>VXBL01004300.1:35888-128073 GCA_013400195.1 Aramus guarauna | reverse complement strand
GGGGGTGGGGGTGGGGGGGGGCAGCTGCTGTGCAGATCATCCCCTGGTCACTAACAGACTGGGCCTGGAGACTCAGAAATGCTCCTCCCGATGATGAATTAATTCCCCTTCTCGTTGCAGTAGGACAGTAAGCAAATGCTGACTGCTGACTCCACTGGGACCTGAAGCTGCTCATCCCTGCCTGAGACACGGGTGAGACGGAGAGGAGAGTGGTGACTGCTGCTCCCGGCAGCTCTCTGGCCGCTGCCAGCATCCCTTCGTGAGGCACCAGGGACCCGTCCTTACAGACACCTGCGTGTCACGGGGGGATTTGCCACTCACTAGAACCTCATAAATCTCTCACACACACACACTAAAGTGTCAAGACTACAGCAGAGCAGGGACAGACCCCGGGCCATCCCAGGAGAAGGCCAGTGCCCACCTGGAGTCAGGGGAGAGCCCCCAGCCCTCGCCGCCGGCTTGCCCCTAGGAAGGGCTCCTGCAGCCCCGCGAGGGCTGCCACAACCCCTCCAGCTACGATGCGCAGCAAGCAGCGCTGTCACCCCTTTTAACACACCGACATCAGCAGCGCCGCGATGTTGACTGAGCATTTATCAGTCCCTATGGATAGCATTTGCAACTGCAATGAGTGTAATATTTTAAAGACCTTTCTTTAGGCCCTGTTGAAGTTCCTGGGAAGCAAAAGAAACCAGACCTACACAGGAACTTGACTTCTTCCGGACTGTTTTGCTGATGATGTTTTTGCAGCACGAAGGAGAGAAATGCAGCTCTACCTGACCCATAGTCCTACTTTTCCCCGGTGTACAGAAAACCTGCATTTATTATACAGCAAGGTGGTAAGAGCCGGCCCCCCAGGGAGCAGAGGGGCTGCACACTCAGACCCCTGCCATTAACCTGGGAGCACATACCTACCAGACACTGCTAAAAGAAAAGAGGGATAATAACAAGCCCCTCTGCAAATCTGGCTCTGTGCTTATGTGCCTCACTAAAGAATAAACCCCATTTCTTGCTTTTTTTCCCAGTACTTGCAGCTCACGTTCATTTTGTCTCCAGACCCAGCATTATTTGAAGGCTCTTCATCACCTCCATAATTTAAGAAGTAAATAAAAAATATTGCTGTACACACACACAAAATCGTTGACTCGGTGATTCAACGTATTGAAGAAAACTTATTTAGCAACTGGCAGAACACACACCCAGTGATAAATGAGAACTGGGCTAGCCCTGGTGAGAATGACCGATTTGATGACAGAACCTCCCTACCACACAAACCTGACACTGAACTGGGTATCTTTGCCAACCTTTACCCTGACACCAAAAATGCCAACAACACGTCAATCAAGAGTGACCAAAAATACCCCAAACAGCCAAAAATCTCCACCTCAAGTAAGTATAAACCAGAGTATTTGGACAAATACAACTGATACAAAGGAAAAGCCTCAGAAGTGACTTTTTTCTGTGGGGACACAACCTGCAGACAGAGGACAGCCATGCAGAAGACATTGCTCTGGCTCCTCATCACCTCATGGGCTGTGGGGCTCAGCAGCCCCCCGGAGGGTAAGTGCAGGAGTTCGTGTATCAGCACCCAGCAGTTGTACCGGGTGTAAAATCAAGCTGTCTGAAATTATTCTGCGCTACTGTCATGGCAGGCAGCTAAAACAGCCACACAGCCATTCGCTCACTCTCCCCTCTCCCAGTCGGATGGAGGAGATTATTGCAAATGGAAAAAAAGAAAAAAATAAAATTCGTAGGTTGAGATAAAGACAGCTTAATAGGACAGAAAAGATGATGATGATGATAATGATGATAATAATGATAAAAGAATATACAAAACAAGTGATGCACAGCACAATTGCTCATCACCTGAAACTAATGCTCAGCTAGTTCTCCAGCTGAACTGCCTCCTAGCCCACCACTAGTTATGTACTGAGCGTGACGTCATATGGTATGGAATATCGCTTTGGCCAGTTTGGGTCAGCTGTCCTGGCTGTGTCCCCTCCCAGCTTCTTGGACGCCCACTGCCTCCTCGTTGGCAGGCCAATATGAGAAGCTGAAAAGTCCTTGACTGCTTGGCAACAACTAAAACATCAGTGCGTTATCAACATTATTCTCATCCTAAATCCAAAACACAGCACCATACCAGCTGGTAGGAAGAAAATTAACTCTAGCCCTTAGGTGTGCCGCTAAATATCTTTCATAGGGAGCTTGCTTCATTACCAAGAAATACTAAACATTAAGTGAGTATTATACTCGTGCTATGTGCAGAGGTAAAACATCAGTTGATACGGAATCATGAAAGACATGATGGACACAGCAAATGAAGGCACTTTCCATATTACTCCTGTCAGAAGGGAGGAGAGGAGAAATCAGGACACCAGTGATTTGTGTTTCTCTTAGCCATGGTAGTACAGTCACACACAGATCTGCTTTCCCAGCAGCACTGCTTTTTAAGCAGATCAAAACTAGCTTTTTTCTGAATCTGGTCAGGAATTACTGCAGCTTTTTTTTTTTTCCTGTCTTGAGTTGGTGAAAAGTAGATTTAATTTTGGATTTAAACTATCCAGCAGCTCAAAGTGAACAGCCTCATTCTACTAGCAGAGACACAGGGAGTAAATCTATGTAGCTACTTTCAGATTGTGCATGGGTGCCCCTCACTCTGTTATGTATGTGACATAAGGAAAAATAAAGTGACGTTGGGAACATCCCTAAAGGATTACTTTACAAAAAGTCTAATCATTTTTCATTCTCCAAGTTAAATGAACTTCAAAAATAAGACAATATTCAGAAATAAAGGAGATTTTCTAAATGTTTAGTTAATCTAGTGTTAATAATATAAACAAGATTTATTTAAATAAGTTTCTATGGCATCACCCTGTATAATCCTTGCTGTACAGAGCTCAGAAATGTTCTTTATGCAGGTGCCTTCGTCCCCGCCCCGGCAGAGGGATGTAAGAGCCACAGAGGGTCTCTCAGGTGGTTGCAGCACGATGTGCATGGTCAGTACTCTACAAAACAAGCAGAAAGGATTCCTGCGGGAGGCGGGGATTAATGCCCAGGCAGGGTGTGACAGGCTGCAGGATTCAGACCTCTGGATGGCGTAGGTAACTCCAACTGGACCGCTGGTCCCTGGGGCATCCTCAGCGAGGTGGCTGCAGCAGAGCATTTCCAGTGGATGGAGGGGAAAAGGCCTTGGAAGGGGCTGAAGGCAGGTACCCCACCGACCAAGCCCAGCACTGCTGGTGAACCACAGATGAGACTTTCTGCATGTGCCCCCTTTGCTTTTCACACAGACCGTCCCTGACACACTGCTCACCGTTTTGGTGGCATCACTCTCATGGTACAGCTAAGTCATACCCTGCTTCATGTTTACATCTAATTTTAATGTCTGATGTTTCCAGCTTTCCACCACCATCATCAGTCTGTTTCCAGAGGGAAGCAGAACAGGGCAGTGCCATGCCTTCAGGGGCTCGTGGGGGTGATGTTTAGAGGCACATCAGTTTGCACAGCAATGTTATGGCCATACGTGTGGATAGGTGCTAGGGACTAATGTGAAGAGAGAGAAACTATCAAACTGTGAAGATTAGCGTATTCCGGTCCTGATAGCAGGCCAAGACCTACTTCACTAAGTAGCCCTTTGCTTAAAGGATTGACCTGTGCTGGGCCTATTTAAAGTGGAGGGCAATACACCCTCGACTTCACAGCTATTTTGATATTTGACCTTTTGACCTTTTGGTCAAATATCAAATGCAGCCTTGGTGTAGCTGCATTGATTAGTTAGGAAAAAAAATTTACATATCTCTATGTTTTAATATATTTTTATATAAATGTATGTCTGTGTATGCATATGTTTATGTGGCATATATATATACATACACATGTTGTTTACCTTATTCTTTGCCTTAGATAGACAGTAACTAATATGATGTGCACCCAAAAGCGAAGGAAAACCCCAGGTTTCTAGACATCACAGAGACATTGCAATGCTTCCAACATATGTGTTGCTTTGACCCAACCATCTGTCCTGGTTTCAACAAGGATNGACCTTTTGGTCAAATATCAAATGCAGCCTTGGTGTAGCTGCATTGATTAGTTAGGAAAAAAATTTACATATCTCTATGTTTTAATATATTTTTATATAAATGTATGTCTGTGTATGCATATGTTTATGTGGCATATATATACATACACATGTTGTTTACCTTATTCTTTGCCTTAGATAGACAGTAACTAATATGATGTGCACCCAAAAGCGAAGGAAAACCCCAGGTTTCTAGACATCACAGAGACATTGCAATGCTTCCAACATATGTGTTGCTTTGACCCAACCATCTGTCCTGGTTTCAACAAGGATAGAGTTAATTTTCTACCTAGCAGCAGGTATAGTGCTGCATTTTAGATTTAGGATGAGAATAATGTTAATAACACACTGATATTTTAGTTGTTGCCAAGCAATCAAGGACTTTTCAGCTTCTCATATCGGTCTGCCAGCGAGAAGGTGGTGGACGACCAAGAAGCTGGGACGGGACACAGCCAGGACAGCTGACCCAAACTGGCCAAAGGGATATTCCATACCATATGAGGTCATGCTCCATATATAACTGGGGGTGGGCTAGGAGGCAGTTCAGCTGGAGAACTAGCTGAGCATTAATTTCAGGTGATGAGCAATTGTGCTGTGCATCACTTGTTTTGTATATTCTTTTATCATTATTATTATTCTCTTCTTTTCCTGACCTATTAAACTGTCTTTATCTCAACCCACAAGTTTTACATTTTTCTTTTCGATTCTCTCCCCCATCACACTGGGGGCAGGGGGAGTGAGTAAATGCCTGTGTGGCTGTATTAGCTGCCTGGCAGGTTAAACCATGACACCATCCCAGATGTTCCCTGGTGCTTCAGACCTGTCTCCAGGTGATCAGTATCCAACAGAAGCACTGCCAGTTCCCCTCAGTTTTTAAATGACAGGCCTTTCTGTCAGTGGCTTTCTCCCAGACCTGTGCTATGCTGAGGGTTCAGCACTGGTGCATCTGCACTTTTAAGATCCATGCTGGACCTTGCAGAATAGATCCTAGGGTCAACTAAGCATCACATCACCTGAAGCTCTGTTGCTCTCTGGTTGATAGCACAATGCCCTGGGTTAAAGGAAAGCTGTATGCAGTATAGGGACATGGTTTAGTGGTGGACTTGGCAGTGTTAGGTTTACAGTTGGACTCAATGATCTTAAGGGTCTTTTCCAACCCAAATGATTCAATGATCTATGATATAGATACATGGCTGGCTACCTGTCAACGTGCACAGCAGCCAGGGCAGGTCTGGCCCTGATGTGAACAGGGGGCCAAGGAGAGGCTGCTCCTTCCCCTCCCCTCTGCTGACGCCAGAGCCCCGTGACTTGCAACCTTCAGGTTCTGCCAAGGAAAGTCCCTGTGATGTGGTGCAACCTTGGTGCCTCATCTACCAGGGCTGCAGCATGGGAGGAGGTATTTGGGAACACTGGGGAGGCAAATCCCACTGCCTGCCGATAGCAGAGATCTCTGAGCAAGCACAACCAGGGCGCAAGAACAAGTGTTAGGGGGAACGGAGGGTTATTGACATACCGGACTGAGCCAAAGTGAAACAATCCTATCTTGAGGCTATTAAGTACATGAACTGACTAGAAACAATTGATTTCTTTCTCTTGCAGCAAGCTGGAGTGCTGCAGCTCAGGCACAGGTGTGCTCAGCTGGTGGTGGATGGAGGGAGGGGAAGGAGGAAACAGGAGGATAACCTTTGGGACTCCTGGTGCCCAGATTACGGAACTGTTTAAACAAGCAGGATTGGGTCACACGTGCGCAGGACCATGCCAGGGAAAAGAGGCTGAGGGTTGGATTCAGCACTCACACCTGAGTGTTGGGTGCCCCGGCAGCTAAGCCCCACGCAGCCGCTCACTCACTCCCCCCACGGCAGGATGGGGGACAGAATCTGAAGAGTAAAAGTGAGAAAACTCGTGTGTTGAGATAAAGACAGGTTAATAGGTAAATCAAAAGCCGTGCATGCAAGCAAAGCAAAACAAGGAATTCATTCCCCACTTCCCATGGACAGGCAGGCATTCAGCCATCTCCAGGAAAGCAGGGCTCTGTCACACCTAACGGTTACTTGGGAAGACAAAACGCCATCACTCTGAACATTGTCCCCCACCTTCCTTCCTCATCCCCCAGCACCTTATATGCTCAGTATGATGTCATATGGTATGGAATATCCCTTTGGTCAGTTGGGATCAGCTGTCCCAGCTGTGTCCCCTCCCAGCTCCTTGTGCCCCCCAGCCTGCTCGCTGGTGGGGCAGGGTGAGGAGCAGAAGAAGCCTTGGCTCTGTGTAAGCACTGCTCAGCAGGAACAAAACGTGTCTGTGTTAGCAACACTGTTCTCAGCACAAATCCAGAGCATAGCCCCATACCAGCTACTATGAAGAACATTAACTCTATCCCAGCCAAAACCAGCACAAGCCAGCACTAGGGGTGCAGACAACCAAATCAATCCCTGATGCAAAGCTCACAGGGATCATGCCCAAACCCACAAGCAATCACCATCAGGGTCGTTTCCCCAGCACAACCCACAGTGTGGGGTTTCTGCTTAAGGAGACCCTCCCACCTGGGTCTGCACCTGGTCACCTGGGGCAGGAGGCTCCTGCCAAAAGAGAGGCAAGTGATCTCCCTTGCAGAGAGAAGCCAAAGCCCCTCCAGGTAGGTGAGGATGGCTGGGGAGAGCTGGGCTGGCAGCAGCGGAGCAGAGAGGGGCTCAGGGCAGGCAGGGTCCCCATTGCCAGCATTTGCAAGCAGCTAGCAGCCTTTCTGCAGGGGACCAACGCCACCATCCCTGCTCTTTCTCCCCCTGCACAACTGGTCCATATGCCAGAAGAGGGAGTGCAAAGCCCATTCACAAAGCAGGGCACAGCAATTTGGAAGATCAGCGCTTCCTAAGTTAAAATGTGCTCAATTTAAAAAGGAAAAATAAAGACCTCCATCTCTAGTAATTAGTCCCTTCATATTTCCTGCACCAATATTACTGAAGAAGAAAAAGCAAGAGGAAAATATGGGGTTTGCAATTGTCAGCCCTTCTCATGCAGCCCTGAGGGCTGGTGGGACAGGAGTGGCTCTCTGGAGCTGCAGCATCTCTCCCAGGTCCAGGCTATAGGCAGGCAAGGAGGGTCTAGCCATGGCTGGTGCAGCTTCTGCCCTCCCTGTGGCTCAGTTAAAGCTGAATTTCTGCCACATTAGCCATGGACACTTGTGTTTTCAGGGCAAGTTGGGAAAAAAAGGCTCAGACAGCACGAGGAGCAAATGGATCTGCTGACAGACCCAGAGACTGGGAGCCCATGGCTGTGGTCTCTTGCAGGCAGAAAGGTGGTGTTGCAGGCAAAGGCTGCGGCAGCAGAGCTGTGTGCTGGACCTGGGACTAAATCTGCCAAACGCAAACACCATGACCCCATCTCTCTCCATCTCCTGCAAGGATCTTGCATTTCAGAGGGAGATTGCTCCTATGATTTCAACTCTGGATAATTAATCCTACCCTAGAGCCTGTAGAAGAGGATTTCAAAAACACTTTTGCTAACTTTTAGGCCCAGGAGGCTTTGTATGGAGGACAGGAGAGAAAAGATGTCTTCTATCTTTAACTGAATGAGAAGGGAGTGGGGTAAAGGACCTGCTGAAATCCACTTTCCTCCTGCTCCTTTCTTGCAGACAGGGCTTGCTGCCTACGTCCTCTGAGCAAGCTGAGCTAGGCATGACCTCGGGGGGAAAGGCTGGCACCCGAAGCTCGGGGCAGAGGGCTGATCCAGCATGCAAAACCTTGCATCTTCAGGGGCGAGCACCAACCCAGCGTGAACGGAGGGGCTCGAGACACCCCTGCCGCCTCCTAGTTCATGAAGGCAGGCAAAAGGGTGACTGACCCTCTAAGTCTGGGGCTGTGGTTGCATTTCTCTGACCACTAGTCCAGGGTGCATCAGAACAAAACCCACCAGCTCAAACAGGAACAAGCCAGCAACATTATTCTGCGCTTTCTGCTGTGTTTTTTCCCTGGTGTAAGGGTGCAGTCACACTGAGCCCTCTGAAGCCATTGCTGGCCCACACTTCAGGCAACAGGTAGTTGGAGGGGTAACCTGCAGGGCAACCGGGAACCTGAAGCTGTTAAAGTAAGTATTCACTATGGCACGTATACTTTTTATTTTAAGACATCTAAAAAGGTCAAAAGATACTATGAGAAAAATACTGCCTTCTCCTAAAACTTCTCCTCCTTCCAGCTGTGTCATAGGAGAGTAAAGAGATCAAGGCAGGAATTGCCCAAATGCCAGTGTGGCAAAGTACAGGATCTAAAGCAAATCTGCTTTGTAGAGGTCTATATGCCCACAGCCCCTTTGCTTTAACCAAGAAGAAAAAGAAAGCAAACAAATGAAAAGGAGAGAAACAAACAATATTTAAGTATTTATTTTCTCCCCTCAGTCCTACAGATAGATGACACGTCTCTCTGTCATAGAGGAACATAAAGATGACAGATGGAGCATATAAAGCCATTTGTCTTCATCCCTCCATTTTGCAACGACCACAGCACAGGAATTGGTCTCTTCAAGAAGACATGCAAACTTGTTTTCTTTCTTTCTATTAAAAGGTGAAGTGAATGAGGTCAGGCTGGTAGCAGAAAGTCCTGTCAGCACTAGTATGACCCACCTAATGCAAATAGGAACCAAATGTTCATGCTGAGCTGAAGCCCTTGTTCTGGGGCCATCTAAAGTCGGAGAAGCTCACCTTCCTGGCTCCCTCCATGGCCAGACAGGCTCCTTCAGAAAGGGAGTGAGCCTCATGCCAAGGGTTCCCTCTGCAGGACCTCCCAGCTGTCCTGGTGGCATCTCCCACCTCAAGTCTGTTTGCAAGCTCTGTTTTCAGGAGCATTTTAGCTGAGGGTATCTCATCAAGGTCACTGCTTTGCACCATCTCCAGGTTTGCATTTCCCAAGGGCCAACAATAGGGATCATTTGTTTTCAACATAGAAAATCTCTGAGACTAATGTAATACCAAAAGCATCACCAATTTAACCCTTATAGTAGCAATCATTTTGTTACATCGTGCAGTTACAATGGGCAAGTTTAGTTACAGCATGGAAAGAAAGCCTCTGACTGAAAATTTCTGACCAGCGTGTTGGCTCCCATAACTGGGCAGGGAATGATCTAATCAGTTTGTATAAAGCTACATTTAGGAATGTCAAACAAAGCATTTACCAAATAATAGCTACTCTGAATAGATCCCAACACAAACATCAGGGGCTGTATAGGTGGCGACAAATAATTTGAATTAAATTATTGGCAGAACTTTTTCTTACTACTAATGTAATTCCACTAAAGAAAAGTATTTTAATAAGGCAAAGGGACTGACCCAGGAATTTACCTCTAGTCCAGGCTGGAGGAGAGAATGAGGGGTAAACCCCCAAAACCTTCAGGTGAGGGCACCTGGACAGGGCTCCCAACTTCTGAGGCTTTATTCTGATTCACATAGTTCCCCTCTCAGTTTCTCCCCTTGCAGGTGGCCCTCCTTAGTGCAAACAATTAAATGTTCATTAGGTGAAAGCAGCTGCTCCTATTGCCTAATGAGAAGGACATTTGGCAGGAAGGTAAGGGCTCCTGGCTTGTTGTTCAGAAATCAGGCCCTCTCTTATAGAGGCCTTATGTTCCCCACATTTCTAAAGTTCTCCTCTGTTATCGAGGAGATGAATAAAGAGGTTTTGAACCTCTCCAAACAAAGTCCAACCAGCCTGATACTGAAAGTCAGAAACAGCATTTATAGAACAGAGTAACAGTGGGTTCCAGCAACCAGAAACTCATCCAGTTTATATTTAATAAAACCTTGCTGGCCCTCCCATCAGCCATGGGTGCTGCCATTGCAATGCCCCGGCTGCAAAGCGCTCTGCGCCCATGTTCTGCACAGGGAACAGCTTAGCATGCAACACAGTGGGTCTCTAGGGCCATGGGAGGTGGACATTTGCCACTAAGGAAGCGTTTTTCAGTGGGGCAGGACTGGTGAGAGGGCTGGGCTGCTTTCCTTTCCTCACCTGGCACAAATGTGCCTGTAATGGCTGGACAAGAGCCTGTTCCTGTTTTAGGAGGACTGGTTTTGCTTTGGGGAAAAAAGCAGTCTTTGATCGCTGGTTGATGAAATGAGAAATGCCATGGACTCAGCCTGAAGTCTGTAGGGTTTGCATGAAGATCATCAATGGCAAAGCCTGCCCTCTGCACATGTGTTTCTTCACAGATGTTGTTGCTGAAAAAGGCCATTCAGAAGCCTTGATGGCCATTACAACAGGTTACTGGATCTCAGCAGCACTTCTCATCTAGCCTGGATATGGTTAAAGTACCTTCGCCTATAGGCAAGGTGCAGCTGAGAGCTGTCATGCAGATACCACAGGTCCTGGGGACCAACGAGAAAAAGTCAAGGATGGATGGGGCTCTGTGCGCAGCTGATCCCAGCACCGTTGTCCGCACCACCTACAATGAGGTCCTCCTTCAGCCCAGTGTGCAGATTACCCCCAGCATCCATATCTCATGGGGTAGCCCCAGGGAGGCAGCAGCCCCTGACCTCCCCAAAAGCCTCCTACAGAGCGAGAGCCAAGCCAGGCTGTGGCACGGGCTGTTGGGAAACAGCTACCTGCTGGGTGACTGCCAGGGCGGCCAAATATCACCGGAGGTAACTGAGTGTCCGGGGTGGTCTGGCGCTGTGTTTCAGTATTTATCTTCAGCCTTTGGGATGGATCTGTGATGTTACCAGATAGTGATGCCTGTTTGCTGCCCTTTTGGTTACCCAAACCCACAGATGGAGTCCCTTCCTGGAGAAAAGGTAAAAGCCTACAGGACATCTCCAATTCTCCCACCAAAACCTCTCCCGGAGTGGCATTTGTTAAAGCTCTGACACCAGCGTACCCCCCAGCCCTCTCCCTTCCTCATCCTCCACACACACCAGCACCCAGCTGTCTGAAACGGCACCCAGCGTACTGCCAATTTCCTTTTTCTCTCTCTATTCTTATTTGTAGTCCCTTCATCATTAGTTCCCACAGGACTATCAATAGCATATTTGTCTGACACAGACAGTTTCACTGCTATAAATTCTCCACAGCCCATTGAATAGAGACTTTTTAATTAGGTTTTAGAATTTTTCCATTAGCAGAGAGACATTGAGAATTCAGGTCTCACTTCTGAAAAGCAAAATATGATAGAGAGAGAAGTTGCTTGATTTACTGCAATATTAACATTTTCCTCCCTGTATTTATGGGCATGAATCAGTTGCTGTTTTGCTACTGTGGACAGAAATGTGTTTGACAATTTACTTTATTGTGCTACAAATGAGAAATTTAATTCAGTGATCCAACGTGAGAGCTCTCCTGGGCTACTGCATTGTCTGTGTGACATATACAGAAAATGTGAACAATATCTTTTATCATGAAAATTCGATTGCTTTCCTCTTTGCACCCAAAATGTTCTCCCTATTAAAGTGTTTTTCTGGATTTAGCTCTCACTTTGCCTCGCAGATCTGAGACAGGCCTTCACATGAAGGGTGAAAAGACTGAGCCACCTTCTCCACAAGTGTGGAAGAGCAAAGCTGTGCTGCCTTTGGCCCTGGACACCAGCCTCCGCGCTCAAAACTAGAGGGCAAGCATTCACTTCTAGTGTACTCCCAGCTGCTGGGTATTCCTGACTCAGGGAATTCAAAAACCAACTGTGATATTTTTGTTTTTAAAAGCCCAGATGGGTTTTCCTTTCCAGGAACTGCTGCAAGTGGATTTCTGCTGAGGCGACAGAGCTGGCAGAGCTCTCTGCCCCATCCCCAAACACCTTCAGATCAGGAAGAACTGTCACGGTGGTGTTTTGCCAATTCTATCCTTGCAGGCACCAAGTTTCCATTTCAATTGACACATCCTGACAAAACTTTATGGTTAAAAAAATCCCAGCCAACTCTAACAAGCAACATTTTAATCCTGCTGGGTACATGGGATCTAGTTCTTGCACCTCAGCTATAGTGCGGTGTGTTGCATCAGCTTTTGTCGGGTTACACCGGGTAAGCGGGACGCGGTGAGGGCAGCCTCAGGTACCATTTCATCTGCTGTGGCATCCTTCATCCCAGCTGGAGAACGCCAACACGCTCATCCACACCTGAGCTAAAAACCTTTGTGGCTTCTGCAATGTTCTTACCTGCAGTAACATATTATAAAAATACAGTTAAGAAACACGTTCTTATAAAGATGTTTTAGTTTTGAAAGGAAGAAAATATTTTTTTTCCTTTTTGATTCTTGCCAAAACTTTGCAATTCACTTCATAAGTTCACTCTCTTTAAAATTCCTAAAAGGAAAGTTTTGAAGGAATTTTATAGCTAGCCTTATTTTTTTCTTTTGAAATTCAAAAAAATCAAATCCACTTTTTTTTTTTTTCAGTATTTTGTTAACATCTTTGAAGAATTTAGGTATATAGAGAGGTGGTTGTCCCCTGAAGTATCTCTCCCATTAATCCTCATATAGTCTTGCTAACAGAGCTTAATATTTCTCCTTCTATTTTTAACCACATTTTACTGGTACAGAAGAAATGCTTCCTGGCTGGTATTTCCTTCACTCACTGTCATCAGTGAAAACAGCAATAACTGAAACTTGCTAAAAGCAGTGACTCTTTTGACTCCGCTCTGCCACCGCAGTAGGTAAGTTTTGCTAGCAGCTCAGCTGAGCCAGTCCAGGTCACTTTCTGCCCTCTAATTTTTTTACAGACCCTGCCACACCATGCCTCCCTCTGAGCGTTCTCCGGTCCTCACCATTATTTGGAGACAGTAGTTTAGGCAGTATCTTTTTTGCTACCCACTTTTGAAACTGCTAGGGCAAAACTTCTCTGAAATGACCTTTTCCTCCCACATGATCCTTTAGTCTCACTTATTATTTCCTAGGTTTCCTGCTTCTCCTATTTCAGGAATTTCTCATTTGTATTTATCTCTTTAGCTATTTGTGCCAGAAATAACCTTACAGCCCTTTGCCTGCATTGCCTGGTTCTCGAAGTTTTGATCACCCACTGTTCCCATAGTAGCAAATGAGAACTGCAGAAATTTTTTTCCCTCGTGTGTCCTGAATAATATTCAGTCCTTGACATGTAAGGTGAAAACCAGAGTTCACAATCTGCTCTAAGAAGCTGCAAGAAAACTAAAAGGGGAGCATTTACCTTCAGCTTGCAGGATTAATGGCTGTTAAACCCTGCGTGCTCCTATTTATGTTACTACTTGCTCTGACATTAACGAATAAATTATGCTAAAATGATACAATATGGGCAATATTTATCAGTTCTTCAATGCCATTGCCCTCAGCACGTCAGTGTTTGGAGCTGCTGACCGGTCTCGTTGCCTCCCCATCCCCTGTCCTGGGCGCAGGTGAGAGGTGTTGGCTTGCTCGTCCCCCTCGCTGGCTGCACCCTGGGTGATGCATTTCCCTGCACCTGGGAGCATCCCTCCTCCCTCCCTCCTGCTAGTCGCCGTGGGAGGGGACCGACCCAGAAAGCCTCTTCCCCCTTCACAAGTGGTCCTAGACTTGGGTCTTTCTTCTGGTAATAGCAACCAATCCGTGGGGGTGGGTTTGCTTTGGGTTTTGGTGAGTTTCAGAAGCATCTGTGAAACTCCACCCATTGCAATATTTTCCACTCTCCAAACTGGGACATTTTTACCAGATTCAGTATTAAAAACAAACTAGATTATCTTGGTTTTGAGATTGAACCTTTTGCCAAATGATTAAACTCATCAGTTGAGGAGAGTTTGAAAAGATGCTCCTTAAAAATGATGAAAATCAAAAGACGCAGTGATAAAATCATAGGATCAACCAGACCAAGCTAAATCCATTCCTAGCTCAGTTTCCCATGCCATGCATGGCCAGTTACAGGTGCTTACAGGAAAACTTCAAGAAGGAGTAGAGAGAACACAGTCATACACCCTATTCTTCTCGTTTATAACCCCTACTTCATCATTTTATTGTAAGCCTTCTGGTGGTTGTATTCTGAGAAATGATGAGTAATATTAGCTAAAGTCCAGCCAGCCACGGGCAGTGATACTCTTCCAACCTGCAGTGATTTGCAGCTTAGGCATTTCCTGAGACAGATGTATAGTTCAGGGATTTAATAGCCCCAAACAATTTTTCTTCAATGACTTCATCCAATTGCTTTTCAGACCTGTGTGAGGTTTTAGCCATCACAATGTCCCGCAGAAAGGAGCTCCACAGCTGAACTGCATCGTACCCACGTGCTCGGTGAAGAACTGTCCTCCTTCACATGCTTCTAACCTGCCACTCAGACTTTTATATGAGATGAGCTCTGCCTCCTATGACCTATGTGGAGCTCACAGCCTGGAGAGACCTAGTGTATGTGGTCATTCCTGGTGTGGATGCTGTCCCACACTGCTGTCCCCATTGCAGGACATTTTACAGGCTGGAGATTGAGAACACGGCATGAGAAAAGTGGACGTACCATGGGTTTATAAGGTGGCATAACAGTGTGAATCTGTCTGAATTTCTATCCCTTCCCTAACAATTGTTAACCTGCCATTTGCTTTTCTCACGGTTGCTAAGCACTGAGCTGGTGTTTTCGTAAAACTGTCTGTTATCCTCCGTATGCTCATGTCATACTTACATCGCACTCACGCATACCCGGGTGATCACAATCAGCTCAGGCCCCATCACTTCATTTGAAAAGGTAGGATCGCTCCTTTCCCAGGTGTGCATCACTTCATATTTACAGACATTAAGCATCACCTGCCATCTCATTCTGCAGTCATTTGATTTCGCACAATCCATCTGAGCAATTGGCTCCTATCCTTACTACCACAGAAATACTGTGTTGTCAACAAATTTTACCCTCTCACCTCTTCTTCCAGATGGTTTATGAGTTTGTTAAGCTGCAAAGGCCCCAGCATAACTCTCCGCAGGACCCTCCTCGTGACCTCTCCCCACAGTGAAAAACCATCCGCTGGCTCCCATCCTCTGCTTATTACCCTATTATTTATCCGGGAGAAAACTTCCCCATCTGTCCTGTGACAAGTTAGTTTCTAAGATCCTTACAGTCTTCAAAATCTTTTTTTTCATAGCCCATTGGTCCCATGAGCCAGAGAACTTTTCTCAGCATCTCTTCTAATTACACTTTCTCCTTTTTAACTTGGGGCAACCAGAACCTCACAGAGTGCTGCAGGCATGGGAGCAGCAGGGACTGTGGCAGTATCAGAACTGTATTTGCCGCTTTGTACTCAGCCCCTTTCCTAATAACTACTAAAGCTCAGTTTGCCTTTTTGACACTTTGAATATTCAGTTGGCATATCCACAGTGATGCAAAGCTATGTGAGTGACAATAGCTAATTTGCAGCCCATCTTTTTGTTTATATAATTAGGTTACTCTTCTTCCATGCACTTTACTTTGCACTTATCCACACTGCCTTTCATTTGCCATTTGTCACCCAGTCAGTCTTGTAAGATATTTCGGCAACTGTTCAGATACCTGCACTTTTGAAAAATATGAAAAATAATTCTGAATCATCAGCATATTCATCGCCTCATTATTCACTAATCTTTCCTGATCGTTTATGAGTATGTTGAACAACAAAAATCTTCTCCTCTCCCTTGTGATTGCTGACCTTTGTCTCCTATCTCAAAAGAAGTTATTTATTTACCTCTTCATGATTTTACTTCCCTGTGGTCAGGTTTGGAGTTTGTTTCTGTTTTCTTTATTTGGCTTTGAAAAACAGTCTTTTTTCTTCTAGTAGCTTCCTTTCCTCTGCCATTTAATTATTCTGGGTCTATACGTGTGCCTGAGGACATCCTTTTCATATTTTTTTTGATGGTAAATATTTACTCTGAGTCTTTCATATTGTGTCTTTAAATAGCACCCTGTTGTTTGCGGACATTTCGCCCATTTTACTCTTCCTTTAAGTTCCATTTAATGTCTCCTTGGTTTATGTGTTTCCATTTTTAGAAGGTAATAGATCAGGATTTGGGCTTTTTTATTGCTTGGGGCATGGTAAAGTGAAATGTATCACAACCACTATCATAAAGAGACCTTTCAATGGCCACATCTTGAACCAGATCTTCCACATTTCTCAGGCCCAATTCAAGAGTTTCTTCCCCTCTCTGGGTCACTGCAAAACTGATGGGGTCTAGAAAAGAAATTAAATGTATGTTTCCTTGCCTGGCTGGTTACAGCCAGTGTGTCCTTTTCTCCACAGGCTGGTCCCCACCTCATCTCAGGAATGATAAACATTTTCTGATGTTGCTTTGGTGCTCACAAAAACGGGCGAATGCTGGCAATGCAGATATCATGGGCTGCCTGGAGAACCCAGAAGCATTAGGAAAAATAATAGGCTCAGATCTGTATTTCTAAATTGACACTGAGCCTTGCGATTGCAGCCAAAACTTTTTGCAATGTATTGGATGTTGAAATTCAGGCTTTTAGATCTGACTACTCAGCTCTGAGTTATGTATTTGATTAACTCCAGGTAATTATTTTTTTCATTTTACCTTGTGCAAGGATGTTGGCCACAGAAATGTGACAAAAGCCCTCCTCCAGCACTGCCTCTGGTTTGTAGAAATGATGTATTCTTTTACAAAATTACCCTGAAGAAGTCTGTACACACCAGGTTAAAGTTGGTTTTGACATGTGCATTAGTGTATCTCAGGTAGGTAAGTTTATCAAATCGGTGGATCTCAATGGTTACTTTGAACTGTCCATTCCCAGAATTAAGATGCAGGGGTCTGTTTATTTGGTAGATAGGCAGATAACATCTTGATTTGAGGGCTTTTGTGTGCTAACTCATCTAGTTAAAATATGTGGGAGGCTAATGGCCCTCTGCCTCATTTACACCAGAAATGGGGTTGGCTCACTGCTCCCAAGCATGGATCAACACACCTTACACAACAGGTCATCAGAGACAGTACACTACCTCTTATCCCTGCTATTACTACTTCCCCTCCCCCCCCATTTACAGCTCAATGCTTCTTTCTCTTTCCGTAGTTCCTTCCGCAGACCCGTTCAGATTTTTGTCCCACGGAGAGTCAGTTTAGCAGCTTGGGCAGACAAGAAGCGCGATGGGACACTGCCTGCTGCAGTAAGCTACATCAGAACGCAGGTGTACGTGAGGGTCACAGAGTTCCTCGCTATATCCAATTTCTCCTGACTCAGTGCCTCACCTGTTTTCCCTAGTGACACATATCTGCCCCTGTTCTGATGGCTGATGGTTTTATGCAACAGGTTTCTCTGTAGCATGGCTTGCAAAAGTAAGCCAGGCAGCAGCCATGCAACTGGAGCATTGCAGAACCTTTGGCTGGACTCCAGGGGCTTACATATGTAGATAAGTGTTTAATTTTTTCCGAAAGTCTCACCTGTCCCATATTTCAGCCTGTGCTTAAGAACATGCACAGTTTCAAGCTTTAGAGTCTAGTAAGACTTTAGAGTAATTTAGAGTCTATAGTTAGGTCTAGCTGTGTTTTCCCAGATGTGGTATTTTTAAGCTTCCCTGTGAAGCATTGCTTGGTTGGTTGCTTCTGAAATGGGGGCCACGCTGAAAGAAAAAGGGAAAGTCTGTGCCCAACAAGGGTGACCCAAGCGAGTGGCACAGGTTGCACTGCTCTTCATGGAGACCTCCAAGCTGCAGCACAGCTCCTGCCTGCTTTGTGGGAAACAAAATTTTTTGAGCATGTTTTACAACAGACCTATACCTAAAAATAACATGGTTAGACACCTCCTACATACACTCAAAATATTGAACTTTAAGCTTCAAAAACACGGGGATTTCCTATGTGGGCTTGAGAATAACCTCTGCTAAGGAAGCCCAATACAAATCTGAGATCGTGGTGCTTGTTACGGGTGCTGAGCTTCAAATCTTACTGGGAACCTCTTCCTGGTGGTTTTGCTTTTGTTCAAATGCACAATGCTGCACAGTCCCAACAACCTTCCTGGACTCTTGAAATTCCCATTCTCAGATGTATTTGACACAGAAATAAATGAGTAAAGGCTCAGAACAGGAAAGAACATTAGGAATTGACTGCAACATCGCTTGAAGTTTCTATTACAAGCTTTTCAACCTCCAGGTAACTCTAATTTACACCAGGGATTGGGGATTTCTGGAATGATTTCTGCCATTAGCCCAGAATTCCTGCTACATGCAGAAACCTGCAGCTCTGAATCCAGCCCCCTCTTTTATCTTTATTTAATTTTCTCTAGGTTTTAACCGGAGCAGCGAAGACTCTTATCGCTGTACCACGCCTTGCAAGGACCAGCAGCACGTGGGAATGTGCCTATTGAAAACACAAGGGTCTGCAGGACAGTAGCTGGGAGAGACCCACATCCCTAATTCCAGCCACAGCATGCTGAGATGAACATCTCCGTGTCGGGAGGCCAGACCCTGCCCACAGATGCAGCAGTTGCCCGCTGCGCACGTACCCTGTATATACACACACTCACACACGTAGATGGTTTGTGTGGGTGTCATTCATAAACCACCCAGCTAACTTGTCATGGTGGAGCAGCCCCACAACATGGTCCTACTGGCCCCATGGGAAGTGCACCCTGAAAAATACACCCTTTAAATGTTGTGGTCCTGCAGGCCACACCGTGGGGGACTTGTTCCCCATGCCACCCTCCGCGTACATCCAAAAGGGATGGAGGAAGAGATGTATAGCACAGCACCAGTGGCTGTCCTGAAGGCAGGCAAACAGTGAGCCTAATGATAAGGGAGGAGAGTACTACTCATTGCTATGGTTTCTAGAAACGCTCTCATAAAAAACAGTATTGCAGTGAGTGAGTGGCACGTAGTGAGATTCACCTAAGTGGTGTTGTCAGATTATCCCTTGTCCCGAGTCTCTCTTCCTGCTGAGCAGCCCTTGCGCAGCGGGAAGGAGCAAAGTTGCTGAAGACTTCCCCTTCCTTTGTCTCTGATTTTTTTTTTCTCTTTTATGATGATTTATTTTAGGGAGCACTCAAAACCTGGGATTTATTTTGTGGGCTCCCATGCAGTGGTGTTGGCCCAGTGACAGATTTCTCAGATCAGCACTCATACTAACAGGTACCACAAAAGGAAATTCCCTTTAGGATGAAAATCTCCCTTTAGGATGAAAACCTAAGTTGTACTGTTGGTTGCTGGTTCTTTGTTTTTAAGTTTCTTTGTTTTTTTCTTTCTTTAAGAAAAAGGAAAAAAACTTCCCACATACTTTAAATGTCCTGCAATATCATAATAAAAAGTTGCAGCCTGTTACTGACCCACAGCAAGAAGGTCCATACCAGCCATGGTGATTTCTCTGTTTCCTTGCTGGGAAGGAAATGAGAGCACTGCAGTTCAGCCAAAAGCCCCATGGGACCGGAGGAGGGTGTTGAGGGACGACATGGAGATTGGAGAGGAGGAAGGAGCCCTCTGAGCCCCTTCTGGCCATGGGCACTCGCAGAGCCTGGGCGCCCTGGGCCGAGCTACCAAAAGGTCTAGGTAGGTGCCAGCCTCAGAGAAGGAAACACATTTACAGGGAAACCCCAGGTAATTTTCAAGGCTTTACTATATAAACATAATAAAGATCTTAAAGTAATCTGCTGGCAGAAAGCAAGAGAATTATTTCTTTTGGTGTGTTTGTTTTAAGATGGCAATCAAATGCTCTTTCCGCAGCAAAAACTCAGCGGTAGATTTGCCTTTGTGCATGCAGTTGGGATTGGGACCAAGAGGTGACAGCCAACAGATAAGGACTAAATTAATGTCCAGTAAGAAGCAGGAGGGACAACTGTTATCGGCAGTTTCACCTGACTCACGCGATGGGTTGATAACCTATTGAGAACTCCATGGAGGTCTGAAAGCAGCACGGTCCCCCCCCTTGGGATGACTGCTTTCCTCTCGTGCACGGGCAACGTTTCAGCCAGTCTCACCCTCTGCACTGTGAGAAGAAAGCTGATGGGAATATTACTAATGACTTTGTAGGACCAGGCATCACGATGGGCCTTTGGGAGCACTGTTGACATTGCACGTAAGGAGAAAACTGTATTTTTAACTTTTAAGTCTGTCATTTTTTCCCAGTGATGGAGGTAAAAGACATGATATCAACTGCTGAGTGCTGGAACACAGTCGTCTTCTGCCTGTGGCTTGGTATCTTGTGAAATAAAGAATACATAAAGTGTCTGATTTAAAAATCATGTCTTTCAATGAGAAGTGCCATCAATATATTCAATAGGGACAGACATAAAGTCCATAAAGTATTAAGTAAGTTAAACAGCAGGAACATGGGCTCTATTATTTTTTCCCTTGTAGACCAAGATCCCTCCCAGAGGGTTCAAAATCATTTTCAACAAATAAACTACCTTCAAAACACAGCTATAGAAGTTAAAAGTTCTTGCTTTGAACTTTGTTAAGGGAAGAGGCACAAAACAAACTCATATATAATAATCAAAGGCATGAAGACACAATTCTGTCAAAGATTAAAAAAACAAAATGCATTGAATGTCTTTTTTGGTGATGAACAGGAAGAATTCCCTGGTGGTTTTTCTGGGGGCCAAGGGATGCTGCAAAACACCACGGGGGCTGTGACCAGCCCTGCCCACTCTGCAGATGCCTCCTTTGGGGAGGGTGCAGAGATGGTGCCACCATCCCGCTGCTTGTGCCCCCCACCCCAGCAGAGCTCTGCTTGTGTTCAGGTGTAGGGAAGTAGCTAGAAGTTAAGTAATGTTACAGTAAATGGTAGAAAAATGTCCAAAAAGGAGATTAAAGCCTGACCAGGCAGTCCAAGTCCCAAGGCCCATTGTCCTGAAACAGCCCAAAGGCTGCCTTAGAGGCCACCTTTGATACCAGGAGAAAACCAATCGGGAAATTAACAGGTCTAACATAGTGCTTCGGAAGTTTGGTTTTGGCAAATCACGTTGGATGGGTTGTGAAGCAATACGCTGCTCTGGGGACCAGGCAGAGCAGATGGGGCAGCCCCTGCCATGGCCCCCCTGGGACAGGACCTACAAGCTGGCGAGGGGTCTGCTCCAGGAGCCTGACCTCCCTCCTTTTGCAGGAGAGCAACTCCAAAATATTGGCCGGGGCACTTGAGTCCTTGAGTCTAATCCCGGGACGAACGCAGTGCCTGTGGGTCAGGCTGAGATCATACATAAAAACTCTCCTTTCCTCTCTTGAGTCTCTTCACACTGTTGTCCCTCTTGGGTTTTTTTCTGGTTTTTTTTGGTTTTGTGTGGGTTTTTTTTGGTTTTGGTTTTATTTTTCCTGATCTTACCTTCTTTTCGTATTCCAAAGTGGTGCAAATTGCCTCATGTGGAAACAAAAGAGCAGCCTCAGCAAGGCTCAGTATTTCACAGTCACACCTTCCCCTTTCTGTGTTTACATATTTCTTCAGGTGCACAATTTGCCCTGTGGTCTCCTGAAGTTTGGAGGTGTCACACCTCCAGCCCTCCTGCCTTACTCATTTCAGAGTAAGCATAACCAAAACCTTAAGGCCAGGGAAAAAATGAGGCAGAGAAGATCGACTTGGCTAGGAAATACACGTACATATTTTTCAGTAGTGGCAACCATTTAAAGCTGCCCAGAGATCTGAAATACTCTAATGACAATGAAATCAGCTGGGTCTGCCAGAGGCACACAGCAGCATCCATTTAATAGATTATGGGATCACGTAATAAGTATGTATCTATAGGTACGTAATAGATACGTGATCAACAGGTCATGGGAGCCTAGAAATTTATCTCAGAGATATCAAAATATGCATGGCAACATTTCCTAATTAAACAAAAGAAAACCCAACCTCTGAGTGAAGCATCAGATGGAACAATGTTATCGGACCTTGCCAGGCAAACACAAGGAGCCTATAAAACGAACTGCTCCCAGGGAGAGGGGCACCTCTCCTCCGCACTCCTTCCAAGAGCAATGGATCTCAAAGTGATCGGCGTGCTCTCCATCATCCTCGTCGTAGCCCTCAGCACCTTGGCAGAGGGAAAGACATTACCATGTAAGTACATTGATCTGCTGTTGCCTTCACAGGTACGTATGTGCGCCTGACTCTACCGACTGGAACTGCAGCAAGAGCATGTCTCCAGTTTAGGTATCAGACAGCGAATTTCTCGCTCTGGTACAATTACCCAAGTTGGAGTCTACTTTTTAATTTTTTCAGAGAAATCTATGGCAAAATAAAAAGATTGCAGGTGAACCCTTGTGTTGGTGGAATATCCAGGAACCTGCTGCAAAGGCAGAGGGAGAGACACACCCAGGAGCTTGCTAGAACAGGACCAGGACTGGAACAGGAGATAGCTTTGTCTAAATAGTCTTCTGACATTTATTTTATGCTACTTTGCCATATGAATACAATTTTGAAGGAGTCTATCTGCCTTCTCAATAAAAGAGAAGTCATTTAGACAACTGCCACCACTAGTTGGTGCAGCTTACCTCGTCGTGGTGTGGTGGCTTGCGTGCCTTGTCGGGCCAGACTAAAATGTTGCACCCTGGCCCTCCAGGTTGGGGGTTTTGTTTTGGGCTAACAACCCAATCATGTGAAAAACAAAATCTGTTATAGAATTTGCAACAACCCTATCCCACTGGGTTCAGTGACATAGTGTTTTTGCAGCCCTATGCTCCTCGAGGAGTAACAAGGACCAAACAACAACAACATTTAGACAACTGAAGAAGTGGAAAGCAGTAACTCAATGACAGACACCTAGGGACATCTCCAGAATTTCTTGGTTGTGGATAGGTGTGCAGACAGCTGTGATAACTTAAAATGTTAAAAGTATAGCTGCAACTATTTTCACATCATCCTACGTTTTTATAGTCACCTGACAAGAATGCAAAGATTTTGTATCTTTACACCTGTTTAAATATCCACTGGACCCTTAACTCTTTCTTTCTTCACATGAGATGGGCAAAGCAACAAACATTTACTAGCAAAGACTTTTGAAGTTATGGGGCTTTCCCATTTGATGTGGTCTGTCTGAAGTCCATGGGCCTCACTGTGCTGGGCTGGTTTGGCTACAAATGAGACCACAGATTCTCAAGGGGCAGAGTACAACCCTTACTGAAATCAGTGTGAGTTTAAAAGCAGCTTTTAAACCGCACAAGTTCTGGTCTTAGCAAGAGACAGTAAAGGTACACTTGGAAAGATGGACAGAGTCTAGGGAAAGGTTATTGTTCCCAGTGGACATCTGATAAAGGCACCTCTGCTAATGCGTGTGCAAACTGACACCCAGTAACTTGCTAATTCTGTCCTGAACAGCCAGATGCCAGTGTAAACTGGGTCCCAGGGAGCGGAGGAACTGCGGCTTCCCAGGGATCTCAGCAGTGGAGTGCAGGAAAGCCGGTTGCTGCTTCAATGCTTCAGTCCCTGGTGTTCCCTGGTGCTTTACTCCTAAAGCAAAGAAAGGTAATATCTCTGCCAGAAACATTGATTTACCTAGTGTTTGATTATGCAGAAATGTGTACAACTGGGGAGCAGCTCTGCTTCTCTTCTTAGGCCAAGGAAGTGGGCACAAACCTCTATTAGGAGCCACTGGTGGTAAAATGTGAAGTCAAACCTTGCTTACCCATCAGTCTTTTGTCTCATCCTGTTCACACAATGTATTTCCTCTTCCTTCAGGCTTCTAGTTATCAAATAACCCATGCAGATTACTTAAAAATGTTTCACTGCTGTTTGTGGTCATGTTCATCGGTAGAGCAATAGATTCTCAGCACTTATTTAAATGGGTTTACTATGTGGCTGAGAAGGACTTCAGCATCGCGTGTCAAAGTCCTGAGTAGATGAGTCCCTCTGGAGTTGTTTGACACCTGTACAAAAGACCACAAGCATCCTGTAACTTCTTTTTTTTTTTGCTCTTTTCTCCAGCCTGTTTTGATAACTGCTACTTCCTTTCTCTCCTGCCTGTTTCCCAGCATAATTCCATTTGGTGGTTCTTTTTTTCTCTCCCATTTTTGCTCCTGGTCTTCATTCAATTAAATCTCAAAAATATCCCAGGGGAAAGACTTTTCTCCATTAGACTCTTCCTTCTAAAGCTTCTAAAGTCCTGCTTCTATTTTTTGCCTTTGTTTTCTCAGAAAGGGTAAGAGCTTCTCTCCCAGTCCTTCAAGGGCTGGTTGTATATTTTACATAGCTGCTGAATATGAGCTACATCTGCTGGGCTGACTGCGCGGCTCCTTCTGAGGAGAACTTCAGGGCAATCTCAGCAGTTGCACAGGTGAAATGAAAGGAAGTGAGGGTGCAAAGGCAACATTACACAATGAAAGAACTTGACAAGATTGGTCAACAGGGCTCAGAAATGTAGGAGAGGAAAAAAAATTTACTTTCAAACACTTTGCATTTCATGAAAATCTTGAAAAATGAATGGCAGCACCTTACGGTGTCATTTTCATAGAATTGCTTTTATGAGCACAACTGTTTCAGGAGAGGAAAACTTAATTATTCAGGCCAGGTGGTATAAGCTCTCTACTGGTGATTTTACTTTAAATTGCCTGGATTAGCTGTGATTTCCTCCTAAATTACCTACCTCCTTTCCATAACTCAAGCTGGCACGCAGAGGAGGCTGGGTTTTCCTCTCCCCACATTAGCTGGGCTGCTCTGGAGTTAGCATTGGGTCAGGTCATGAATACACCCTGGTCCGAGGCCAGTGTCTGTGCTACCGTGACGGGGGGGCACACGGCTTTTCACCTCACTGCTGGACCTAGGAAAGGTAAAGATGGGTCGCTGCCTACCGGGCACTTCTAGGGGTGAATTTTGCCCCCCCCCCCGTCCCCTGGGGCACAGCAGCAATTCCTCACCCCTTGGTATTTAGCTTTACCTAACAGGCATGGTGAGAATATAGGTGAATCTTCTGCCTGAAATTGGTATGGGGAAGGTCATCATGGCTGTCATGTCTGCTTGCTGACCTCACCTTTGTGGCCTGACTTTTATTTGTGAATTATGCCGCCAGGTAAACAGAGTATAAAGTAACACGGCCTCCTTCCTTCCTTTGGTTTTGCTTTACGCAGTTAGGAAAGTATGTCCCAACGAACCTCAAGGCAGGATAAACTGCGGCTACCCCGGCATCACGGCTAAGGAGTGCGAAAGGAAAGGGTGCTGCTTCAGGGCACATCCCGCTGGTGTCCCCTGGTGCTTCTACCACCGCACGGTGGAGGAAGGTAAAGTCCTGCACGAAACATTGTCCCCTGCGTCCCCACAGACACACCATGGCTCTTGGCAGGTCCATGCTGCACCTAGGCTTGGTGTGCTGTGCCAGCCTGGCGCGATGGGAGTGAAGAGGACGGGATGTCCCCCTTCCCAGTGTCGGGGCAGAGCTTCCTCATCCAGGGCATGAGCGGGGAAGGGGTGGCTAAACCCTAGAAGGACTGGCTCCTTACTAGAGGGGTGGGTGTTGCCAATGTGTCTGAGCCAGGGACTTGTGGGCAACGTGACTGTACAGGTAGTCTGGGCTCAGGTGTGAGATCAAACCCTCAGCTAATGCAATGGTAGAGTTGCAGCTACCAAACTCACATCTGCTTTATCACAAGAGATAAAAGCGTTTGCTTTAGAAATATGGAATTAAACTTACAGAAATCTTTGAGCCCCTACTTCCATTTTTTTTTTTTTTAATTAGGATTGACATTTCAGCATATCTAACATAGATAACCAACCAACAGCCTCAGCCAGTTCCAACCCACCTCACAGTGTATTTTGTACTGGAAACAATTCACCATAATTTGTTTTTACTGATCTGATTCATGGTTAGGAAACACATGTACGGATGGGGGCTGGGGAAAGCAATTGCTAAAAAATTGGCTTTTTGATATCCTGCATCTAGGCAAAATACCTCCCTAGCATCTTGTGCAATTCGTGGAGAAAACATGTCCCTTAATCTGCTTCTCCTCTTTACCTCCCCAGCTTGTTAAAGGAGAAACTTCCATCAAGAACCTTGTGATCTTTGGACCTACTCCAATGGGAAACAACAGCTGGAGGTCCCAACTCAGACTTTGTAATTTGCAACAGCTATGAGTTCTAGGTCATTTTTACCTTGGATTGACTCCTTTGATGAAAAGTTACTTGCAGCTTTTATTCTTTCAGTAGGCTAGTACCATGCAGGTTTTACTGTAATAAAAGAACTAAGACACAATTTGTGAGTTCTCTGCTGTCTTTATTTTAAAGCTGTGTATTTCTGTTTCCCAGGAAATTCGGCATCTTAGCAACCCGCTGATGAGAGAGTAGTCACTAACACTTCCGAAAGGAACATGGCACTCAGCTCTTTGTGTTAGTTACACTTCACACTTGCAAGTGAGCGCTCGCATTTGTTAGCTGATACGTGGTTTCACACGGGCCAGCCACCCTTCTGAATACTGAAAATATTCAGTGTTTCCCTTTATATAGCTACAGCTATGTGTTTGTTGGGTTTTTTCCCCCTCGAGACATAGGGAAGGGTACCTTTGTTAGCTGACCACCACGCTGGTCTGACTCAGACAGCTCCTGCTCTCTGCATCGCCGTGTCCCTGGAGCTGCCAACCCCTCGGTGCTGCCACCAGCGGGGCACAGAGTAGCTCAGGAAGGCAAGTGCCCACCGGGTACCCTACCTAACCCAGCACCGGCCCCGGCTGCTGATGCAACACGCAGCTGAATCACTGGGAACTCTCACTGTTAATCAGTGTCCCCACAAATGGGTCCCAAGCATCATGCCAAGGAAGAGTCTCTGCAACACTAAAAGCAAGACACAGATCCCCCTGGCCCTGACCTACACCTGAAATAGAGCCTGTTGTGTCTCACCAGACACAGGACATGCTCCTGGTCCCCAAGTGAGCGTGACTGCATTCTCCTGGGCATCTTTAATGCTCAGCGCAGCAGCTCGAATGCTTCCCTGCTTCGGCTGAGTGAGAGCACAGTGAAGACCCTCTAAGAGCTTTTGGGAACAAAATGAGTAATGCGAGATGTGGCAGCAGCAAGCCATGCTCAGGGCTTACTGGGAAAGAATATTTGTGCAGGGTTGTGGTGCAAGGAGAGAGAAAATGGTGGAGACGCATACCTCCTTAGAGATTTCTCCAAGTGCACTTTTGTGATGAGTAAGTTTATCCAAGCGGGTAAAAATTAGTAAAAATTCATAAAACTTCATTATCTCACACTCACAATAGGCTCAATAATATGATTTGAATATGGTAGGACATTGGTTGTAATATGAACAATAAACTCTAGGGGTGACTGAAGGTCTTTGAAGGTCTTTGCTGAGGAAGGCTTGGTGCTGTAGCCCAGGTGAATTTGGAAGGCCTAAGCACAGTGTCATCATAATAATACTGCGCTGCAAAATCTGGTGCAACAACTAGGTGCATTCAGCAGGTAATGAGGCCTTCATAGGAGTCTTGTTGGGAGAAAGAATGAAAACGCAGCCACACTGAAAGGGGTAACGCTAATTAGTGCTGTGGGAAATTATCTGCAGGGACTGAAATCAGGCTGCCAGAGCCAGTGCTCTTCCAGAGCAGGGCTGTCTCAGAGTCACACGTACTCACCAAAAGGCTTTTCCTTCTGCAGGGCATGTGCTGACGGGTACAACGCTGTAAGGAGGCATGCGGGTATTTGAGGCTCAGATGCATAACTTCTTGCTACTCGTCTCACCCTCCCAGATCTCTCCCTTGGGGCTGTGCCAGTGAAGCAGGCACAGGTCAGTGATCCTGCTGAGTTTCCCCTGCCACAGCCTACCAGGGCTGTATCTGGCTTTGCAAGAAAAATTAGGAAGAGAAATGTCTTATTAAGGGAGGGTGGTGGGTATTGTGGCGTCCTCTGCTGCAAAACCTGATTGGGAAACTCACCTTGGCAAGGCACAGCAGCTGAAACTCCTGGGAACTGCTTGAGCCCCTCTGTTGAAAAGGCCTGCATGTTGGGGCGGAGAAAAACAGCGCTGATGGTGCAGGAAAGCCACACTGACAGCAGTCTAACCCCAAAGGGACATAGCTGAGGGGCTGAACTTGCTCATTTGCTGCCCCCGGGCATGGTGTCCCCTGCAAAAAACATTAACTACTGTGTGCTGACCAGCAAACCATTCCCAGCAGTATGCTAAGCCAAGGCACTGGGTCATGCAGTTGCTCTGGACATTTGAGGTTCTAAATCAGGGTTAGTTGCTCATAGCACAAAGAATTATGACCTAAGGAATTGTCATCATCAGTTAGTGCTAAGGGCCGATGGCTATTGTGGGAATTTACATTAAGTAAATGTTTGAGGTCTCTCTATGTAGACTGTTATCCATACCCACCCAAACACACTTGAAAAAAACTGTCCAGAATTCTTAAAATTAATATTTTTGGTGAGAAAACAAGTTGGCAAAAACAGAATAAAAGCCACAGCTGCTGAGGATTTGAAGGTGACAGGCAGAGTTAAGGTAGGGCAAAGTGAGATCCCAAAAGAGGAGTGCACACCAAAGAGGACCTGCAGAAATGTGGCTACAGGAGGGACTTTCCTTTCCTCACCTTCAGGGTCACTCTATGGGCTCCCCACACACCTGAGTCAGTCACCATTGGCCATATTCACAGCTCTCAGAGAGAAAAAGACACTTCTGGGCTGGATGACACCTCTGGGTAGTTCAGATGTCCCCAGTAGGGTGAATTGAACTGCCCTGCCCAGCTCCAAGGGGAGTCTAGACAAGCAGCTGTATGTATCTGCTCTCCTTCCTTGGGTTTTCCCATCAGTTCTTGATGTTGGAGAGGGACACTGCAGGGACAGGAGAGAGACAGAGATGGGGAACACCACTGCCCTGGCACAGACGTCTGACTTGACACTAGCTTTCCTAGCTGACCTGGTGGCAGAAGCCCAAGAAAGACAAACCACTGCACGGGAACAGAGGTGTCCTGGCTGCTGGCAACTGATTGCCTTTTGGAGCTCACAGTCTGGCCTGCAGATAGACACAAGTAGACATGCACGGTTCATTTATTTATTTTGCATCAATAGATCAACAAGTTTCATGAGCTAATGTGATTGAAATAGCTTCACATTACTGGATTGTGTAGTCTGTCCTTTTCTGTCCCTTCTTAATTTTTTTTTTTTCTTCCCCATTCTTTTTGCTTGTACGTAGCTCTATCCAACACTAGGAAAAGAAACTAAACCAGAGACTTTAAAACTGTTTTTAGTGTTTCAGGCTGGTTACTTTACTCAATTAATCTGTATAATGGAAAGGAATCTGAGTGCACCCACAACATCTTGAGACTGATGGGTAGCCACTCCAGGTCATTTCAGATGTTCATCTTGCCCTCTGTCCATCAGTGACCAAAAGATTCATCTAGGGAGAGGTGCAGGATAAGCATATGATGAGGCTTCTCTTCTAACAAAATGCAGGACTGTCACAAATGTGAATCAGTTTTAACAAGCAAATATGAGAATCCCAAATGAAGATTTACCCTTCATAGCTCTGCAACTCAGCTTGCACACCCACATCACTGTATAGCGAGTGCTGAATAAGTAAACAAAGTTCTGAATATTTTTCTGGGGGGAAAAAAAGTAGGTCAGCTGCATGCTTTTCATCAGCAGAGGTGCTACCATGACAGGCATCAATTCTCTGTGACACAAAGCATTTGTGCTGATGAGGCTATTACGCAGATAGTGAATGACGTTTAAAATCACGAATGCCTGGTAGTCTTAAACAGTCTGTAATCGTGACAGCTGTGTGCAACCAATGCTTCAGCTTCCAATAAAGGCTGAATAGAAAATGTTTGACGCTGTAGTTTGATTCCCCATGTGGTTTTTCAGTGAGTGAGGACATTCCATTGGTTTTTAAAGCAGTTGCAGCCAAGGAAAAGGTCTCAGAAATCATTAATTTTGAAGCAATGCAGGAAAGCTGTATTTGGCTGACATGGAGAATTAACAGGGGAGAAAACTAGGACAGACAAGGAGCTCAGAGCAGATGGGTGCTAGCAACAAAGAACAAACCTGTAGCGATGTGAAAAAGGGATATAACTGAAAACACCTCCAAAAATGTGTATTTTAATGTGCCCACTTACTTCAGATCCCATTTCCAAATGTCTCTGGAAAGGATATGCTTCCTGCTACAGCTACTATCACACACCTCCTCTGGCAAAGCTCCCACTCAAAAGGAAGGTTTCAGACAAGGTGCTAAACCAAAGCGAAAAAGAATACAGAAACGGAAATCTTTCCCTGTTGAGAGCGACTAAATCACACGTTTCTGCCACAAGTCTCTAACAAGATACTGCTTTTGCTAAAGCTTGAACACTTGACCATGATACCATTAAACAGCTTGGAAAGCAGAAGGTAAAATACAAGAACCAAATCTGATGATCTCGAGACCCAGATTCAGTTTCCAGGAGGTTGCTGCCATTGCCAGGCTGACTCCAAAAGGGGAAGGTGTTTCCCAAGCAGCTCCATGCCAGAAACAAAAATCCTCTTTGAGCAGAACAGTCCATTATTACTCTGTAGACTTCTTTTTCCCCATCTGAACCTTCTTCTAAAGCATTTCAAAGCTGTCAGTGTCAGTATACAAAGCAGTGAGCTACCCAACTACCTGCGACAGCATGCATGATCCCCATCCCAGTACACTCCACTGGGTACACAATGGGAGGATGAGGCTACACACATGTCCTCAGTGCTACAAGACAATGGCCAAACAGATAGACTTTGCTTTAAAATGTGCATGTTGCACTGTGTAATACGTTCAAGTGCTAGAACTAGCTAGCAGCGCTCACAGATGCGGTAGAAGAGGGTGCGGTTTCGTTCAAGCGCTTGCCATCATTTGGTGCTGCTCCCCCTGCTAGTGAGTGCTAACATTTCTGTGTGCCTATCAGAGGTGAGCAGGGTAAGAAAACAAAGTACTTTTCTGCCGGGATTAGTGTATCTATTCATCTAGCTGTACTACCTTCTTGTGCTTTGTGAGTACCCTTTGTACACCTGTGGTGGCACCCAGAAATTCCCTCAGAGAAGACACTAGACAAAGGCTCTTTTCAGGGTCTTGCTCCCCTCCAGCTCTGAGTTGGGTCTCCCAGGTTTCCTTCATTATGTGCTTCTGTCTCTGAGCATAACAAAAGGTTGTTTTGGAAAACAGAAGTTTTGTACCTGAAATATTGCAATTGAAATGAAACTTTGGAAGTCTTGAAACGTTTCACTGCAGCTGAGCCAAACACCTTCATCACTGAACTTGTTGCAGATACTGAAGGATAAATTCCCAGGCTTCAAAGCCCATGAAAGTTAGTTGGGTCTGACTAAACACAAGAGTGGATTGACAGTTGTTTGAAAGCAGGTGTCATTAATTTCATGATTTTGGTCTCTTGTGTTTCGAGGAAGCTTCATGAAAGGTACATTTGGAAGGAAAACCCAGCCAGGACACATGCTCTTCCCTGCCACAAGGCAGGATTTCCCTTACCTGTTACCCTTCTTCAGACTTGGCATTACTCCCCATCCAAGGGATGCTTCGCCAAGACTTAGGATACGGGTTTCGATAAACAGAAGGGGCAAAATCAGAAGTTTCACTGATTTTGTAGCTAGACGCTTGATAAAACCATGAAATCTACTTAATATTTGACTCTACAGATGAAGGTGGGAATGAGCAAGGAGGTCCTAGGAACAGGGAGAGCTTTATTCAACCTGCCCAGCAGAGCAGACAAGCTGGCAGTGGAACAGGATAATGACTCTATGCTAGAAAGAAGAGGGGGAAATAGTCAATTCTGAGGGGTGTTTTTTTGCAGTCAGAGGCTGACAATGGATCAGCTTCACATTTTGATAAATATTTTCCACCTGTGGAAGAGATCAAGTGTTGACTTCCTTCTCAGCCTTCCTATGTGTGTGTGGGCTCATGAACAAAACTGAAATGCCAGGTACCCAGCAATACCATCGCACAAAGTTAACATCGCATTAAAAATTCACAGATCTTGAAAAAATCTTTAAGGCACAGAAAAAAATAAAAAGAAACCAAATGAGGCTATGAAATTTAAAATAAAAGAAGAAAATAAATTGATGCAATTAGTGCCAATTTGACAAATCCAGCCCTTGACAGCTTTTCTGCCATAAATAGAGCTTGCTACATACACTTCCCTGCCGAGTCCTTTATTAAAGACTCCCCCAAGGTAAGATGTCAGAGCTAGCAACCAACAGCACGACGGCTGCTCATGGCGTACCTGGGCACTGCGCAGAGCCTTGTATCCTCCCATGCTGAAAGAGGTGATCATTCTTACCATAGCAGCTTCCCTGGCTTCCAACACCTTCCAATCTGCATTACAAAGCAGGTTTCAAATGGATAGCTACTAGAAAATACAACATAAAGCGTCCTTTATTTTCAAACACCCTATTTTATGAATCCATTTGGAGTACACAGTGGATGGTAATTGCATGTGAGGTATATTAATTTTTGCAGCGTTGCTAATGAGAAGTTTATGGTTGGCTTATTTCATAGTATTAACTGTAAAATAAAACACTTAACATAATTTACATTGCCACTCAGGCTACGAAGGACTCCTGTTCCTCTTCTTCCCTTCCTGATCTATGGACAGTTGGCATGGGAAGGCATTTAGTTTTTGGAACCGTAACTCCTTCAATCTAGTATTATTTGCAGGTCCATAAAACGTAACATACAGTGTGATCTCTGTTATCATTTGAAAATTGTCTTGCCCTTAGTTTGGAACATGCAATCCTATTGTGTCCTTAGGGTAATTTATCCTTTAAGCATCACTGCTTGTGCTATCTAGGCTGGACACTTAACTATCCTGTAAAAGTTACCGCTGTTACCCTTGAACTGCGATGACCTATGCAGGTGATTTTGCTGCTGTGGTGCACAGGAGGGGTGGCACAAGGACAGCGATGTTGTCTAGGCTTGACCTTAAATCCAATACAGAGACAGCTGAGTAGCATGAAAAGCCATCCAGCCAAACCACATGTGTGGCAAAACAGGGATACCTACATTGAATCCCTTCTGACACTGCTGTTCTTGGGGCCTTACACAAGTCGAGTTTTCTGCCCAAGGGTTTCCCTGCCAGTGCAACAGGAAACAGCGACCCCAATGCCCAATTTTGTGAAATGGGAAAAGGACAGGTGTGACTGGCAGAACAAAACATGGTTTCTCTTTGGCTGGGAACAAGGGAGGAGGAAATCTATACATTCCACAGTGCCCAGCAGAAGGCAAAGAGGGAACGATCCTCCTTCCTGTGCAGTGCTGTTGTTCACTGTCAGGTACCAGGCAATACGGACCTTTGCTCTGAGTCAATGTGACTGCACCTATGTTTTTAAGAATTTTTACCGTGTATTTCTGTCACCTACTTGTATTGGGAGTTATTTGAAACCACCACAACGTACATCTGAAACAGGCAATTCAACGTCCTTGCTGGCAAGCAGTGAAAACATATCACTACCAACGCACCTGCCACTTCCCTTTGAGAGAGAACAGGGACAAAGGCATCTGTCTGAAAATAATAACACTTTATTTGATTTTTTTGTGTGTGTGTGTTACATTATCATAAATGTTCTCTATTCTCAGAAAACAAAGCCCTAGTTTGGAAAATAATGCACATACAAATCTCTTCTTACGGGTATTAAGTATACAGAAATATACAAAGATTTCTCTATTATTGTAATATATCATCAGAATGCCCCACATCCCACATTTTTACTCAGGTCCACTGTACCGGTAAGCATAAACTACAAAGGTAACAAGCAACCTGAAAAAGACATGGTTTATATAATATAATTATATATACGTGTATATATATATATCTACAACAGTGCAAATATATCACAGCGTGCAAGCAGCAATAGTCTCTAGAGAAGCATAATAAAATTGATTCATAGTAATGCAAATGCATTACAGAAACAAGAAACAACGACATATTAGATATACAGAATATGCACACTTTAGCACGCTGATTTAAAATGATACCTTGCATTGACTCTTGCTTTAAAAACAAAAGAACAAATGTTAAATAATTCAATAACAGATTCAAGGGCAGTATCTCACAGTACGGTCAACTGACTCGGATAAGGTGTTTCACAAAATTTTACTGACACAGGTAAAGGCTTGGCTACACTGCAGGACTTGTTTATTTTCTTTTTAGATATATCAATGTAATCTTTTCCTTAAATTGAATTTACTTTTACCGTAATTTAAAAGCATTTATTTCAAGATTTTTTAAAATCACTCAAGAACTAATTCACATTTGTAAAGGTTGGTATAATTATCATTGAGGTCAGGAAAGCTGTTATTTGGAAGTAATAGAAAGGAGTTTGTATAATGGGCTACCAGAATAAGCTACAATGGGGTCAGAAAAAAGACATCGCAGATGCCACTGAAGTAAAAAACCCCGTCAACCTTAAAAGTAAAGACTTCCATTTTGCTTTGTGAAACACTTAAAAAGCCATTTTAGATTTTTTTCTTCTTGAAAGAGTAAAGCACACCCATAGATCCAGCACATTAGGTATTCAGTAGCTCAAAGAAGTCTAAAAGTCGTACCTCCATCTCTAACTACCTCACTCTGTTCCCAAGCAGCTCATTTTTACACCCCCCGTGACCAGCAACCACGAATATCTAGCAGTAAACACACAAGCAATTGGTAAGCATGGGCTGAGCTGCGTGGAGACCCCCAGAAAGAAAATGGGTTGACAAAATCTTGATGTATCTTGAAGGCATAAACAATGCAGAGAATGCAGGCTGGCAGGCTAAGTCATGGGGATTTCTTGTGCCAAAGGATACATATTTTGACTGGTCACCCTTTGTTTTAATGTGCTGGCAATCGGTCTCAACAGAAATTAAATCTCTTAAAGGAAGGTTATATACTTGACAAGTGCATAAAGTTATGGTTCATTGTAAGATTTCAAAATAAAAAAAAAAAGACTGAAGCTAGATTTCGTGCTCTACAGAACCATTATTCCTTCACAAACTCTATGTGAAATGTGTACAGAAACAGAAACACTCTAACATATACACAGAATTAAAAGGAAACGTTATGCTTGTAGGCTAAACCTGCAGCTTTTGGACATGTCATATGCAGAATGATACCTGGGGTTATAAAAACCATTCAGTGGGATATATTAGAAGAATCTTTTTATGTGTTATAAAAACAAGTATTTAAGAACAGGACAGTAGGAGTTAATCCCTGAAAATGCTACTGCCCCTGTCCACGAACAGCAGAGCTCATGATTAACTTCAGTGACACTCAGCACTTAATTTCTGCACTCACTAGAGCTGTGTGGCAGGATTAATAGGACCTGTGTCACAGGCACAGCAATGATCAGCCTGTCACAAACTGTTATGGAGGATATGACACAGTGTCATTTTCTGCCTACTTCTAGTTCCCCATGGCTTTTCAAAATGCCTTTGTTATTATCATACTTTAGAAATGGCTTTCCACAGAGAACCAAAGGAAAGAAATTCCTGAGCAATTGCACCCTATCGGGTTGTTCTGCTAGGAAAACGGATACGCACAAGAAGACCATTTTCTCAAAGGAAAAAGAACACCACGTGGGACAGCATCTCTGCAGCTACCACTGAGATCCCCTCTGCAGAAGTACAGACCCATTATCTACCACAGCCAACCTGCTCTGGAGGAGCCTGGGGTCAGCTACTGCCAAAACCCACTGTGTTTTCTAATATTCCTGCTCTTGGCAGGAATGTTAAAGGGAACAACAATCTGAAGAGTCAGACTTCAGGGCAAAGTCCAGATGTTTTCTAACTTACAGTAGGGCTACAGAAACAAGGTAACTTAAACTACCACATCTATTTTTTTAAGTGTGCTGCAGCACTGACAATGTAAGACTAGTTTTAATGAGTTTACATCTTATCAACAAGTTGCTGGACCTGGCAGCTCCAAAAATCTTGGGCTCCAAAGCTTTAAGCTCTAAAGTTTAAATGTACAGGGGTTCACCTCCTCTAACTTGACGTGTTCAGAGCAGGTAGGCAGACTATCTAAGGTACCTTCCTAGGCTCCCTTGATCCTCAGTGCAACAGTTATGTACCTCCCTGAGGGCAAACCATACTTTTTTGTCACCTTACCTAATTCCAAATCTTCTGCCAGTGCCCAAAACACATGCCTAGGAAAGTCCACGAAGGAGATGCCCAGTTCAATGTGAAGAACCGCCTTCCATAGCAGCCTGTGTAGTCCCCATTAAATAGAGAAGGAGCTCAGGAAACCAGAAGAAATGCATAACTACAGCTTAATAAGCCCAGGAAGTTGAATTACACTGCTCTTGCTCTGGCAAAAGCTGGAACTACACTGGCAAAATGAGGATCCAGTGTTGCTTCAGCAGGAGTCCCTGCTCCTCGGAGAATTATGGAAGCACCCCAGGCCCATTTGTCCTGGAGATGGCAGTTTCTTTCATTATAGAGAAAAGCAGATAATTAACTTAGACTGGGCCTCTTGTTTCAGACAGCTATGGTTCTGTGAGATAAACCAGCTCCAAAAACACTCTCCAGTTGATGAAAATGAAAAAGAATTTAATTTCATTGGCTGAATCCCAGTATCCATAGTTAAAAGCAGTACGCACATGATTTCCTCTTACCCCACACCTGGATCCTAACAAGTAGAGCAATGCTGCGGCTGGCCACCTGCATCCCAAGCTCTACCCATGCACTCAGAAGGAAGATCTGCCTCGCTGCTACTCCTGCAGCTAATGTCCTTTTCAACCGTATTTATACTAACTCACAAAGCTTGGCCCAGCTCAAGAGAACTGTTCTGTTTGGGAAAGCATTTGAGCTTGCGTTTACATCCCCCTCAACCCAAGACAGCTGATGCACTTCAAAATCCTCCCTGAATGAGAATACATCGGAGTGGAGCCAGTGCCAAGCTGGGACAGAAAATGCTGTGCTCAACCCCCATGAAGAAGACTCCAAGCCACCTTCTGCTGCACTAAGATCAAGGAGCATCAGGGCAGATCCCACAGGTACCAAAAAAATCCCCACAGAACTGACCTGACCCCAGCGAAGGAGCCGATAACCAACCCTGCAGTGCTGAGGGGCTCTCCTGCATTATGCAGGACAAACACGCATGACCCTCTGTCACACACAGCCACCAAATGAGGCGGGACCTGAAGCTCAGTGAGCAAAGGCAACATGGAAGAAGGTGCAGCGGGCTGCATAAAGAGGAATGCATGCCCTTTGTACCTTCCTCTCTCACATTTTCTGACGAGAGCTCTGTTTCAAAACATCATCATTGCACCTTAAGTCTCTTCCTCTGCCCATTGTTACCGTTCCTGAATATGATCGTCACAGAGCAGGAGACAAAAGAATAAAATCATATTCCAATAAAAGTTAACACTGGAAAATAATTAATTAAGATCCCTTCCTGCTTAGTTTGGAAAGTAAAAATAAACGCTGACATTGTTCAAATGTGAAACAGGCCTGGATTGGCATTTCAGGTACAGAAAGAAGAAAATTAGAAAGTTCATTTTTCCTTACCAAAACTATGCAGATAGCAAAAGCAATTATGCAAAGCAACGGTAAATATACAGAAAAATATACACTCATCTCCATGCTTGATTTTTGTTCTCCTCTTCCCCTCAGAAGAAGTATTTTGTGATTCAAAAAGACTAATTCAAGATCACTGTAAAGCTGTAATCTCCTAGAGATTAACTGAAAGCAAATGGACTTTTCAGTATAGTCTCCAAGTGTGTTTAGACAGCCACCATCTCAGTCTTCCTGTGTAACACAGCCCTCACTGTGCAAAGCACTTAAGCCTGGACTTAATTTTAAAGACATTAGTTGTTCCTTTGATTCACATGAGACAACGCAGATGTGAGAAGTTATTAAGATACTTAAGCACTTTGTTGGAACAGGGCTTCAAAGGATCCCATTAGAGTCAAAACCATCCATCTAGTGTGGAGTAAATAGGACGGACAGGACCTCCTCTGTGAGGATCACTGGGGCAGTACACGTCAGTATGTACCACGCCTCTTTCCAGAAACAAATGTTTAATGAAACATTCATTTCTGTTGACAACATAGACTTTGACACAAAAGAGTGGATCGAAATGCCAGTCACCTGATACATCCAGCACTTGGACTCCAGTGTTTGTTATCTCCCACTTACATAACCAGCTCTCCCTATTTTGTGTATGTATATTCCTCTCTTCTAATGGCAAAAAAGCTATCTTGGGCTCCAAATATTAAGAAGCGAACAGGATTTCAGCATCAGATAGTCTTCTGTTACTCCCTCTGATCTATAAAGATAAAATTTTCTCAATTTCTTATGTGAGTAGAATCTGCTTTCCAAATTTTTTAATTGTAAATATTAATGTTTTAAGTTCTTTTTAAATGCTTTCAGGGTTTTTCGGATTATATGCATGTTTCTGCAAGGAAAAACAAAAAAAAAACATTTGATACACCTAAGTCTTAACTGATGCACACAGTAACCAGAGCAACATGTCAAAACAAGTCAAAATAAAACAAGGAGGCCAACAGAACACTCAAGTCCTCCCGCAATCCCAACAGAAATCATACATTCAGTCTTCAAGAGACCTTTAAAAACCTCTGGCCTCTTACATGACCGTTAGCCAGACTGTAACTGGTTCAAATGGTAAAAATGGCATTGACTTCAACCAGTTTATGGCTATTTATATATGGCTATATAAATTGAGGATTTGAAGTCTTTAGAATCTTGCTGGCCTCATTATTCTTCTGCATGAAGCCTCCAAAGCTTCACAACGTGCTTGCTTAACATGACAGCACATGCATGCTCAGCCCATTAAGCTGGGAACGTGTTTTATACCAGCCTGTTGGAATTTATTTCCACATGAACAGAAAAAAGCCAAGCTGAGACTATGTTAAAAATCTTTGCAGCATATGAAAACATAATCGGGGATGGACTTTAAATACTTCTGTCCCACAGTAGTGACAAAAGAGGCATCATTAGTTAATTTTAGAGCTAAGCAGGGAAAGAATTATTATCTCATTCATGTGTAGCACTGAGTTTCAAGAGAATTAATTTATTTCTTTACTGGGATACTACAGTCTGAAAGTGTTCCTTAGAATAGTAACTTTCAGCTAATGCTGCCAGCAGATGGCTGGGAAAAAGCATATCTAACAAAAAAAGGGGTGACGAAAAATATTCCAGAGCGTGCATTTTCTTGGGAACACCCATGGAGGACCAGACTTTTGGCTACCATAATACAATACAAAGTTACAGTACAGGAGGACATGTTGCAGACTAAAAAGGTAAAATAAGAAAGCCTCCAGAGGAATAGGCACAGGTATCAAGACAGCATCCAAAGAACTCACACTGTTAAATTGGTCTAGACCGGGAGAAGACGGCATTGTCATCGTGTAAGTTAACAGCATTGAAATGTCAGCAAAGTTACTTCATTTGGTACACTGCAATGATTTTCAGTGGGCTATTTGGTAAATGGTGTTGGTAAACACAAAACATGAACCCTGAAGGAATTTAATGCCATGGACATCACACACTTTCGTATGCAGCTAGCCTATAGCTGCACCAGCAGTATGCAACAAAAGAGTAATTTGGCAAATATAGTCTTTTGTCTGCTTGCAAACAGCATTTGAACCACCTGTAATATTCACAAATATTTTGAGTGTCTTGAAATAATCCAGGCCCACTGTGCCAAGGAATTTCAGCTTGTGACTTATTTAAAAACTGTTCACAATTATGAGTATTATTTAGAATAGTCAAATTCTTAATTCATCATATCTGACAGCCATACAGGTCCATACCTGCTTGTGATTATGCCTGGAAAAGCTGCAAAACTGTATAAAAGCAACAAAACTATGCAAAGAGGTTGTGTAAGGATTATTTTTTTTCTTCTACAGTCAAGATTGACATTGCTGTCACCGGTCAATCTTATTTTCAGGGAAAGTTCAGCTAACCTCCTAAAACATGTGACTTGACTTAAAGTCTTCCAGAACACAGGCTTAATTCAAGCATCCTGAGTTTAACAGATAGACGTGGTCTATGTCTGTATTGGTAAAGTAAACAGAGCCTGGGCACGGGCCAGGAAAACTGGAAAACAATTGTCTTCATTGCTAAATGGCAGAGCTGCAGCCCAGCACAGCCAAAGCTTTTCCAGACGCTGTTTGGGCTCTGTTTAGAAGTTAGAACAGTCCAGCGACCATTCCTATTAGCCCCAGTTGCCTGAGGACTAACAGTGCTGGCCCTGGAACTCTACTAGTATACTAGTACAGATGTATAGATGTAGCCATGGAGTCTTTGAAAACAGTCTGCGAATTGTGACTGCTGGTGGCCAGCAGACGGACAAGATCTCTCTTCATCTACTACTCTACTATCATGAGCGGCTTCCAATCTACAAGACTTCAGCATCTTGATAGGAATAATGCATTTACAGAATTTGTAGGTCTGACTCTGAGGTCTGTGACAGTAAGGTAAACACACAGTAATAGCAGAAGGTAGTGGAATCCACACAGAAATTCACCGACGTGTCCAATATGAGTATATGCCTCACAATTGGTTGAAAATCCAAACTCATGAAAATCAGTGACAAAATTCACATCAACTTGGAACCAGAATTCCCCCTGCAAAGTTTAAGAAGTTGAGATACGCAAAACAAATACACGCTTCTTTTAACAGTTTTGTTGGTGTTTAGATCAATTAGCTATTAATTCCCATGTCACGCGTGTAGGCTTTGGGATGAGAACAAAACTGCTTGGCATAATTAGATCTGCAGTATTACAAGGTCATTTGTACATTTTGAGGAGACTCCCACACGCAGATATAATGAACACTGCCATATGAGGCAGTCACAAGTGTTTTAACACAATACCCCAAGCTTTGAACTGTGGATAGCTCTTGCACTCCATCAGGCTTTAGCAATTGCTCAGGTTTTAGGGAATACATTCTGCTTTCACAACTTCAAAAAAAAAGATGAAGCTTTGGGCAACCTGGTCTAGTGGAGAACATCCCTGCCCATGGCAGGGGGGGTGGAACTAGACAATCTTTGAGGTCCCTTCCAACCCAAGCCATTCTGTGACTCTATGATTCTGTGAAGAGCCTTGGAGTGCTTTGATTTTTTCATTTGCAGGAGGTAGATCAAACTGGTAATGAGCAGAGTTAGTATTTTAAATATCACAAATATTGAGGATTTAAAAGACACTGCAAAAGAATGTTTTTTCGGTCATTCAGCCACAGCTTGAACATGTCTGACTGCCTGTGCTGTGTACTGATGCTTCCATATACGGACCACAGGTTTAGTGCAGACTCAGAATCTGCCTTTTCCTCCTATCAGTACTGTTTTCAGATATGAGACCAGCTCGACAAATAAAGCACCTGAATTCTAAATTTAGACAGAAATAAAAACAATGACTTGAATCACTTTAGGTTTGTTTTAAAAAAGTATCCATATTAAAAAGGTATCTTTACCTTATCAATGAATACATTTACAGACTTTTGGCCAGGAGGGGTAATTCTGTGGAAAAGAACTGCAAAATAATACATAGAAAACTGCAAAGATGAAACTCTGAATTCAAAACTATGAGAGAATCCTATTTTCTTTGCATTGCCCACTTTGCATCTCATTAGCTTGTCAACTATAGATGACATTATACTGTTCTAGCTATCAGGACTAGTACCTTAGTGACCTTATCACAAAATTGGCTTTCATAAGCAAAGTTCCTGCAGGCAGGTTTTTTTATTACAGTTACACTGCTTCGGTATTGATATTCTGTGGTGTAAAATTCCCTTCTATTTCTTCTTCCTAGTTAAAGCTAGAAAGTATAATGAAAACCCAACCCAACTGGACTGATTGGCTTAACACTATATGTTCACTATCCCATTGTGGATCTAGGTCATAACAGCATCTAGCTGGGCACTGGAGACCAGCCTGCCACAGTGAGACAATGTCAAGTGCCCTCTATTGCATGTCTAAAGGTCTTCCTACTGCATTGGCTTAGCTGTTTGTCCTTTACCTCTCTGCTCGGATTTTGTATCTGAGAACAAAATAGGCAATTAGGCGCAGAGAGAAGAAGAAAATTCCAAGAACAATGAAGTCCAGGTAAAGTTTGGCATTTTCTACGTCCAGTTCTCTCAGAATGGCCTCTGATTTTTGAAAATGGCAAGTGTCATCTTTGTCACAGTGCAGATCTTCTCGATCCAGTCCATAGATGGAGAGAATAACTCCTTCGAACCCATATCTAGAAAGAAGAAGGATGGATTACAAGGAAAAGTCCCGATGATCTGTTTAGAAGTACCCTACCAGCAACACAATCCCTATGACAGCTTGGCAGAAATACCGAGGGGTTCAGTATCGGTCTGACACATGTATCTCGGGGCAAGTTCTATCCCTGTTACAATCAAGCACATGACATGTCACTGGCATTTTATGTAAGACTGAAAAAGGACAGAAGTTCTGCCTTTAACTGCTTCCAGTTAGTGTATAGCACAATTTCTCCTAAGAAAAATCTTAAAAGAGAAAGCAGACTAATTTCAGCTCATACTCAGAAATTCCCCTTTTAAAAGTGACATCATTAATTCCATTTTTTAAAAATAAGCAATGGGGATATAATTATGGTTTTAAGTCAGAAATATATTAAAACCAGCATCAATCTAGAACATCTCTTCTCTTTCCTTCCTATATAGTTTCACTAACACTGCACAGGTCCCATGTCTCCCCTGGCACTGAGTGCACTTAGCATTTGACTTTGTGAGCAGATACACCACCATGGATCCCATGTGTACGACACCTCCCTCTTGCTTCAGGAGACCCCAAAAGGACTAGACCATGGGTTAAGGACTCATCTTGAATTCTAGCTACTAATTCAGGAGGTGCGGTCTCTCAATCTTTGATTGGTCTCTGAGTAAAACCTCACTTGCCAAATGAGAGGATATTTCAGCTTGGGTGTTCTCAGTGCAGTTTGGGCAGGCTGGGGAAAAGGGGGATGGGAAAATTCACCTCACCTGATTTCAGCTATAAACATTTAAGTGTGTAGTCTAAACTATCCTTTGGTGCCAGCTACTGCAAAACTTAAAAATCAGGTCTTTATCCAACAATTCTATCTAGGATACAGCAGCGATTTATGCAACATTTTCTTCCAAAATGAGGTGCTGGCATCAATTTCTCAGTTGGGCATACTGTCTTGTTATTTCAGAAATCCACCACTGCAAAATCCACTAAGATTTGCGTGCTGTGCATTCCCACTGAATTCAAGGGGACTGACATGGACTTACGGCGACAATTTGTACTGAATGTTCCTATTTATTTCACATCATATACAATGTAAAATGTAGTGAGATAATGTGGTATACATCACATGTACATTTATACTCAAAAAGAACATGCCATGAACATGTCTCTTTGGCACACAAAATAACCAACCAAACAAGCAAAGGCAAAAAACCAGCATTTCCAGATGGGAGGTTAATGGCCTCCCTAGCAGTACCTGACATAGGAAATGTAGGACATCCACTGGAGGTATGTTGGGATGGTATCAAAGCTGACAAAAAACCCAGAAAACAGAAGCACTGGGATGGCGGTAACTGGGCCCACAAAAGTGGCCACCTGTGAAGTGAAGGAATAGACAGTCTCTTGTCAGACAGCCAGAGAAAAAATAAAAATTAACTTGCTCTTTCATCTGATGTTCTGACCTCCAGGGAGGAAACCAGCCTTTAAAAGAGCTGACTTTCCTTGCGGCAGATCCTCTGTTCTATGCCAAACCCAAACAGGCAGTGCAAACTTACTCTTTAGGTAGTGGGGAGCAAAGCCATTCAAGTCCTTCTTCTAATGCTACTCCCCAACATTATCACAGTTCCAAATACTAAGAAATTACTAATTTCTTTTATGAGATTTCTTGTGAGGGGGAGGTTAGATGATGTTAGTGGAGGAAAAGGGTCCCTCTCCTCTTCCTAAACCCTTCTACTAGTTGATGACATTGCTGTGCTAGATCCATCCTTTGAAGGACTTGAACCCACCAAGAAGTTTACAGAGCAGGATGGGCACTGTGACTCCTTTGCTTCACTGGGTATGAGACCACTCTTTCTAAATATCCTTTCTCACTCACTCCCCACCAAGGACACACAGACCTCTCTCCTCATTAACCCCACATGAACAGTAGCTTCAACTGGTCCTAAAATATTGTTGAAGAAAATAAGGAAGATCTCCAGCTGGGTGCCTTTTGGGGGGGAAGACAGATCTTGACCCAACTCCAGTCTGTCCTCTCTACATCCCCTCCAGGGCAAAGGGACATATAGGTATCTCTGGGGAGAGCAGAAGCACAGGAATCATACAACAGGGCTATGCTAGTCTCCATAGGGTGGCACAGAGAGGGAATCAAGTCTTCTATTGCAGAAATCTCGATAGCATCAATGCATATTAATGTCAATACACTATCACAGGCCCCACAAAACAGTTGTTCTGCAGAATGGTCACCTCAGCACATCTCTTGCCAGGAAGCAGAATGGAGTTAGACAGCCAGCTTCCAGTCATGCCAACAGCTGCTTCTCTCCCTCCCTCTGCAGAAGTTTAGTTTCTGGGCAAGCCTTTTCCTACCTTGCTTCCTGCAACCTTTTTGTATGTGTATGGAAGAACCCTCTCCTGAGCTACGGATCCTCATGGCCCACCTTCACTATGTAGATGCACAGAAATGCATCAGCCCTGTGTTTTCTAGGACCTGCTCAAGCCAGGATAAATAGCAAGTGACAACCCCCTCGAGCAGGGGCAGGCACAGCCCCATTCAGGTGGGGAAGGAACTTCAGAGCCTCACATCCTGTGTGTGTACGTGTTGTTTAAGTTGATGCTAGTGGGAAGCATCAAGTAGCTATATCAGAACAAGACAACTTTTTGCCTGTCATCTTTCAACAAACATCTTGGGGACATAGCAGCAGCCATAGTAAGCAGTTGGTGTTAGGAAACAAAAGGTTTTGGGACCACAAAACACTATCACTACCTGGAGGGATGTAGAGGCTGCACCAATGAGAAGACCCAGTGACTGAGCCACCAGGGATGTCATGGTTCCCAAGGCTGCGAAGAGGACAAATCGGAGTGCATCAGATGGCTGTGAAGTCATCCAGTACACAATGCTGCAGTAAGCCACAGGAAACATGATCTGCAAGGAGATACGCTTGGAATTAGTCCATTAAAGCCAAACATGCACTGTTACTCTGAATAGAATAAAAACATGAGGAGTTCTAGGTAGTCCACAGATCTCAGCGTTCCATTACATGAGAGGCATGGCTGAAGAGAAAAAACCTATCTGCCACAGACTGTGATATCTATCTTACTACTTGGGCATTAGAAAACAGATCCCACTCACAGACCTTTTCGATTCCCTTTCTGCAGAAAAGCAAAGGTGGTCATCTGTTTATTAAAAAAATACTGGGTCATGTCTTGGCTTGGCTTTTGTGAAGTCCTGCTGTTGATTCTTAGGGTGCTTCTGATTTGGACCAGAAGCTTCAGCACACAGATGTGGACAGTTTCTCTGCTATTCAGATGGACATAATACCAGTACTAATCTTCTTGGCAAGTGGACTTGCCATGAACTTAAATGGTTCCTGTTTTATAGAAGAATAGAGCATATACCTGAAAAGGAACATCAGCCATGGTTTTGGCGAGATAGTAGGCTTTCAGGCTGTACCAGTAGTTCAGATGCTCTCTGAGAAATACTCCCATCTCAAGAGGAACTACAGAGAACACAAATTAGTATGTTAGGCTGTCAGTGTGCAATATTATTGTGCATAATAACACAGTTTATCCACATCTAATCCTGTACTGCTGCGGTCCCATAGTGGGACTGGAACTCTAAGGCCTTTGACAAACCAGCAAGAATATCAATGACTTGTAATGAAATGTAAGAGGTCAGCCCTCAGAGTTGCTCGCTGTTTAGACTACGTACCAGGCTACTCAGATGATCTGAACCTCCCTTAAGGAGGCTTTTTGAATTAAAAGTGGTGTCAAAAGAACATAGTTATTCCTTTCAGTCCAACAGGGAATCCAAAGTAACAGCACTCCCAGGGGAAGTATGGAGCAGCCCATACTGCAGGAGTTTGCTTCTGATACCACATAAATACACTGATCTTATGCAGGAGTGATGACTTGGAGGTCCTAGCGAAATTATTACATCCTCCCTAAGACCGAGCACAAGCTCAAGACATGGTTGAGATGCACTGGCACAATGGGAAATTCCAGTTCAGGACTGTAACGATGAACTGTCCAAGTTGAGAAACACTGGCAAAATTAGGGAGAGAGAGGTGCCACTGGACAAGCCTATCTCTGTTTGCCTCTACACCACAGGTTACTGAGTGCAAGATTTATCCACACAACTGTGTTAGAAGTAGAAGCACAAGTCAAACCTTATCTTACATGAAACAGACACATTACAACACCTTCTCAGTTTACTGCAATGTCCTTTTCCATTGATGTAACAGTATGACTGGTACTCACACGTAAGGACAGTTGGCATGAGCGCAGCAAACATAAGAAACAACATGGAAAAAAAGAGGAAGCCTGAGTTGCTGAGGACTTTCTTAGCTTCATTGCCAATGCCTAAGTAGAGCAAGCCGATGAGTAATCCAATGCCAATGTGTGAGGTGATACGCAAGTGTGTCAGGACCTAAAAGCAAGGAAAGAGTAGTATTTCTGATCAGAACATCTGGGCTCAAAAACAATGGCAATATGACTGAAATCAGATATACAGACTGCAGAAAAGGAGTACTTATGTCCAGAAGAACTTATACAGAAATGTTCGTTTCCTACTAAGGAAAACTTACTGTAATGAGCTTCCCAGTGTCAATGAGACACACAGCTATTACAGTAAACACAGGCAGAAACTGCAAATAGTGCAACCTGAAATCTTACTGTCTGACAATGTGATGGAGCCATTGGCCCTCATTCATCAAGAGGAGGAGACTTTCTCTCTCACTGAAAGATAAATTTCCCAGGGCAGAAGAAAGGCAGAAAAGGTATTTCAGGTTTCCATAAACCAAACTAACTTCATCGGGCATAATTAGCCTTCTGTGCCTTCTCTGCAATACAGTATTCCTACAACAGGTATGGAAGAACAAAAGAAATAATAACATTTGGAACAACTGCAAACCTTTACAGTTGAGCAGAAAAAAAAATCTTAAAAACAGCACTGTTCTTCAATCTATGCATCAGAAAATAAGTTACAGTTTTCCTTTGGTGGAGATGAGGAGAGGACCATATGATCTATGGTTAGCACTCGCATACCTCTGAGATATGCCCTCCAAGTGTACCAGAGACATTCTGATCAGCTAGTTGAGGAACATGGAGAATGTGAGGCTGTATGTACGCTTTGGATTACAAGAGCCCTTCCACATGAACATGTCAGTTTATTTTTGACCAAATATTTGGTACTAGACCAGATGTGCAAACTATTCCACATTGCAGGAAGGCAAAATTCAACAACTTAATTAATCCTTGAATGACAAATGCACTATAATGTGAAACAGCAAGGGAGAAGAACAAGTTATGGCAAAGAAATGTGCTGGCAAAACAACAAATGGGCATAATATGTATGGTCTGGAAATAAGAAGATGCTTCCTAACCACTAGAATTGCATGGTTCTGCCGTATCTTCCCAACCAGAGCAGTGGGGAAAACAGCTGACTCCTTTTACTATGGCATTTAATATAGTGTTTCCCTTTCTGAAAGGGAAGGATTACTGTGGTTATCTGACAGTAGGGGCCGGAACACAATGGTCCAGAAGGTTTCTTCCTTCCAGGCCTGCAGCTCCATGTGGTCATGTCTACACTGGAAATGGTAGTGTCCTAAAGAGATACCTGCCTGGGTACAGGGCAAAAGCAGTGTAGCTGCAGAATCTGAAGCTCAGTGAAGCTCAGTTTACCTTGTCACAAGGGTAACGTACTCAAGCTGAGCTCCACATGGCTCAACTGCCTTTGGTTTCCAGACTGCCTCACCTGAATCCACCATGTGCCCACCAGCATAGATATATTGTCTGCCCTTCCCCTTTTCTAAGGACAGGTATGTCAAATTAATATATTGATATATATTAATCTATATTTTGTCTTTTTTCCCCTTCATGTAAAGCACTGAAAATCTTCTCACATGCAGAAAAAGCCATAAACCCTCCTCAGATTTATCAAACCGCAAATTTCCCACAAAGAAAAGCACTTGGCCAACCAGCATACATTATACTATACACAGGTGAGTTCCTTGGGCAGGTGTGCACGTAAGGTCTAGCTGAGGAAGCTCATCTTCTTAACTCACACCTGTTATCGAAGGGACAATCCTATCTAGAGGATATTTCAAAGCATCAGTCAGACAATGTAAATAGTCCTATCTCTTGATTTCACAAACAACTCAACTACTTAGACGTAAGAAAACCTTGAGTAAAAAAAAAGAAAAAAAAGTCTCATTGCATTTTGTTAATGCAAAGTAGGCACCCAAAATATTTAATGAACATACATGAAAACTGCAAGGTTTGAGACTTTGAAGAGGGTTGTTTAAGACTTTAAGTCTTACACCACACTGAAATTATTATCTCTGCCACCCTGAACTTTCTGGGAAAACTAATTTTGTGACACACTAGTACAACTTCCCACTCACTTTTCTATAGGATAAAAAACTGTACAAGGGATCTGCCAACACAGATGGGATTTAAGCTTTAGGTTTTTAGGCCAGATGCTTCTGAATTCTTCTGAAGAAAACTGTTGTTCACAATGAAGATGGTACAGTTAATAGCAAGACTGAAAAATCAGTCTTGTTCCTCTGAAATTCTGTGATGATCTTCATGCATGGGCTGTTGGACAGGACCTTTAAGGCGTATCACACCACCTCACAACCAACTGAATAGACCTTTTAGCTACAGAAGTTATTTTAAAGGCAGTCTTACCGAATCCCTCATGATGGTGAGAAAAGTTCTTTTGAAGAGGATACAGAACTGGGTTAGGCAGCTGGCAGAGAAGCTGTGGCAGCCTTCTGTGGAGGACGAATCCTGCGGAAACACATAAAAGAATAAACTTCTTTCTTTGCAGTATCTTCATTCACAAAACCCCACTCTCATCAGCTGAATGTGCCCAGATACCTCCTCCATTGACCGAGGATTTAAATTCTCTTCCTCCCCCTCCAGCCTCAAGCCATGCCCGTTAGTTGTGATATACAAAATACCTCTTCAGAAGGCCGGTGCCAGAGGAAGGGGTTCAACTCATTCTCACCACCACCATCTCTCTTGTAGTCTGTGTCACATATCCTCTCCCGTACTGCCCTCACCAGCCGGCTGTTCTGGTCTCCATATTCACCAGATGCTACTTCCATAACTATAAAAACCAGAAGGTAAGTTACTGGTTTACACTACGGACTAGTTCCAAGCCTTATGATTAGATCCCCTTGATTCTGTAACATTGACAGAAACAGGAGTGTTATCTAGAACAGGCTCTAAAATGCTACATGCAAATTCATATGCATATACACATAATTTAAATTTATCTTTCTATAAATCTTCAGAGAGTTCTCTTCATCCTGGAAGTTAAATGAACCCTTTTAGAGGAAAGGCAGTGAATATGGGAAAGTCTTGGTAATAAAAAATGACATGTCTATTTTTGTGGTCCTTACTGCTTGTTTGGAATTAAGAAACAATGAAAAAAAGGTCAATGCTATTAGCTGTACAATACCACAGTGGTATCGCTCAAGATAAAAAAACAGAATACTTGGAGCCACTTTGAAAAGCCACTAAGATTAATTACTATGAAACAGTAAAGAATATGTTTTATCTTTCATTTTCTGGACTTGGAGTTCCACCGGAGAGAAATAGCCACTAAATTTTACCACTAGATGGCATTCAAATTACTGAGAAAAAATCTGTATAATTTTATTTTGAATTTTGGTACCTATACGTACACATGCATATATGCACAAAAGTATAGAACACACCACAGTCCCCATTACCCTGAAAGTGCTAATCAAATACAAAATAAATTAAATAAACTATTCAAACTGTCCTTACCAAAATCTGCTGGATTGTGGTAGGTTGGGCAATTCAAACCCAAATCTCTCAAGTAAGGGACTAGGTTTAATACCTTCCCACGGTAAATGCACTGACCTTGACTTAAAACATAGAGCTGGAAAACAAGGTAAAGAAAAGAAAAGGAAAAAAAAGGAAAATGTGAAATAGTATCAAAATATTTGAACCTGCTATCTCTATGACAGCAATCCATGACCCTAATGACCTCTTCTTGTCCCTGTGGAAGTTTTGTCACCACCTGCAACTACCTTTGCATGGAACTGCAATTAATGGAAAATGGAATGCTTAAGGTTTGAATTCTGCAAACATCCCCTCCAGGACTTAAAAGCCCATTAACACTGAAACAGACTAATTCCAGTCTTAGACACATGCTGAAAACAGGCAAGAAACTGTAGAGCCGAGCCATCTAATTTCCACACATTATGGATATTTTGGGCTGGGAGACAAGGCTGGTGAATGCGGGAATGGAAGGAGAGGTGGAACTTCAGAGCAATGGGAAACAGCTTGATTATTCTTACTTTGAGCCACACTACTGACTTTAAATAAACCTCCCTGCCAGACTGGCAATCTGCAAGAGCTTGTTCACGTATGGTGTAGTAGGTTTTCCCTTAGTTCTCACAGGTCAAATTTAAATCTCCTAACAAGATTAAAGTAAATTTAAATCTAACCTAAACATGCATGGTCCACATCCTGGTGTTAGGTAGCAGAAATGATCTCCAACTGACTCCATGTAAATTATTATTATTTCACATGAATAAACTCTTCTGAATTTACACCTGCGTAACTAGCATGAGAATGTGTACTAGTACATTGAAACATTGGCACCAAAGCACTCTTAATTTAAATTACTCCGATTTGCTTTACTGACAGTCCTGTGCCCAGGAGCAGTGGTGGGTGAAGGCATGAAAATTGCAAGTGCAATAATCATGATTTTACAAACATACCAGCCAGATCCTTTAAAAATATTACATGTAAATAATGGAAACAGGCACAGAAGAAGAAAAAAGACACAATCAGAAAGTATATCTTGCTGTTATTTATTTAATTTCTTTATTTAATTTGGAACCATGGACTAGAATTATTCATGTTTTTACTTAAAGAGTGTAGGCTTGAAAGTATAACCTACCTAAACCAGGCTTAAAGAGAAAAGAGTTTGAGAATAATACCTGATCAAACAACTCAAACAGTTTAGCACTGGGCTGGTGAATCGTGCAGATGATGGACCTGCCACCCTGGGCTAAAGCCTTCATCAGAGAGACAACCTGAAAACACGATGCACTATCCAAGCCGCTGAATAAAAAGAAAGAAGTTTGTTATCCACAGGTCCATAGGTACCACTCAAAACCAGCACACATATTTGCTACTTTGGTCTCTCACTATTACCCTTTCATAAATTTTCTCTGTAGAAGTTTAATTTTATCATATGCCAACCTTATGCTTGTATTTCTCCATCAGTCTTTTAATTAAGTTGGAAGCATGCCTGAGAATGAAAAACAGAGTCTTCTCAAAGCTGCCTTAAGGGACTTCTGCATTTTAGGACTGCAGATCAAAATGCTCCCAACTTTAATGAACAGATACATATTCATAGTTCTTCCACTCTCCTCTTAGTCTGATCACAGAATCTGATTCTAAACATGCTACATTCATTATTAAAAGTCACACTTTAAAATGGTTATATTTAAGCTATCTTTGCTTAAAAAAGAAAACTCGTGCCACAATCTGGAAGTATTTTCCTCTCTCTCTTCCCTTCTGTTTCAGTTTGTTTCCCTTAAAAATTATTTATAGTCCCATGGTCCGGTGGTTATAGCAGTAATCCTAAGCGCTAAGTACTCAAATCAAATTATTTCTTGTGGCCTTATTCAGTACTTACAGGCACCACAAAATGAGCCTTTTCCAAGGACTTAGAGGTGAAAAATCTTTCTGTATCACTGTTCTACTATATAAAGCAGTATTTGTCTATCTTTTATTTTTTGCCTTGAAATACCTGGTTGGTTCATCAAAAAACATGACAGGAGGGTTGTTCACCAGCTCCAAAGCAATGGCAAGGCGCTTTCTCTGGCCTCCAGAAAGACTCCCAGTCCTCGTATTGGCACATGTCAGCAAACCGAGGGCTGTCAATATTTCCTTTACCTAAAGGAAACAGAACAATGCGTCACTTCAATCTGTTAGCACAAAAGAAAAGCCTCTTTACTGATTTTCATGGAGAATGTGCGCTAGTTCATGACTTTGTTTCACCATCCATACACCGAAGCCTTTTTACATCTAATGTAGCATTTATTAGATTCAGTGGGGCTTAACAGTCTACCATTTACTATTTTGACCCAAATTTCTACTTGTTTGTCCTACCTGACCTGTCTCAGTAAGTAAGCCTTGCCTGTGAAAATGGAGTGGAAATCAGTTCTTCTGTAACACCCTTTGGATATGGCAACCATATCAAAAGAGCTCTGCAGCACGTGTGAGGAGTTATTACACAGTGAAACCAAGAAGCTTCTTTCAATAGAACAACTAGATTGTATTTACAAGGAATTGGAGAACTGTGTAACAAAAATCAGTGCTTCCTGTTGAGCAATGACCAGCTCTTATCTCATCTGTTCTTCCTTCACAGTCTACTCTTTAAAGCATGGCCATTGATTTTAAGTGTTTTCATTCTCCTCAGAGCCAACTCAGTTGTCACATGTACTCTGAGATGTTTGGGATTTCCTGAAGGCACAGCCTCAGGAAGGGCACAGCTTGTCCCAGGGTCTTTGGAGCAAAAGGAGAATAATCCCAGCCACTATGAATTTTTCTGTTCCAGTGACTGTAGATCTGGCCTGGTCGCCTCATATGAGGAAAATAGCTCTTTGGTGTCAATAAAAACGTGACATAAAATTGAATGAATCCAAGCTACGTTGCTCATGCAATTAAAACATCTTTCACTTAAGAGGTAGAAAACAAGCCCAGACATTTAACGCTTCACTGAAGTACAGGAAAAGGAGTCTGTCATTTTTTAAATAGTCGCTTGGATGGAGCCAGTTTTCCAGAAAGGCTGGCCAACATGGTAAAAATGGTTAGACCAACCAGGGCCTGACCCTTCACTTGTCCTGATTTTGATTTCCAGGAGCTACCTCTCTCAGTGGAAGGGGTGAAAAAAGAACAGAAGCCACTAACCCTTGTTCTCAGAGAGGAGCCCAACTACCTCTTTCCTGTTATCTCGAGGAAGGATGCTATGGGGCACGGGCAGCACAAGCTAGGTCAACTAGAAACATACCATGGTTCACTGGAGGATTTTTCACTTGTCCCTATTTTAAACAAGCATCTGTAATCTTGCTAACACAAGGGCATAAATTCATAAAATTTATCTATGATAAACATTTTCCTTACAATTTACAACAATTAAATTAATTATCTAGTTCAGCACAGGGCAGTAACCCTAACCTGAAAATGACTGCCCTTCTAATATGTGCTGACTAAATGCATACAGCACAGGTTTTTCCTCAAAGAGCTCTTTGCAGTTACACTGACAGTGTGAACAAGTGAATTAACTTGTTTGGCCTAACTTACTAAAGTGTAAATGAATTAAGACTTTCAAAGTACAAATAAAATTAACAGCAGTTTCTAAACAAATGTATTTTCCAATAAAAAAAGCTGGGTTTAGCTTATTTTAAAAAAGTATTTGAGAGAATCAAAGCAATCTTAAGCTACCCAACATATATAGATTCCTATAAGTTTCCCTCTCTGGAGCTCTTTCTGATTTTCAAGGATTCTCTGAGATTGAAGAAATGCCAAATGTTCCAATTTGGAAATAAATACAGACAAAAGACATCCACAAAAATGGCTGCTCTACCTTTGAAGTTGCCATAGTTTTCACATTTCAGGCAAAAGGTATACTTTTCACCAGGTGGGTCAGAAGCAGTTTCATCTTCTCCTTTACAAACCTCTGGTAAGAGTCACATGCCAGCTACTGTCAGAGGTGTCTTTTATCAGAATAAGGGACTCCTCTGAAATGATTAAGTCCAACAAGTGAAGTTCAACCCTCCATCAGATAAAAAAATGAATTAAACTGGCATCCGGTGAAGAGCAGGCAGCCTCTTGTGTTCCTGAGAGAGCAGGCCACAAATTTCTCATGTCCATGCTCCACTCCCACTCCTGTGTCCCCTCATCTCCTCCTTCCTCCTGCACAACTGGGTTTCAGTTGAGTCCTGCAAAGTGGCTTCTTCCAGTCAGCTGCATGATTTCCTAATTTGCCCATGGAGGCTCTCCTCAGCACATGGCTTTGGGAGGACAAAATGCACCAAAATGAAAAATTCACCCTTCTTTCTATTTATGAAAAAGAACACTGAAAAATCATGGAAAGCTCAAAACCTGAATTTTACAGGAGTTAAGTACAGCAAAAACATTGGGAGCTTCCTATATCAATAGTAACTCCCTTCTCACTGGTGGGACAACTGAAATACTAAGCTGCTGGAAGACTTGTCCAGAGTAACATACAAGTCCCTAACAAAGGTAGAAGGAGAAGCCAGCTTTTTTGGAAGGTAAACCTCAATGTTAGCCACAGGGCCATGTTATCACATGAATCCCATTAGCCCTCAGCATAACCCCCACATCACAGTGGCATCCTCCTTGAGGAGGCAGTGTATGAGAGATCATATGGTCTCCTTGTTGGTCCTGTCCCATGCCTGACTGAAACATAGCTTGAGGCCAGCCAGAACACCTCCAAACACTTGCTGAGCTACTATTTTACTTTTCATGACTCTCTCAACAACCTGAAGCAACTCTGCTTTCACCAGTGCCGTGATACTTTATTTATGTTTAGCTCCAGACATTATCCTCCCTGGGTATATATGGTTTTGAAACATGCTGTGCAGCACCGAACTGTTCCTCTCCTAGGCTTCGGCATGCTCTGGTACGTCCACCCCTGCACAGACAGATGCCTGAGGTCTGAGTGTCCTTAGGAATACATAGACATTTTAAGTGCAGAATAAAGATGTAGAAAGGGCACATTTCCAGCCCTTTGAAGTATAATTGAGGTAACTAAATTCAGTTGAGAAAACTGCCTCATGCACAAGCTAACATGTCAGAAGCCATTTTGTCCAGTCACACACCTCCAACTTATTTTCTTTAAAAGAACAGCCCTGTGTCAGATCAAATGATGGAGAGGAAACACGGCAATCAGATGGGTGAGAGGAGCACACTTCCTAGCGCAGGTCCAGCTGGGTGATAGGTCTCCATGGGCAAAAGTGGACCAGGACTTCTCTCCCACTCAGGGAAGTCATGTATCAGCCACAGGCAGAAGCAGGGCAGTGCAGCAAATGTGCACAAGTGTAACTTGTGCAACTCATTCTCAGTGTTTTGGAAAAGATACATGCATGTTTTAGCCTTGTTTCCTACTTGTCCAAGCCTTGGTCACCCAACACAGCTTCAAAATACATTAGTCTGTATCTTAACTGCATTAACTTGTCCAGTGCAACAATATGCCCACCAGCATAGCCACGAAGATCAACACATTGAAACACAAGCACAGAAATTTCTGCAGCAGTTAAAAGAAATGCTGAGTTTTTCATTAGTCCATGGAACAATTAAGGCCTACACTCACCATCACCAGACATGACTGATTTATCTCGCCACACACGAGATGCCTAAGCCCTCAGACATGCATGTAAGAGAACCTAAGTTGTTAACGTAGATTAAAAAGAATCCTATAAAACTTGTGAATTCATTTCAGTAGATCTTTTACAATTATCTACGCAGTCTCATACTGAAAGCAACTTTCATAGACACTGTAGTAAACATTCCCTCATAATGAAACCTGTCAACTTTGAGGTTATGATTTATTCTACCATTACAAGTCAAATGCAATTTGATGTTAGATTAAAATGCCTGCTTTACAGAGCTCATTCCATGGATCTCTGTGGCACACCCAAAAATTCTCAGTTTGATGGACAGTACACATACCATTTCTCTCCTGCCTTCATCTTTCTCTTGAAGTTTCAGATGAGCGGATACCTGGAATGTAATACAATGGAATTTGATTTTGAACTGGTCTGAAGCAAAACAAGGCACAACATCCCAATGTACCATTTAAACTTCTTTCAACCCAGTCAGGAAAGTTTAAGTTGGACTATAATGCTCAAATCACAAGCATCACACGTGCCTGTGCAGTAGGTAACTCAGTGCAATCTGACTTAAGCAATCACTCAAACATCTGACAAAAAGTGTATTAGAAAGGCCATTCTGCAAGTCAAAGAGCTGGAGAGGAAGATGGGACAGTCATGTTTTTTGCATAGCCACTAACTTCCCAGGCAATGCTAGAATCACAGTTGTATTTGGTCTGGCTGAGATGAAGTTAATCCTCCCCATAGCAGCCCTCATGGCGCTGTGCTGTGTATCGGTAGCCAGCAAGGTGTTGGTAACACAACAGGGTTTTGGCTACTGCTGAGCAGTGGCACAGCACCAAGGCTGTCTCTCCAACATCCCCCCTCACCAGTAGGCTGTGGTTAGGCAAGATCTTGGGAAGGGACACAGCCAGGACAGCTGACCCCAACTGAACAAAGGGATATTCCATACCATATTGACATCTGATCAGTAAGAAAAGCTAAGAGAAAGGAGGAGGAAAGGGGGGCATTAGTTATTTATAACGTTAATTTTCCGGAGCAACACCCATGCATACTGAAGCTCTGCTTCCCAGGAAGTGGCTGGACATTTCCTGCTGATGGAAAGCAGAGAATAAATCTTTTGTTTTTCCTCTGCTTCCATGCATGGCCTTTTGCTTTTGCTTTATTAAATGCCCATATCTTCACTCACAAGTTTTTTTCCATCTTATTCTTCTCCCCTCCCTGACCTGCTGAGGAGGAGAATGACAGAGCAGCTTGGTGGGCACCTGGCATCCAGCCAAGGTCAACCCACCACAACAGTTTGTTTGTGCTTCATCCATATCCTAAGGATAATAAAAAATTCTGCCATACTCCAGGATGTGAACAAATGAGTACAGAAATAAATAATCATGTGAAAGATGTCATCTGCTGTCCTAAGAGGCAGCTCCACAAAACATATGATTAACCCTTATTAGCAGCAATTAAACTGTTAAGTAATTATTTTTGTCAGAACCTTGATTGATTAATTTAGACAGCAAGTATCATCTGGGCCCAATTTTACAAAAGTGGTCCTATGGGATTTTGACTACAATGTTCAAATAAACAAAAAAGAAGAAAAACTTCCTCACAGAGAAGAGCCTTTGGGGAAAATCAGTCACACAAAAACTACAGTGATTGCTTCTGGCCTTAAAATTTGCGAACTGATGCTGGCACACAGTATCTGCAACCTTAGCCTTAATTTGATAACATCCCCTGAGAAAAACTGACTTGTTTTTCAAACTGAGCAACAAGCAGTTCCAGACCGATTGGTCAAGTTCGCAATTAGTAAACTTCTTGATGCTATGAAAAACAGTAAGAAGAATTTACATTGCCTGTAAGTCTTGGGACTATTCCATTCCTATCGTTTTCCTCTGAAGAACTGGAAGAGATTTTATACAATGCCTTGATCAAAGAAAAGGCATAAAAGAGTAGAAGTAGCAGAGAGACCATGCTCAAGTCAAAATAGTACTTTGCAGTCAGAACATGGAAGATGGGAAGAAAGTGAGAGACAGTTACTCAGCTTCTACCCAAGAAAAAAGACGGTGCCTAGAAAGTCTCTTTCTGTGCAGAATTGCAGGTTCCATTGTCTGGGAAGCCTAAGGAGTACAGCCTTAGATCTTTTTCCAAATCATAATGCTTGTCACAAATTAAAAATGATAAAACTAAAGCAGCTCAGAGAACCCCTAGAAGGATGAGCCTGAAACGGAACTCAAGGCATCATCAAAGTCCAAGCACTTGCACTGAGTGGGATCAAGTGGAGACAATGGCTTGTGGCATTACCAGGAGTAAGAACATGTGTACAATACACAGAGTTTTTTCCATTTTCTCCTGCCCAAACAAATGAGAGCAAGAAATAAAGCTCACCATCATAGCTTCCTGGACAGTCAAGTGAGGAAGAAGCATGTCATCTTGCATGATGTAGCAGGAGACTTTGCGAAAAGAGCGCAGGTCACGAGGTTGTCCATTGATCAGAATTTCTCCTTTCATTCCTGTCTCTCTGAAATAAACCAAGAAAATAACTAGAGGTGAATCTCGCCTTCACTTGTGCTGCCACAGGCCTCAGTATATGGAATTCTTAGGTAATTATTGCCCACTATGGAACAAAACTGAGACAGTGGACAGAAACTAATTTATTTCATGATTATGCTCTCTTTCATAAGAGGCTTCACGCAATGTTGCTGAAAATTTTACTCGAAGTTAGTCCAAAGTGTGTGCTGTCTTAAATGAATGTCTGAAAAAATACAAGCCATTCAAGTAATTTTTTCCCCCTCTATCCTGTTCCTTATGCCCTAATGACAACAACACAGAAAGACACTTTGTGTTTGGCCATACATTAGGGAATTCAGAAAGATGAACCACAGTCACTTCACACATTGCAGTTTGGTCAAGAAGACATCAACATTATGAAAGCAGTGACTAAAAAGGGTCATTTTTTTCAAGTGTTCATAAAATGTGACTTAAAAACCATCACAAACGTAAGACACTGAGTCAGATTTGTTTCACGGCTAGAAAGAAGATTTTTTTTTTGGTGTTTTGGACTTTAAATTGCTTCCTATTTTTGGATCTGACTTGTTAACAGATAAATCCTAAGTGACCAGAACAGAGACAAACAGAAAAAATATAAGCAATAAGAATCTAATTAAAAATCTGTGAAATACCTGTTTTCTACAAATAATGGGTTAAGATTTGTTCTGCTTTTGTCTCCAAGAAGCCACCAGACTAGGTGATTTTATCTTACTTGGGATTTTCATTGTTACTGACCTGTATCCCGCCAGAATGTTCATGAGCGTTGACTTCCCAGCTCCTGAAGGACCCATAATTGCAACAAGTTCTCCACTGCTGAACTTCCCTGAAATTCCTTTCAAAAGGGTCTTATAACCTGAGAGAAGAAAGAAAAGTTCACTGAACCCTTCACAATCACCTCTGCTGGACAATGAAAGTTTATTTCCTCTAAACAATAATGATGAATAGGCATTAGCAGGTCCCTACTGAGAGGAAGATGGTAAGATCAGCATACTGCAATAACTATCAAATGCCAAATTCTGAGTGGGAGCCACAACCTCCTCCCACTACAAAAGTAGTATGGTGGGATTACAGGATCACGCACTCTTGATTCACTCTAGGAAAATTTACAAACAGGGCTAAGAAGACTTCCTGCTATTTTCAGTCTTGCCAGAATATTTTACTCGCATGCTGGTGTTTCTGTTACCTTATCTAATACTCCACAACTAACGTAACTCCACAGGCTTGGAGCAGACTACCCTCCAATCACTGCAACTTCAGTGCCAAAACTCTGCCCTCTCACCAAAACAACTACTTTTTGGAGTGTAATAGCCATGATCCCCAAGGCAAAGCCCTAGGCTTTTGTTCATCCTGCACTGAAAGAGGTATGACAAGAAACACAGCAAAAGGAGACATACAGGAAAAGACAAACCTCCTTCATTCTCTTACCATAAGGACTCTCTTATCATAAGAACTCTAAAGGCTCGCCTAGACAGAGAGACTCACCATAATAACTCTGTAAAAAGAATTCCTAGGGAAATACTTATTCCAGATTAAGGGAAATACTTATTCCAGATTGAGTACATGCAGTTTTTTTCTGGTTTGGATTAATCCACTTCAGAAGATCATGCCACAGTAAATTATGTCCTCAGGCAAAGCTGTTCTAGAATAACCACACCACCACCTTCAAATATCTCACCTTTTTCCTGAATAAATTACCTTTGTCAATAAACTTTCATTTAAAGTCCCAAACTCCATGCTACTGTAGGTATAAGCAAACTGGACTCCAATATGAATTCCAGATCCAGATGTAGTGGCATCCAGCTTGTCCTGACTGATTCCCATTTTAAGGTATAAGAACTGGGTGGGAAGGGTGGAGAGAACCCTGACCAGCATTTAAATTTTTCAAGATCTATTTCAATTTTATTTTTTTGCTTGCTTACTTTATTTTAATTACCAGTGCTTTTAGTTAAAACCTTTATAATAAAAAAATGTTAAGCAGATGTCAAAAAACAGTTTCATATATTGAAAATGTTTCTGTAATTCAATTAAAACCAAAACAGAAGGGTGGAAGATCCATTTATGTGCAGTGTTGGGATCTGGCAATCCTTTTTGCAATATTGGTGTATGTGCAGGCAGCATTTATATTCCACATGTAAAATATCTCAATGCTGTGATTATCATTAACATAGGTTGTAGCTGGAGAGTTGAAATGGTATAAAAAAGTAATGTTGTCTACAAGCACCTAGAAAATCAATGGTTGGTTATTTTCTTCTAATTCCTTTCTTCTTAACTCCATTATTTGTTTTCTTTTCATCCCTACTTACCATTCTCTTTAAATTTTCTTATTTTCTCTAGTCTCAGTTCACACTACTTCAACACCACAGACAGCAAACTTTGGCATCAAAACCATTAATGTCATGCTGCCATGGGATCTCCCAAATCCACAGCCAATACTCTGAGCATTCCTCAGCCAAGGAGGAAAGCAGTAGCCACAAAAATTCTCTCTACAAATATTTGATCCTGCCTTTTTCATGGCAAATGTCCTAGAAAATGTAACTGACCAAATATATCAAAATAAGAGTTTGTTTGAGTGAAATTTTTTTTTAAATGGGACAATAATTTTTCACTCTAAAATCTTGTCCTGGACCTGAAAGAAACAACTTGTTTGGAAGCTACAAGATATCATGGGTATGAAAACAACAGTAAGAACAAAAGCAAAGACAATCTATCAAAAGGAACAGCTATTTCAAAGAGAGAAATCTGTGGTACCCCAACAAGGTCTAACAAGCTTGTCCCTCACACCAATGCTACCATCTTTTGGAAATCAGAATTTGAAGTAAAAGCCAAGGAAGAGACCAGACCTTTCAAATACAACAATATTTACTAAATGGGATCTACAGAGACAAATTCCTTCATACTACCCCTTAAGCATAATGAGAACCAGCCACCTCCTAAGCCTATTAACTCTCTATGGGACTCAAACATTAGACTATACCCCCGATTATTTGCAATACGCACACAACCATTACATACACAAGTTATCTGCAGCTGGGAAACTCTTTCTCACACTGGTCAAAGCTGGCCAACTTGGCCTGTCATTAACTTCCACTGGGACAGGCTTTGTTTCACCAGATCCCGCATGTAGTGCACAGGGTAAAGTACTCATTGGTGTCTGCCTCTATTCCCTGTCTGCCCTGCAAACCAGTTCAACATAACAAAAGATCGCAGGTTAACTCCATTACAATAATTTCTATTGTGTGGGCTTGTTCTGACCCAGATTTCCAGGGGCAAAGGGTTCTTGTCAGAGTTTCCTAATAGTCAGCTCATCGTAAGTGCCAAGATCAGGACAGTAAATATTGCACAAACTTAGAGGGGAGCATAAAGAATGTGTACAGCCATGAATGCTGAGGGAGGTAGAACCTAAAATACAGACTGTCTGAAAACATGTATCAACATATGCATCCTTACCTAAAATCAAAGCCTTCCCTCTCACTACAGATGTCTGCGAGATTTAACATTATATCCATTAAAATCACTTTTCCAAACAGGATTTCACAAATGATAATCAGTTTACCTTTAACTGCTGCATCTTACTCCCCATTACCTGCACTTGTTTCTGCCCCTCTGATGCAGATTTCCATATTAAGTATTTTGCACACCATGTTAAATCAGAGTGGGACACATCTCTGAAACTCATTTGCAAAACAGCAGAGGAACATGATTTAAGAAGAAATGGAAGAAACTATGAATTTTAGATCAGGATCCCAATCATTGGCACTTTAAGTTGTTACAAACTCAAAATCATCTCTTGAGTGGAAACGCATAATAAGCCTTTCTATTACAAAGGTTAATTTAGCAAACCCACAAAAAGATTTTACACTGTAGCTGTAGAGTGGTGCCCTGTATAATCCTTTATAAGGAAGTAAAGTCCATAAGTAACTACAGTCTTCTCTTTCAGAATATTGAGGCTAATCTTCAACTGAATCAGTTGACCTAAAACTTCTATATTGGGCCACATGTCTTTCACGAGAAACAGATTATGCATTTGGAGGGGATTGTATTCTTACAGTACAGGGACTGTTTTATATCCATCTGCCATATATTAGGAATTTCTAACCACCCTCAATCCTGGTTTACCTGTCCTACCTAATTTTTCTCAGATGACCAGTTTATGATCTGTGCAGCAAGGAGTTTTGGTACCCCGCATTTTAATAAAAGGCTGAACCTCAAAGCAAATTCACACCAAGATTGACGCATATTGTGGGCCACTCAGTTTGAGCACCACAGTGGCTGTCTCCTTTTGGACTGGACTTACATCAAGACCAAGTTTAGCATCATATCTTTCAAGTATTTCTCTTAAAACTTTTTTGATTTCCAATGATACCAGTTTTCAAGAATGATTTAAAATATGAATTTGTCACCAGGACATTAATACACCATCATCAACCAGAACAAGCACTCAGCAACTTCCTCAGTCCAACCCACTAAAAACAGAATACAAAAAATAAGAAATCAAAACTGAAACAGAAAACTCAAGTGATGCAAAAATTGTTGGTGTTAATTTCACCTCATGTTACATTCCAGAGTTCAACTGCTTCACTCGATAAGCAAAATTTGTTTCATTTTCCCACGTTAGAATTTCCCATGGATAGCAAACTGCAGGCACTGTGATATTAGACCAGATTCGCAGCCAGAAACACGACTGGCCTGAACAGACCCCCATTCAAGAGGAGGATTTCCCTCACTCCCTGGCTGCAACACAAAGCCCACAGCAGTCCCTTGTTTAATGAGCTGATTGAGGGTGATCTCTTGTATCGATGAAGATTCTTGGGGACCTCTTGCTGCTCAAGTCACCAAAATTTTTGCTAATGCATTCAGCAAAGGAGAAACAGGTTGATGGTTTTAGCTGCTTCCTCGTGGATTCTAAAAGGATTTCTGGGGAGATTTGGGTTTATTATTCTTACAAAAATTATGATTAATCTGGAAAGAACTACCTCCTCCCCATGCTTAGGGTAGGAGCGCATGGTTCAGAATGTGTCTGAATCAGCACCAAAAAAAACATAACCAAAACTCACTCCTACCCTTACAGCGAATTTCCTCAGGTAAATACCATCTCCAGTTTTTTGACTAAAATGCTTCATTCATTTGCATTTCATTGCCAGTAATATACTCATTTGGTGCTCAGTGAAATGTCACACAGACTCCTAGAAGTTTCTAGGCATTGTAGCCTAATTCTGCATCCATCAAGAGCCCGTCTCAGGTCCCAGGTGAGCACAGCAGGCTTTCCCTGCTCGCTGCAATTACAGCAGGATTTGGCCTTCACAATGTATCATCTGAACTGTTTCGCTCTCATCACAAGCTCTTCTGAAGGCAGGAAATAGCTGTTGGGTCCCTGCAAGTACCACTGGCCTGAAATTGCTCAAAGGCTTCTCAGAAAATTCACTATAGCAAATAGACAAAATACCTGAAATATAGGTATAAATGACTGAAAACCGAGTCACAAAATAAGCAGCATTTTGCACTTAAAAGTCAAAATCAAAGGCATCTTAATCTGTTCTTTCCACACTTCCTACCTGCAGCCAGGTAGAAGTGCATCATTTATTAAAAAATTTTATACTTACATATTTTTATAATTTTATATACTACATATATAATTATTTTTGTGCTGCTTTTTTATACGGGATGTGACTTATTGCTGCTTAGAAACATCTAGTTGGAAAAACAGAAGACACTCTGGCAAGTACTATAGTACTGACCTCCTTCATTTTAGTACCTTCGACAAGCAACATACTTTCTAAACAGCAATTTAAATTTAAATACACAATTCTACTCATTTACAGTACCATCAATCAGATTGCTCGTTAAATCATGAGGAAAAAACACAGCCATTTCTTGGCACTGTATACTGGCCCTGTTCCATTAAAGAAACTCCATTGAATTTTTCTATTTTGTTCTAAAATTTATAGGCTTAATTCTCATTTCCTCTTGCTTCAATCAAAAAAGAACTGTGCCAAAGTCCAGGGAATTCTCCACCACAAAACGCGCATAAGGGAAGTGGAATCAAGGAGCCACATCCACACCTTTCCCCTTGAGGCAGCAGTAGGGAGTCCTCTATTACAGAAAAATGCTCCTAGCAAATCTGTGACTTTGCTGCTGCCCCCGAGATCCACCAGACCCACACCTCCATGGCTAATGACCACTCCCTGGATTACCTACTGCACCACAACCCCAGAAAGGGAAAAACAGACTAAACAGGTCATGCGTCCTATTAAAAGGAAAGTTAGTGACTTATGCATGAAAGAGCTTGCAGAAGTCCATCCAGACATAGAAAACATCCTCATGATATCTGGCAGACTTTTCATTTGTAGACTCTTTAGATCTATATCAGAAAGCTGAACAGCTGGGGAATGCTGGCAGAAACTCTGCAGAGAAGCACAAGATGAGAAACACAGGCGCACACACACACAGATAACAGCCCAAGGCCAGATTTACACTAGAAGCATTTGTAGATGTAATCAGACATTAGCTAGGAAACATATTACTTTATCTATTTTACACCAGCAAAAAGCTTTTCCCAAACACCTAGAATGTAAATATACCAACAAAAAACTACTCTTGTCTGATTCTTCTCAATCTATTATTCACTTTCTGCATCTCAGTCCTTGTTCTGACTCCTGAGAAGAAGCCACTGTCATAGCAAAACATCGACATGTTTACTGCTAGAGACTACACCCATCTGCTTCATCTGGAGTTTTATCCCTGCAGGGGAGGGGAAAGTGAGGCAGCACAGAGATTCCTGTGAAGTTCTTGGAGAAAGCTACCCCATATCGCAGTCCCACGGAGTCTCTGTGGGTCTCCTCATGCTTTATTTCCCCAGCCCCCCCTGCAGTGGGTGTGCACGTCCCTAAACCCCAGAAGCAAGCGTGCATTTAGAGAAGACCAGAAGGTTGACACTGCAGAGCATGAAGGGCAGTGACAGTAAATATTTTGCATTTATTGTGCTACTTTCTGGAGTGCAGAGTCACGACCACATAGTCTACACATGAAAAGAGGTGCAGTTTCCTCCTCTTTGCACATAAGTAACATAACTGTGCATGCTAATTAGTTCCTGATGATTTACAGTTCCATTTTACAACTCAGCAGTCACATAGCCATCCAGTTTGTGCATGTAAATATGATAGCCGTACATAGGAGATATGCAGAGTGACTAGTAGCCATTGCAAGGTTGTGGCCCAGCTTGTGGGTTTGGGGCTATTCAGAGCTTATAGTTTCAGAAGCAGCTTACAGCAATGGAAGATGATGTTACTGAAAGGGGGAATGCCCTTCGCCCTCTCTTCCCAGGACACCTTCCCATCACTTTCCCTGAACTGGCTTTCAAACACGACTACACAAACAGTGAGGAGAGCAAGCCTGTCCACCTGGAAACCATTCCTTGGAAATTAAGAACAAAGAGGGTTTGCTTCCAGCGGCATGGGCTGCAGGATTGTCACTGCCAGGACACAGGGATGGCAGGATTCACAAGCAGGGCAGGAGGTGGGACAGCCCTTCCAGCAGCTGGGAACCTTCCAGCAGTCTGTGCCACCCAGGAATCTGTCTCTTGAGATTCCTTTTCTTTTCCATCCTGAAACACGAATAGGCCTCACAGTTAAAGGAAATTACCCCCTATGCACAATTTATGCTGTGGCATTCAAACCATTTAATTCCAGATTGGGCTGCTTGTTTGCTTTATTTTAATATAAAATAAGAAAAATTAAATCAATTCCCAATGATAAGATTAAGATACTTAATCTTTCTCACCTAAATCAAAGTTAGTTCAAAGCCAAGCTGTTTCCCTAAATTGACATCACATCAGAGAGATGTTTTCCGGGTATTTCTAATTCTGCTATTAACCAGCCAGGGCACCATGTTCCCCACTCACAACAAGAGTACAGAACACTATCCTCTCAATGGTATGGACAGGGTTTGTTAATGTTTAAGTAAGAGTTTGTAGATTCTCAGATGAGAAGGATTATCTGTACCAACTGATAACTATTTAAATAATTTGAACTTGAACAAACTCTCAATGTGGATTATTTAAATGGGTGTTTCTTTCCCAAGCTCCCCACTGAGCTCAAGCAGGCTTAAGTCAAAGTCTTTTACAGGTACCCATTACTTGGGAAGAACAAGAGGCATATTTTAACTTCCAGAGAATGTGTGGCACAGAAACAGCCTTCCTGAGAAATGGAGTGAAAGAATATATAGCTTTAATAATAGGAAATTTCCTAATTGTGTATTGGCCTGAACTGTACCTCTGTAAAGCCCTGGGGGGCAAAGTCACACTACAAATAATAAACTTGTTCAAGGTAACTGTCTACCAAATAAAACCTGTATGTAAATTCACAGGGCATTGGTACACGGCTTCCACCACCATTTGTGTATCACAAGTGAATAAACCTTTTTATGAATCATTTTTCCACGTTAGCTTTGGAGTTCACACATCCACATATTTCTATTCTACTCACCTGTCTCTTAGGGACATAGAACAATAGGATTTTCCATTATCTAAGCTCTGAGCCCTGCTTTAGGACAATTAAGGGAATTTACAATTGTAATGCATTCTTGTACCTTGCCTCAGAGAAACGACCTTCATTATGTAAATGTCTATAAACCAGCATGCCAGGCACCAAAACATCAGGACAGAGAGGGCAGAAAAGCCAAGCCAGTGCTTGAAGGAACCAAATCAACTCCTTTTCCTCAAAGTCCTTTCCAACTCAGAAATGAAGAATCTGTTCCTCTCAACCTAAAAACATAGCAAGTCTTTCATTTCAAGAAATCCCCCTGGGCAGCAAAGCTCTTCCTTTGTGGTGGACTTGTTAACAAAGCCTACAACCGGGCCTTACACATACTGCTCTTGATCCACATCTGATTTCCCACTTAATGATCGTGGGACAGATTATTCGTAACTCAGATGGAGAGCCTAGCCCATGCTCACAGTGAGCCTTGTAGTGTTCAACCTACCTAATTTATACATCTAAAAATTTGACACTTAACCTAAATTCACTGTTTAGGACCCATTTATTACTAATAGAGAGAAACTGGCATACCTAACAGGTAATTAATTCTACCTATTTTGTATTCCTGTTCTGGGAAGCAATAAATAACCCTCTGAAAGTGCATCTTTCTCTTAACTGTAGTGGGAGCTCAGGACGACTAGCTTAAACTAGACACCAAACCTCTAGATGCTGTGACAAGTCTCATCTTTTGCCAAAAAATCATGGCTGATTTCAGTATCAGTCACAAATAAAATGGGTATCAAGACATTTTCTATGTTTTTTAATGTCAGTTTGATCATGGTCCCTCATTTGCTTGCCCAATTGCAGTAATTAAGCACATAAATCACATACGCAAAATCTTCAGTTTGGATTGGCACTCTACATGTTCAGATGCTTCCTACAAACACACCAAGAAGAGCATCCTGCCCATGATTAGGATGTACAAATGTATCAGACATTATGTTTTTACTTTATCATTAGTATTTAGCACTTACTTCTCACTCTGGTAACTGAGGACAGATAAATCTCTACACATTTTTGCTTCAAGCTATCTACTAGCTCAAGAACCCAGCAGTGTATTGGTAGCACTTGGTTTAAACTTAACCAGAACATCTCAAAGCCTGAAAAATCCAAATGTGCTTTGGAAGGTTAGATATTAATCAAAAACTAAATATTTGAAATCAAACTTAAAAGCCATTTTTTAATTTTGTTTGTCTGGGTGTCTACGATTTGACTTCTATCAGCACACTTCCTTTGTGGTAAACATATCAACTAACTTCCTTCTGTGGCCAGTCAGTAAAACATACAGTAAATTAGAGCCTAAAGAGAGATCATAAGCCCCCAAGCCAAGATTTATGACATGAAATCCCTAGTTACTGTAGGACATGTCATATAATAAAAAGAATAAGTTTATGAGAAGATGGCAATCTAGTTGAGAAACTAGTTCTAGCAGAAGGAGAATCTTGAACTAAACTGTAGATTATAAAGAGTCTGAAAAAGACCCTTTAATGTCATTGTTCTCTCAGATCTCTGGACTAGATACTAAACTTATGCAAGACATTGGATCTGACAGTCCACATTGTGTAGTCAACTAAAAAAAGCCCTAAGTAAAGATTTCACTCTTTCAAAACTTTGAAATAAGGGTTGTGTGCACCATGGTCTTTCTCTATTATACTGGCTACACATTGCATTATTTTAGTATCTGAATACCGCTTTTCTTCAGAATAACTAATTAGATATGACAGTCTGTTAAGCTGCAAGCTCTGCAACCCTGTAATTTTGAGTTTGAAGGTTTAATAGACTATACAACCTCACTCACCTTGTCTGGCTGTATTACATCTCCTGGCCAGGCAATGTTTCTCTACAAACAAGATGGGTTTTACGTACACAGAACCTGTACCACCAAATAACAGGAGACTGAAGTGCTTGTAGGTGGACACAGAATTTACACACTTTCTTGAAACATGCATTCCTCCAATAGTCCAGAGGAGCAGAACAGGTGTCAGTAGCATGGTGGGCACACCTCCTTGCTCCTGCAACTGTTGATTACACCTCCCCATCGTGCTGTGAGACAAATGGTTTTTGTGCCAGCCCCTTTTAAGTCTGCGCTCTTTATGGCTATGACCAGGCAGAGCTAAAGCACATAAGTAACCTGTCAATGCAACCTGAGCCAATAACAGGCCCAGGTAACTACTAGACACCTTTCTTGTTAAAGAAATATCTCATACTGGTTGATACTGATCTCACTGGAGCAGCTGCTCTGAGCCTTTCCTTGAGTTCACCTTTTCCGTACAGCTCCCTTTAGCTGGTCCTACAGCAAGGTTACAGCCTTCTACTGAGGTTTACTGGATGATTGTGATTATGATTATATATGGGTCTTGCCTATTAATTGCAATCAGATACATCCATGGCAAGATTCGGTTCTTGTCTGTTTCTCTGCTGAATGTTTCTGCCTGAGAGAGTTAAAGCTGTTCATCTTCCCTACGCATGCACATGAAGCCATATGCCTGCAACAGAGGATAGAGAGTGGCAATTAAGTGGGTCAATGAACGAAAGTAACCCTCAAACATGAATGCAAATAAATCTGTACTTGCAGCAAGACCTGATGGCTTCAGAAGCAGTATTTACATGTTGAAGCATTTGGAGATCTGGGGCATAGCTTGTACATTGCCTGCACAGAAAATAGCTACCCTAATTTATCTTCAACCCTTGGGAAACATGAAAGGGGAAAAAAAAAAACATATATGAATGACGCACAGCTTCATCTTTCCTCTGAATCTAGTGGAAATGTCTTTTCAAAGCAATATCCATAGCCTAATCCTTGTTTGATAATTGCTTTTTGCTGCCTTTTTTTAATTGCCTTTGTTTCTGTTACTTAAGCGCGCAAGAAAGGTCTTTCCTGACAAAAGAAGAGCCAACACAATTTGAAATGAAAGGCTGACACATTCCCTCGAATGACAAACTGAAGTCACGAGCCTGATACATACACTTAGAGATGAAAGCTGTTTACATATGCCAGTCAGGCAGAAAGCAATTTCTCATAATTGCAGTACCTTTATACCTCAAAGTACAAATAGTATTATTCACAGTCTTACAAACAGATAAAACCAGAACCCTTCCCAACATCCCTTCCCTTTTGAAAAAAAATCTTCAAGTAGGAGATATTCCAAAATAGCCCAGCAGCTGTTATGAACTGAACTGCCCCATCTGGCTTCATTTCGACGTGCAGATCCAGCTGGGTCACTCTGCAACATGGGATCCAGAAAGCCTTTCTCCCTCAGAGAAGACTACTTCAGGTCTCCTGTGTTGATGTTCAGAGCCACCACACTTTTTACGGTTGCTGTCTCCCTTCTTCCTTCCAGCCTCTCCCCACCCACATGCATGCACAGAGCAACAAAGCAGGAAGGGAAATAGCACAAATAAAACTTTGGCTCTCTTCTCCTACCTTCCTGTACGAGGGCTAAAGAGAAAGGCCCTGGGGCTTTCTAGAGTTACAGCAGAAGCAGGTGAAGTTATGGGGCACCTCATTCCTCCAAGCTCAGCCTGATGGCAATATCTAGTCTGAAGAGCTTGGTGTGTAAAGAAAAGCTTTCCCTAATGCTTCTAGCATACATCTTTATCACAAACTCTAGGTTAAACTGGAATCTGATGAAACTGCATAGCAAAAAAATATACTTTTCCCCAGACTATTAGAAACAAGAGTTCTCGTTTAAAAAACAGACTTCTGAAATGATTTACATTCTCACAAGACAACATTTTGTCCCTAGCCCTTACTGACATGATGAACCACATTTCTTGGATTTTGAAAAATGTTTTCAGTCCTCGTCACTGCAATTTAAAAGCTGCCAGTGTCTGACCTTAAAAAAAAAACCACAGTTCACAAGTCAGCATCAATAACTCAAAATATTACATTTGACTTTAAATAAAAACCAGTTTTTCACAGCAGTCTTATTCAACTGCAATAGTGATGACAGTTTGTTGCAGGAACTTTCTCTGAAGAAGAGGTAACTGCCGAGCAGCTCAGCCATCCAACCTGAAGAACTCCTGCACATCCTTCTCCTGCCTCTTCCCACCTTCCCCAACCAATTCTGCACTGCAAAGTGCAAGAAGCACCTTCACCTCCTCACATTCCCATGGCTCCCATTCCATCCTCTCCCATAAGCATGCTGAGGAATGCCTGGAGCTAGGAGGACCCTTTGAAACACAGAGGCAAATATTAGAGGTGTTTTAAAAAGTAAATTTTAAACTCATGCATTGAGTCTTTAATTCTACTATATACACCCAGGAGCAGAGACACAGATAAACTTCAGCAATTGGCCTCCAGAACTGGAAGACCTCAGTGAAGGAGAACAGGAGGTGTGTACAGAAGAACATCTGAGGCTGAAGAAGCTCCTGCAGCAGCAGGACATCCCCATGGCCAGCCACATGGATGGCTGAAGCATGTGTCCTGGGAAACCTCTACTTTTAGAAATAGCCACACTGATTCTGCTTGTTTCTCCTCAATACTCTCAACACTTTAATGAAACAGAAACACAGGATAATCGCACTCAAAGAGTTGTGGTCAATGGCTCCATGCCCAAGTGGAGAAAAGTGATGAGTGGTGTTCCTCAGGGGTCGGTACTGGGACCGGCACTGTTTAACATCTTTGTCAGGGACATGGACAGTAGGATCGAGTACACCCTCAGCAAGTTTTCCAAGGACACCAAGCTGTGTGGTGTGGTGTGGTCAACACGCTGGAGGTAGGGGATGCCATCCAGAGGGACCTTGACAGCCTTGAGAGGTGGGCCCGTGTGAACCACATGAAGTTCAACAAGGCCAAGTGCAAGGTCCTGCATGTGGGTCGGTGCAATCCCAAGCACAACTACAGGCTGGGCAGAGAATGGATTGAAAGCAGCCCTGAGGAGAAGGACTTGGGGGTATTGACTGATGAGAAGCTCAACAGGAGCCAGCAGTGTGCGCTTGCAGCCCAGAAAGCCAACCATGTCCTGGGCTGTATCAAAAGAAGTGTGACCAGACGGTCGAGGGAGGTGATTCTGCCCCTCTACTCTGCTCTTGTGAGACCCCACCTGGAGTACTGCGTCTAGCTCTGGGGTCCCCAGTCCAAGAGAGACATGGAGCTGCTGGAGCGAGCCCAGAGGAGGGCCACAAAGCACCTCTCCTATGAGGACAGGCTGAGAGAGTTGGGATTGTTCAGCCTGGATAAAAGGCGGCTCCAGGAAGATCTAATTGTGGCCTTCCAGTACCTGAAGGGGCCTACAGGAAAGATGGAGAGGGACTGTTTATCAGGGAGTGCAGTGATAGTACAAGGGGTAACGGGTTTAAGCTGACAGAGGGTCGATTTAGATTAGATGTTAGAAAGAAATTCTTTACTGTTAGAGTGGTGAGGCACTGGAACAGGTTGACCACAGAGGTTGTGGAGGCCCCATCCCTCGAAGTGTTCAAGGCCAGGCGGGATGGAGCTTTGGGCATTGCGGTCTAGTGGAGGGTGTCCCTGCCCATGGCAGAGGGGTGGAACTAGATGATATTTGAGGTCCCTTCCAACCCAAACCGTTGTATGATTCTGTGATTCTATGAATATATTTACTATATTCTAGCATTAATCTAGTAACAGATATAGCCTGTGATCCTGAATGTAAAAATAAAGGAAAAGCTGAAATGTGTGTGGAAAGAAACCCTGGATTACCTCCAGTTTTCGCATTTTACTTAGAACAACTGTGTTTTTATCTCTCTTCTTGAATATTTACACTAATGAAGTTGCCCAAATTAAAATACTTTTCGTTGTCAGCAAACTAAATATAAAATCCTCTAAACACCACTGAACTATTTATCATCTTCTGTAGCGTGTCAGTGCTGAATATGCTACAAACAAAACCTAACAGCACAGGGCACTGCTGCTTCTGGAATGAAAATTAGTTAGAATATGCAGCTTTCAGCAGTCTGACATCTGTTTTTGTTTTGTTTTGTTTTGTTTTTTTCAATTCGGAACTGGAGAAGTTGGCAGCTTTGTGGGGACATACATCCACTAAACTACGATAAACTACTAAATTTCCATCTGTTTTAAAAAGCTCCAGCTGACCTACATTTTATGTTATGGATTAGCTGAAGCTTACAGAATAACATATACGAAGCTTGACTCTTGCTGCTAACCATATACCCTAAGCAATTAAATAATACTTTATAAATAATATGTCCCATGTAAAGATAAGGGTTTTCCACAGGAAAACTCTCTGGCATTTCACACAGAAAACAGAAATAATCATTTGACAGTTGCACTTAGATTGCAATATAAGTACCATTAAATTGATTAACTTTTCTTTCACACACTAAGACAATTCAAATGCACACAGTAAAATTACTTGAAGTTTAAAAGAAAGGCTAATGAACTTTAATTCAAAATTTCAGGACATGGTAAAATAGGCCATCAGAATCATTCAGCATTTTGGAAACCCTATCTTTTCTAAATTACCTACAAAATGATTAGTAAAACAAGTCAGGAAGCAGTAACTCATTTCATAATAACATGATTTCCACCTCCGTTTTCCATTTTGGTTTTATTCTGAGGCAGAGAGAAAAATCATGCTTGAGATTTGTGGCAGATTTTTTTTGTTTAGTTGGTTTTTTTACTGTGCTGGTTTGGCTGGGATAGAGTTAATTTTCTTCTGAGCAGCTGATATGGTGCTGTGTTTTGGATCTGTGACTAAAACAGTGTTGATAATACACCAGTGTTTTGGCTGTTGCTGAGCAGTACTTGCACAAAGTGGAGGCTTTCTTTTTTTAGAGTAGGCTGGGGGTGCACAAGAAGCTGGGAGAGGACATAGCGGGGACAGCTGACCGAAAAGGTATCTCATACCATATGACATCATGCTTGGCAATAAAAGCTAGGGGAAAGGAGGAGGAAGGAAGGGCATTTGGGGTTATGGCATCTGTCTTCCCAAGTGATGCTTCCACGTGATGGAGCCCTGCTTTTCAGAAAGGGGCTGAACACCTGCCTGTTGATGGGAAGCAGTGAATAAACTAATTTTGCTTTGCTTGCATGTGCAGCTTTGCTTCACTTATTCAACTGCCCTTATCCTTGAGTTCTGAGCTTTGGCTCTTCTGATTCCCATATTCCGATGGGAGGAAGTGAGAGAGCGGCTGTGTGGGTGCTCAGCTGCCAGCCAGGACCACCCCACCACGGCTGTTCCTCCTAGGAAAGGTGGAGAGTCACGTGTTTGGCTCATTTTGGATTAAATTAATGGTAACCTACAGTCCATTGACCATCAGTGAAATCTCTTTTGTCTATAGAGACTGGGTTGTTGTCTCGCTTGGACACAGCCTCTTACACAGTAGAAACCTCTGTGGACTCAAATGAATCCGACTGTCAAGCCTGTCACAATGCTATGGGAGCCTAAAGGAAAATGTGGTCTACTGTCTATTAGACAGTAACTGCTCATGCAATCTGTGTTTTTAAAAATATCTGATGCAGTTAAGTACAGTTTAAAATCTTGTTGTGAGATGAGCAGCTTCATTACACACAGTGATACAGCAATTGCAGTCTGCCAGGCTACAGACTGTCTTTCTAAGGGCAGTGCATTGAGTGCCATATGGGAGATGCACGAGTTCAAAGTTTACATGCAAAATTTTATAAATCTTTGTGACAGAAAAAGGGAAAGTAATGATAGTTGTAGCCTGTGTGCAAGTGGAAGAATAAGCAAACCTCTAACCTTGTTAGTCTTCACTTCAGTACTAGCTAAATGCTTTTGATCATCATGTGCAAGTGGTGAATGCACCACCTGTGTCTTTGTGCCAACAGGTGAGATGACATAATGCTGACAGAGGCTGCAACAACCCAGGTAATGGCACAAGTACAGAATATTGCTCTGTCATTACATCACAACATTTTGAAAATATTACTAGTTATTTAAATTTCTCTAAGTACTGTTAACACTGAGTCACCATTCCACTTCCAGAGAAGACCTGAGTGAAACCCAACAAACTGCTTTTAAGCTCTGCTATCTGCCCCTAACAGAGGAGTTTCCACTTCTGCATTTTACAGTTGTTGTTGCTGTTACCACAGTAGCCTCTACATGCCCTGGTCAGATTTGTGCTACTATGTTCTTAGTCAACTGACCACATACTAGATCTTGGGGCAGGGACAGAATCTGATCTATTCTATTCTTCTCTCCCACACTTTCCATTTATTTGCTGATGATTAATTGTCCCAGCACAATGAAAGGGTTTGCTACAGTATGTTTTCCTACCAGGATCCAAAGCACTGATGTAAGACCCTTATACATCAATAAAGTGAAGGTATCCTGATTTTGGCTGAGATAAGAGTTAATTTTCTTTCTAGTAGCTGGTATAGTGCTATGTTATAGATTTAGTATGAGAATAATGTTAATAACACACTGATGCTTTCAGTTGTTGCCAGGTAGTTGTAGTGTCTACACTAAGTCAAGGACTTTTCAGCTTTTCACACCTGCCAAGTGCACAAGAAGCTGGAAGAGCACAGCCAAGACAGCTGATCCAGACTTGCCAAAGGGATGTTCCCGACCATATAGTGTCATGCTCTGTATATATATATATGGGGAAGCAAACCAGGAGGCAGATTCGCTGCTCAGAAACAGACTGGGCATCGGGTTATTTGTTTTTCCTTTCGCATGTGGTGAGCAATTGCATTTGTACGTCACTTGTTTTTTATTACTATTGTTGTTTCATTATTATTATTATTCTTTTCCTTTGTTATCCTATTAAACTGTCTTTATCTCAGCTCATGAGGGTTTTTTTTCATTTTCCTCCCATCCCCTGGGGGGAAGGAGGGGCGTGCAAGCGGCTGCGTGGTGCTTAGACACCGGCTGGGGCAAAGCCATGACTGAAGGTCACACCAGGATTACTTTCACACAGAGTGGTAAACTCAAAACATAATCAAACCCAGAGTTTGGCTTTGCCCACAAAAATCCCACCATCTGTTATGTTAGAAGAATGCTTGGGGAAACTGCACAAGACATGCTCTTCTAGAGGGATGTTTACTGAACCTAAACCAGAAAGTTATTTTGCAACTGATGCAGAACCAAAATCACAGAATGGAGCATAAGTCTCAACATGTATAAGCGCCAAGTATGGGACCTATGGATTGTGTGGCAAGAGCCTCAGTGGCAGAATCTCCATATATTTGAATTATATTGGCCATTTTCTGCAGTAAGGCAGAGCAACTACCGGGTGACAAGAGTCCTTGTTCAGGTAAAGGACCTCTTCTGGAGACTGGGAAGAATTCCCTGCTCCCTCCCATTCCCTCTCCATCCACCTTATCTGAATCATAGCTCCAATTCCCTGATAAAGGCTACCTGGTGCCTGTCATAAAACAGCATGGGTGGTTCAAAACCAGCAGACCTTCTCCTCAGGGTCTGACCCACTGAATGCCAGCCCAGGGACAGCAAAGACAAGGGTCACCCACAGGGATGGCCTAAGAGTCAGTGGTTCAGGGGGGCAGAAGTCTCTTTAAAGGCAATGTGCGTAAGAAGATGCAACTGCCTTTTGGGAAGGTTTACATCTGTCACTTTTTCCATCTTGCAAAGCCATAAAGAAAACGGTGTAGGTGGACGGCTGAAGATTGCTCTTCTCAAAGGCTTCCTCCTGAAATGGGTGCCTACGCTTTAATACTGACTAAGCCGCAGGGCTTTGCTTCTGATCTAATTAGATAATGATACTGCGATACAAAAGGAGAGGTTAATCTTGACTATATCTTCAATCTCCTTTCCTTGTGTACAGTTGTAAACACCCTGGAAGCGTTTGGAGCCACTTCTTCCTATGTGTTTTAGTGTCGGCACTTGCACAGAATGGGTACATATGTGGTTGATTAGGGGAGCTGGAAAAAACAGAGACAGGAGAGACAATCTTTCAGTTCACATAAATTGCCAGTGTAGCTAGCAAAAAAGACAACAATGCAGCTCTTGCCACCCCTATCCCACTCTTTCATCCCTGTGAAGAAAAGACCACAGAGCACTCTGCTCACACCTCTGTGATTTGTCAGGTGTAAGTGGTGCACAGCATGGATCTTCTCAAGCCTGACCACAACCAGACATCTTCATCAGCTCTTTCCCCACATCAGAGGTGCTTGGGGAAGGCAAATGCAGCCGCAAGGGCAGACGGACACCCACTGTGTGCACAGAGCTGTTTCTGGGAAGTGCTCTCCGTTTGCAGATCTTGGGTGCTGCTATTTGCCTTCCCCCATGCAGTCAAGGGACTTTTCTAGCTCCCAAGAAAATCAGCCAGAAGAATATCTCTGCCAGGTTCCTGTTCTTTGCACTACTCTCAGTGGCTCTTGCAAATCAAAGCACAATTTCCATTAGTTTACATAAAACCTTGGCATTTTCCTTCTGCTCCCCAAGATACACACTCCTTCCAGTTTTCTGTCACCAGCAAACCACTAGTCAAATAAACAGAAGTAGCACACATTTATCTGCCACGTAAGCATACTCTCCTTTACACCCAGAAGGAAAGTGAGTTGCAATAATGCTCACATTAATAAAAAAGGAAATTCAGACAACGACGTTGGCAGTTATGAACAGGCAAAATTGCCCAAACACGTATGAATTGGACCCACCATTGACACACACGAGAGCTCCATTCTTTCTGACAAATTCCAAAGAAAACAAGAACAAAGCACAAACAATCTGATTACGAGAGAAATGACTGAGAGCAGAAAATTACTCAACTTATGTAATGTAATAAGCTTCAATTGAAAAGAATCAGTAAAATGCTGTCTTTATTCCATTCTTTAGACCACTGGCATTCAGGTGGATAAAACAGCTTCCATTTTACAGTATTTTTCCTGCTATTTTAGCTTGTTATGCTGTTAATCCAGCAGGAACAGACTTGAACCACTTCTAAGCAACTAATATTCTTTTACTTTTCATTTTAAAAAAAATCAGGTTGTTACTGCATTTCTATGATTATATCATCTTGTCACTACAAAGGAGGAGGAATATACACCTCTATAAAAATGTTAAGTTTCAAAGTATTTGTTATAGTGATACACAGCCAGTTTTTGTACATAAATAAATACACCTGAGTGTATGACTGTATGTGCATATATGCACACACATATATATGAAAACATAATAATATATATGTATACATATACTCACACACATATTTACACATATCTATATAAATATATTAGATGTACCTATATATACATTTAACATATTTGTATATATATATAAAGACAATGCACATACAATATAGTCACAGATTACTAAAAAGAAAATTTAGAAATCTTGGTAGAAGCAATACATTACTCTTTGCACTCTGAAAAGGGTGCCTCCAAAGCTCCAAGACATGCCTATATTGGATGATGTCTGCTGACACATTTCCACCACCATATAAACAGCCTTGCACTCTCTCATTTGTAATGCTGAGTATCTGGATAGGAGTTGGAATCCAAATCCAGAATCTCAATCTAAGTTGAATCTCAATCCAAGGATTGAGAGCAGCCCTGAAGAGAAGGACTTGGGGGTGTTGGTGGATGAAAAGCTGGACATGAGCTGGCAATGTGTGCTTGCAGCCCAGAAAGCCATGTCCTGCATCAAAAGAAACGTGACCAGCAAGCTGAGGGAAGTGATTCTGCCCCTCTACTCTGCTCTTGTGAGACCACACCTGGAGTACTGTGTCCAGATCTGGGTCCCCAATGTAAGAAGGACATGGAGCTGTTAGGAGTGAGTCCAGAGGAGGGCCACAAAGATGATCAGAGGAGCACCTCTCCTATGAGGACAGGCTGAGAGAGCTGGGGTTGTTCAGCCTGGACAAGAGAAGTCTTTGGGGAGACCTTATAGCAGCCTTCCAGTACCTAAAGGGGGTCTACAGGCAATCTGGAGAGGGATTATTTACAAGGGCATGTAGCAATGGGACATGGGGTAATGGCCTTCAGCTGAAGGAGGGTAGATTTAGATTAGGTATTAGGGAGAACTTCTTCCCTATGAGGGTGGTGAGGCAGTGGAACAGTTGCCCAGAGACACTTGCAGCCCCTGTCCTGGAAGTATTCAAGGCCAGGTTGGATGGGATTCTGAGCAACCTGGTCTAGCAGAGGGTATCCCTGCCCATGGTGGGGGATTGGAACTACATGACCTTTAAGGTCCCTTCTAACCCAAACCATTCTGTGATTCTAAGTCAGAGCAAGTTTTATTAGGTTAAAACTGTGGGTGATGGGAGGGAGTGGGAAAAAGATGGGGTTTGGGTTATTACACTGGTAGTCAAAAGTCTAGTTTGGCCTAAACAGCATATTGGTTGACATTCAACACTGACATTTCACAAGAACTGCATTAGCTTCTCTATTTTTTAGAATGTAGTTTTAGCATTAAACCATACTAACAAGTGAAAGTGTCTTTTAGGTAGTAGGCCATACTCTTCCTTCAGCAAGCTTTATTCATTTCAGTTAATTTATATCAGGGGTGATTTTCACCCCAAATGTTCTATTGTTAGACAACACTTCTGGCAGACTGTTGATACCCATTCCTTGGATAATCTCTACCCATTATGCCACTGCAGTTATTTTGAGGTTCATTTGGCCCTGTACTTTTAAAGTGGTATAGTATGAATGTCTGAGATGAATCACAGGTTGGCTTCAAAGTTAGTTTTATTTATTGCAGAATGTGTGCCACTTTTTGCCCCAACTCACTTTGCTCAGGGAGCACTTTATCTTTACTACCTGTCAATAAGAATCAACTGCCAAGTGTTAAAATGTCACAGCCATGCCTGGTATGGGAAGGCCTGCTTTATTTTTATTTACTTGTTTTTATAATATGTAGATGGCATATTTAGAGTCTATGGTATTCAGGAGAATGATGTTAATGCTTCTGTTTGAAGAATAAAGAGTACATACGTTAAGTGTTACTATGCATATACTGGAGTTTCATCTTTTTTTTAGTGTCCCAGGTGTCATACTATTACTGGACAAGACACAATTATTCTCTATGAACACCTAGTCTTACAGTAATCCCAGGGTTCATGGAATTGTGACTACTTCAGGTAATGTATTTCTTCTTGAGGTTTAAATCGTCATTTTCCCGGACAAGTAATCAAATAGTCAATCTTCTTCAGGAATGTCCGTCAAGCTTCTCTGACTGTTTTTAATATAGCTGCTCGCACACACAGTCATAATTCAGCCTTTAAGACAGCAGAATCAGATTTATTAAAATCACAAATGGCAGCAACTCGATTCCCTGTTTGCCGTTACTCACAACTTTCCTGAAACTTTACATGTGAGGGTAAAAATGTGCCAGTGTGAGTTCCATTTCAATGATGATTTACATCACGGGGAAACTTTCCGTGGGCTTAAAAAACAAACTGGCCTGGCACATTATTTCATTTATTTTTAAATAGAAAGCGTAGAAAAATCAAATCAGCCAAACAAGTCTCCAAATAGTCTTTGCTCAGTTACATGATGAAAGGCAAGTCACACTGAGCACAAAGACTGAGTTGTGGCTCAGAGGATCAGGAAGTGAACCATGTGAAGAGGCAGCTGGTCAGTACACCTGTCTGACCGAGCCCAGCCTCTGATCACTACAGTCCAACCTGTGCTCCTGCTAAATACTGTTCCCAACTGTCTACCACATGAAATCACACTTTACTGCAAGCCCATGTGTGTGAATATGAGCAAATATTGTGATGGGCTCTCCAGTGGAGTGAGAGGCTGCAAGCCTGGGAGCCTGCAGGTCCAAGTACCAACAACTGGAGGACACGGGAGTCTGGATGAGCGCCCAAAACCCACTGGTGGAGAGACCTGCCTCGTGTGTGTGTGCAACCCACAAGCAGCCAGCAGGAAAGAACAGCAGTGAGCCATCGGCAGTGGTCAGGTTTGCACAAGTGCTGTCTGTCTTTAGGAGGGTGCCATAAAGGCACTTCTGTGCTTGTGCTGGTCCATATGGCTGGCTGAGCATACTGCACATATGGACATGTGCGTGTGCCTATTGGGAATACATGCCCTGCCTCGTTACTAACTGCACCTGCAAATACAGAACCAAGGCTGCCACGTAGCAATTCGGCTGGGGCAGGAGGAATCCCTGAAGCCCCACCAGATTCAGCTACCATCAACAGTCTTGTTTTACAATCACCACCATTAGAAACTCTTGCAAACTTCTTGTGAAGAATTCACAATTCTGATTACAAAACAGATCTGACCCAACTGGTTTTCAGAAAGGTCTCTGATCCAGCACCTGCACGCTTAATATTTATTTACGGTCAATTTGCTCCTCTGGGGCAAATTCTCTTCCATGTAATTCTTCAAGACTCAGGGTTAAAACCAAAACCCAAGAGCGACAGTAACTTTTCATGGCCAGCTGCGCACAGATGCACCTCTCTGCATTTCTTCCTTGTCTTTCTGACTCTCAGCTTTCCCTGGTGGCAGCATACAACCTTCACCTCTCTGAGTGGAGAAGGGAGAAGAGCTCAGTCCCAGACAGCCACCCACAGGCTTCAGTTTTATGAGCTTCAAATACTATTTTAGATAGTGAGGCCTCACTATTCACATTCAGCAAGCTGGCTGAAGTGCATGGCATTTTGACCCAGGAAAAATAACTGCCCTTCCTCTAATAGCAAAGTATTTACCTTCAATTCCCTTCCTTTTCATTGTGTACTCATTTACCAATTCTAGCTGTGTTATGCTGGTGCTGTTAAGAGTGTTTAACTTCCTAAGCACCTGAGGTAATGACTGGATCATGACTAAAAAAATTACACTAGCCACGCTCTGACTGTGCAGGCTCATCCATCTGACTGCTTCCGCAAGCACAAAACAGATGCAACAGGGTACAATTTCACTCTGTTGCTTAACAAGTGTATTAAAACCTTCAGATTAATTTTTTTCTTTAAATTTCTTACTAACTAGGTGCATCACTTCATTTGAAATATCTTTCTTCTCTTGTCTGGCATAAAAGCCTACCCTCTGAAGATCAGCAAGAGACAGAGCAGAGGTCTCACTCTCATTTAACCAAGAACCTGATCACCACATGTTCCATCTTCTCCTCTCTCCTGTAGCAGATGTACTGCAATTATAAACAACATTTGTTATTATTCTAAACATGCAAAGCAGGAAGAAATATGATTCTTACACAAAAGATGTAGGCTGTAGATACTAGATGAGAGGCAGATGGTTAATTATCTTGTAAAGCCAAGGTCTCTGCCATTTATTTTTCTTTGGAACAGATACTAACAAAAAACGAACAAACAAACAAGCAGTTAACTCAGTTCGACTATTATGTAATTCCACTTACTTCTTTCTGATAAGAATTTGGATGGCTTCATCCCTATCCTCTCTGAAGAGAATTAAGTCTTCAGAGTGCATCTGTTTCTCCCACTGGAATCAGCAAAGTCTAAATGAACTGTAAATGAGAATACAAGCCTAATGGCAACCAGAAAGTCTAATCGGGAACCAGTTACAAAGGTTCCCAATTTTACCATTTTACCAGGAAATTACCATTTCCTAGACGGAATTATTTTGTCTTCATTCCAGAGACACTTCCACAGCACTAGTCCTTCTGTATTTTATACTACCACTTACTTTCTGTGTCTAATATTAATTCTAAAAATCTTCTTTTCTAAGAGACAAAGTATCCAAAGGCCAAATTAAATTCAAAAGTCTACACTAAAGCATGTAATTCACAAGGGAGCTATTTTCAAATATCTGAATCATCACCAATGGGATATTTCAACAGGTCTCCTGATAATTACTTCTGGAACAAATGAAATACCTAAGCACATCTACTTGTAGGAAGCTGTGGAGATTCAAATAGTTACTCAAAACAAGCAAAATTGCTTGGCCTTCTATGTATGTGCTGTGACCCTTTTCCACCATACTTAACTTGTTGTTTTGGGGATGAACAAGTTAAAGAATTAGTTGAAAAGTGCAGTAATTCTTCCACACATGTTTTATTATACCATAACTTCTTTTCATGTATTTGAAAGTTGGTGAAAAAGTGATGCATTTTGAGGGATTTGGGGACCCCCAGTCTTTCCATTTCCTAATTAACATAGGCTTGATATCTAGAAGATGCCTGCTACCGCTTGGTCCTAGACTTGAGGAGGAGGACTCCACCAGTCCTAGGCACTGAAGCTGTGCTTGTAAATTACCTTCGTACTAGAGAACCAGATTTTCCCCATGGTGCAGTCTAAGTAAGGGCTGGTGGTTTTGCTGTCCTGTCTACCGATGGTGTTAAACAAAAAGTGCAAGCTTCTAGGTTCAAAGCAGGCAGAGTGGGTAGGCAATATGAACCACTAACATCTCAGGTTGTTACTGTCGCAATGCTTTTGACAGAGAAAAAAAGACAGAACTTGTGCAGAAGTCTCTGATACAAGATTTGGTTATATAAATTGCATGTGATGGCTTTTGGAAGTAATATCTTAAAAAAAGAAGGTCATTTTGTCATCTTACATGAATGTCATGGACAAGTTTCAACAAGGACTTTTATAAAGTTCTTAAATAAATGAATCTGACAAGAGGGTAGATGGACAGTTCTCAAATAAATGAGAAAACACATGAAGCAAAAGGAAAGAAAAGAGAAGGAGCCAGTGGTCAATCAATGAAGAAAGCTTCTGAGCCTCAGGGAATCTGTACTGGGCTGTGTGCTGTTGACCTTATTCCTAAACAGTTTGAAATAGGAGGCAAATTGTGAGGTGACAGCATGAACACTGAAAGTCTGCCGAGGTTCAGAGAGACAGTGAATGATTTACAAAAGACAAATACATTGAGAGCTAGTAAACACAAAGATACTAGACCTAGTTCAGGAAACCTCTGAGTTGCAAGCTGCGAGAACCCAAGCAAGCATTATTACACACCTGCCTGCTCTTGAGCTCTTTGCCAAGCATTCAGCCTGGCCTGCTGTCAGAGAAGGGACACCAGGCCACATGGACCTTCTCTGACTTCATTCAATAGCAAGCTGACCTAAACTCCCATACTATTTTTGTCAAAAACTCAGTCTTATGCTAGACATCCTTACGCAACTCAGGAGTATGCAAGCCATAGAGATCCTGGGGATAAGGCATCGTCTTTTTGGTTAATGCATTTGGGTTTTGCCTCAAGGACATTCATCTTGAGACTGAACACCCACCCTTAAGTTTGCAATGCTTCCTTTTTAAATCCAAATCTGTTCATTCCTGTGTGCTAAACTATCTTGTAAATTTTGCTGGTTATTTTCCTTGTATGTTGTTTGGAGTAAGTCTCGAGATGTTAATTTTCATAGTAAGACCAAACACAGTTTTCTAATAGAGGACAAAGGTAGCCATCAGTTTAATGGGTATAGTTGTGAATTATAATGCAGTTGGGTCTGGGTCTGCCACATTTTGAGTAGTATCATGTTCCCTAAACGGTGTCTTACCAAACCCAGCCAGTTTACCTAGAACAACAATGCTACAGGGAAGTGTGAAGGAATTAATTATGAGAACATAGACCTGAACTCTGAGATCTTAAATCCCCTGAGAACAAAAGACTTGCCTTAGTAAGCAGGTACACTTAGACTCCATGGGCTTACAGAAGGCACTTCCTAAAATGCCATGTAAATACACAAGTAAAAATGGACTCTAACAGTATTTTCAGTCTTGAGCTAGCTCCTATTCTTGGCTGCTTTTTTGATTTCTCTTGCCTTTTACTAAGGTTATGGAGAACCTTGATGAACCACCTGATGGCTGAAGCCTTCAATTGCATACAATTACTTAATCTTCCTTCAGACTTCAGACATATCTTCAGACTATGGACCGAATTCTACTTTGAAATGTGAAAAAAGTACACCCATATGATGGTGCATGGTGTCTCTACCTCCTCAACACCTCGAGCAAGAGATGACTGCATATGGGCAGAGGACAGCAAAGCATTTCATCAAAACCCACTCAGTGTACAGAAAGTTGTAGCGGAGGGCTGTCAGGGTGAGTTACAGCCAGCCCCCAACACATGCTTACTGTGAGATGGAAACAGCAGAGACCATAGCTCAAAGTCCTGACAACTCCTCATCACCACTGCCATCATCACTTCCCTGTCATACACATTCTGAAATGTTTTAATTGGTAACTCTAAAGCTTCCTTCCTCAGCCAGAAGTTTTCACAACAGCAACTAATAAAATTTATTGTATTAAAACACTAGCTATGATGAAAAACAGTCAGGTCATTGTTAATAAAGTATATGGCATAGGAAAAGAAAAGAAATATGTTGTACTCACACAAAGACCCAGTGACCAAAACTCACTGAGTCAAACTCAGACATGTTTCCAAAAAATGCTCCAGATAAAAAAAAAAACCAACAACCAACCACAAAACAAAACCAACATAACAATTTCAACATGGAGGAAAATAAGTAATGCTGAAGTAAGGTCATACTCTGCAGGGAAACAGGCTCAGACAAAGGGGCTGACCAAGACTTGTCCCCAATAACTTCTATTTTATACAACCCAATCAAGAGGATGCTAGGAAGAGTTATGTATCACTTAATAAAACGCTGTGAACTATTCCGGTTAACAGTGACTACTCAGTATATTTTTACCATCTTGAGACAGCTTAAGTGTTAAAAGAAAAACTGCATGGATTTTATCAAGGTTGAAACACATTTAGAAATCCTTTGCTAAAAACCATGTTTCATCAATTTCGCTAACATTTTAAGTCGCTGAAAAAGAATCCACAAAATACTTGCTTAAAGAGCTTTTTACTAGTATCGCAGTTCATTTCAACCAGCTTAACTTGTTTATTCTTTCTAACATACGGATCTTAATTTACATACATCCTGCTCTCCGAGATGAAAACACGCTCGCAGGCAAAGCAGGCAAAACCGGACAGAAACAATACAACCCCATCTGTCAGAGAAAGGCGGAAAAGGAAAAAAAAAAAAAAAAAAAAAAAANAAAAGGGGGAAAAAAAAAAAAAAAAAAAAAAAAAAAGAAAGAAAGAAACCCAAACCCTCTCTCGGAAAGTGGGTTTTGCTCTTTACTGTTCTGCATCTCTTCCTCCCATCTTAGCAACAGCGCCTGCAGCAGCCAACCGGAGCCCGGGCGGCGAGGCGCGAGCATCACCGCCGGGTTACTGCAGTGCATTGCCCGCCAGTAACCGCGCCGGGCCAGACCCAGACCGTGCATGCGGCACCTCTACCGCAGTGCACCTGCTGGGGAGGAGGACAGGCTTTTTCCGACTCCTCCGGCAAGGATTAGCAGCACATAATTTAGGGCAAATCCTCCCCTCCTCGCCCTCCCCCCCCCCCTTTGTCATTTGGGTCTTCAGATATCTCTGGGGTGAGCGTGCGTGTGTGTGAAATCTTTTAAATTAAGTCACAGAAAGGATGCGGCAAAAAAAGCCTAACTATGTACATAAAAAGAAACAGGTCTGTCCGAGTGCACATACCAGAACTAATTCGTAACAGAGCTCCAAAGCAAACCAGTGAAACCTAGCCTGAAACCTCTGCTGACGATTTGACAGTGGGTTAAGTTTCCATCTTATGCAGAGATCAGTATTAACATAATATACTGAAATGTAGGTATCTAGCTGTTCTGACGACACTATCTCGGACTGTGACAGCCACTTTTTGCATTTCACAAATACCAAGCAACCTGCCAAAGACACCGTGTTTCCCCATTGGACACAACGGAGCCATCCAGAATAAGCACCGTCCTTCGCTCCCCTCCTTCCGCTCCTGCTGCTTAACGTGCTGAATCTCAAAGCTATGAAGCAAGCATCTTGTGAGAAAAGACAGCAGTGCTCTGGCAGGTTGTTTCCACAGGGTCTTGAGCCATTAGAACAAACCCCAAATAACAGACATACCACATTTTCTGCTGAGCATGAATTTCAGTATTGCTACCAAACCGCGCCATAAAAATACCCGACCACATCTTGACCAGCTGGAGCCCGTTCTCTTGGAGGTTACTAAAGACCAAATCCTACCAGAACTTACACTCGAACGCAGCACAAATGAGTCATTACGGTCCTAAAAATAACAACAGAGAAATTTCCAACTAAAATGTTGCCTAATTAACCATGAATACTGACAAGTATTTACTGAGGGGAAAAAAGTAATCCCTGAATTGTTGTGGACTTTTGAAAGCTAATTTATTACCACTTTCTTCCTGGATGCATTCAAGTTATGTAGGAACAGTATTTCGATTTCCATCCTACATTGTAACAAAAACACCTAGAAACAATAGGACACATGTTCTTTGGTGGGTATACAGAATGTATATATCTTTTCAAAGTAAAGCTGAATTAATTTGACCAAGACAGAAGGCTCCAAACTACTTTTTGTGCCCCCTCCGTATTTGGGACTTTCCATAATTTTATCCTCAAACCACTCATTCAGATTACTTTATGGCACTTTTAACAAAAATGGCAGAAAGCTAAGGCACTGACTCTTCTCCGAAATCCTCTTGCAAACAGTTTTCAGGCAGTCCTACAATTAAAACCTACACGTCTATCATTTTTCTATAAACTGCTAAAAACAATACATGGCTCTGTGGTTTGTGTTTTGCATTTCAAACTGCAGTTCAAACAGCTCAGAAGCCAAGACCCACTGTCAGATCTCTTTCTCAACTCTTAGATAAATGGCTTTGTGACAAGACACTGAAATTTGGGCTACAGTTTGTTCTGAAGCTCTAGGGATCTTGCTTTTTATCATTTAAGGAGCCCATATTGGATCTAACGGAGGACTCTCCTCTTTTTCTGCCCCTCCAAGCCAGCCAGCTCCCTCATTCTAAATGAAAGAAGAAGGCATTTTCGGACTAAGTGGCCCTAATATTTCTTCATTCGCTGAAGTTTCCTTCTTCTGTCTTTGCCAGTTTATCTTAATCTTGCAAACATGCTGTCTCTGCTCCAGCTGTCCTGCAGCTCTCTTAGGCAAATCTGGAACCTTGCTGACCACAGGAGACTGCTGGCACATGCTTGAACAAAGGCTGGATTCAAAGCCCAAGACACATTTCTGGTTCTGGAAGACACTGACCCTCAGAAGATCTGGATTAAGTCACTTATCAATCGCTTTCCTTCAAAAGTGAAGAAAAGAACTGTTGATCCTACCAGTTGACTAATTCCCTACAAGCTTTATGGGGAAAATGCCAAAGTCATCTGAGACCCTCTGAAACTTTCACCTCTGTAACCTTTTCCAAAATCCTGGTATTAGTCAGAACTCCTACTGAACGGGATGGATCAGATACAGATGCTTTGATCAAGGATTCACCTACCAAGATTCCTTCCCTGTTAATACCACTGACTACAAGAGGAATTACACCACAAATTAATCAGGTTCAGAGTCATACCAATCTTTGCTATGAATTTGATAAAACCTCATTAAAATGAGTAGAACAGCATTTATCACATAAATCTGAGAATGAAAATGCCCTTATTTTTAAAGAGAAAATGAGAATTAATAGATAAATTAGGCATTTTAAGGCTGAGACACAAATCAATGAAAAATTCTAATTTGAAGTCTACGATGGCTTATTTAGCTTGTTGTTGACAAGCAATGCAAATTCGCCTTTCTTTGTGCTTTTAATAAAAAGTAAATGATGTTACATACCATGAGTTTCATTGTCTGAACGATACAGCTAAGTACAGAACACAATGACAGCATTACTAATTATTCCTCCTTTTGTTAATTTAGAGGCTAACCTTAACATTACTTTGCAATACCATTTTTACTGAAGCGAATACTTTTTTTTGTTGTTGCTCTTTAGTTGAATTCCTCTCCACCATACTGGCACAAATTGTCTTTGCAAGGAAACTATACTTCTCTGTTTGTGATCCAACACTCATCAAAGGTTTTAACTAATTCATTACAGTCATGAAGAAAGATGTGGAAATAGCAGAGGTTTTCTCCAAGCTCTGTTTCAGAATAGAAACACTATTAATTTAAAAGGCACATTTTCATAACAGCATCCCTTATCGCTAATTGCCATGACCAGCACCCAAGAACAATGTGAACTGAGAGACATCTCCCATTTTATTTTTCTTTTCAGCTTAAGCATACCAGTTTACTGTTTTTTAAAAATCAGTTGCACTTCCTACGCTGGACTTTGTACCTCCAGGAATGTGTTTTCTGCTACTCTTCTCATAAAAAAGTGAATTAAAAAATTTCACATCACAGCAATGACAGATCCTTTTAGCACAGGGAACCCACAAGCAGTGTAGAGCTAAAACATCCACCAGTGTTTCAAGGCACAATATTGTCCTTTTGTTGAGCAGATTAAAACCCATTGCAAAGTCCCAGTTTCCCACTAGAGAAGAAACCAGTAAGAGGCATTCAGCATAGTTTTACGTATCATGTATTAATCTACAAGCCCACCAGTTTTAAATAGGTATCTCCCAAATTTCACACAAACAATTCTATTGCAGAACCACTAAAACAGCTCAAGGAATCTGACAGTTTGGTCCTTACCTTCATTTGAAACAATTTAGACAATTCAGTTTTCTATTTCTCTAATGGAAAATCGTTTCTATTAAAACCAATATGTTGGGTCAGTCCCTGGAGTAGGGAACATGGCTGGGAGGAAAGTTTGTTTATAGAAGGTTTCTATAGCGTGGCTAGCAATTCACTAAATCCTAGAAGTGTTGCTTGGAAGGGACCTCTGGAGGTTGCCTAGTCCAGCCTTCTGCACAAAGCAAGGTGATCACCGACACAGGATCAGGTGAGCTGTGGCTCTGCCCAGACAAATCTTATACACCTCCCGGCATGGAGAAAGCACACCGTCTCTGGGTGACCTGTCCCAGTGTTGCACCAATCTCCTGGTAAATGGGTATTTCTTAACCCAAACCACAGTATGTGGCCATAGGCTCTTGTGTATCAGCTGGCATTACTGACAGGAGTTTGGCTTCACTGTCTAACTGCCCTCTAGGTAGTTGTATGCCGGAATGAGATCATCCCCCAGCTGCCCCTTCACTAGACCAAACAAGCCCAGCTTCCTCAGCCTCTCTTCATCAGTCCCCTGACCAATTTTCTACCCTTCTGACAGATCCTTTCCAGCTTCCCAATATCCCTGTTGCTCTGGAGAGCCCAAAACTGGATACAGTATTCCAGTTGTGCTCTCACCTTTGTTGCGATGAGAAGGGTAACACCTTGCCTCCATCTGGTCATGACCTCCAAAGGTAGCTCATTATATGGGTTGCCTTACTTGCAGTGAGAGTACACTTTGGCTCATATTCAGCTTGGCATTGACTGTAAATCCTCCAAGTCCTTCTTAGATCTTTGGCTAGCAGAAGAGTGCCAAGACCTGCTGGCAGACAGCAAGCCTCACAGCCATGCAGAGGCTTGTCCTTAGCAGGCCAAGGAAAGACATATGGTGCAAGACCAGGTGAGGAGGGGAGAGTATGAACTCACCGATAGCCAGAGAAGTTTAATCTCCTCTTTCAAACGTAAGTGTAGTGACACAGTTATAGCCAGCCATGCCCTAGAGCTAAACACCATCAACGGTCTTTTTCAGCAGCAGGACATTTTGTCAATGTGTCATATTGTTCAAGCCAAGTCACTCTCAGATGTGTCAGCAAAAGTGGACAGAGGTTTTTTGGTCTAGAACCCCTCGATCATTTTTGGCCAATAAGAAAGCGATTCAGTTAAAAAACCACAAGTTTTTAAATCTTACATGAGACATTTTGGCATAGTTCCGTTTCTTGGAGGGGAAAAACTTTCACCGTTTGAGTTTGTTCTGATAAGATAAAAAATAACTTGTGAATGTCTGGAAGTTGATGTCAAACCAAGTTGTCCTCCTATGGACAGTATGACTACGTGCAATTTTAATAACAATTTAAAAGAAAGTAGGTGTGTGCACATACAGATTTGATGTTGAAAACCCCATTAAAGCCTCAAGTTTGCACATCCTTCAACAAATGAGTAACTGTATGCACAGGCTGTCCACTTAAGAGTAGCAATGCCATGGCCACAGATCCCATGTTTTTCATACCACACGTTTTTAGACTATTAAGGTCTTGATGTTGTGATAATGACACAATTTCCAGGCAGCAGCAATGTACTTTCTGAAATAATTTCAAGTGAACCTTTAAGCCAGTGAATTTATATATTCAGAGCAAGTGCAGGTATCAAGTATGGCTCAGGTTAAGTGGCCCATTGGCAGGGTCTTATCTCTGAAAAAGAACTAAAGCACACAACCATGCCAATTTACATTACTAAGAGAGAATTCCTCCAGGAAGAGCAATTATGTCATTTAGCACACAAAATTCTCCTGAAGATGTCAATATTTTCTCTTGGGCTTACTTCTTTTTGCTAGCAGGAATTTACTGCACGACCTAGTTTGCCTTTCAGAGATGACTACTCTCATGCACACACAAAAAAAAAACAAAAACTCTCTAGGAAACACATGGCTACACAAAGCAGATGAAGGTATAAAAAGAATGAATGCAAAGCAGATGAAAAAGGACACAGCTACCTTACACCTATTTTTCAGAACTGGAATAGACCAAGAGCATATGAAGAAGAGAGATGAATATGCCCTCCTTACTCCTGTCAGTAAATCAGCACCAGAATTGTCTCAGAGACAACTACAAGTGAAACGGGATTGTGAGAAGGAAGTGGTAACACTTCACTTCCTTGAGATGCATCCAGTATCTGTAGCATTTTGGTGTACCCTGTGTTGTAGGCTCTGAACTCTTCGCTGTGTATTATTAGCAAAGTAGCTAGCAAGAGCATACTGGTCCTTGACTAAACCTCAGGATTCAACCCTAGCAACAGCCAGTGATTTCATCAGTTAAAAGAAATGGTAAGCTTAGAGAGACCCATCGTAGAACACCAAGAGACATGGATGGGCTCACATTCCTATAGCTCACAGCATTTATTTCCAAACACAGCGTTTTAAGAGAATAATTTTTATCCTGGTTTCAAATGTCTTCTGAAATTCTGAGATGCTTGTTCTGAAAGAGGACTGAAAAAAATAACCATTTCACAAAACAGCCAGTTGCAAAAGTAAAAAAAGCATCCTTTCTCCCCCACCCCAATCTTTAAACTACTGCATGCTCTACCCACCCTCAACAATAAATTGCAGACATGCAAGATCGCAGGACAGATATTTGGCAGCACAGCAATACTATATTTACTTCAGATACTTTAGAATTGGGAGGCAAAAATAAGCAATTGTATGAACTACTGCATCTATAGTTTCTTGGCGTGCAAGGGGCCATACACCCCACTGCATCAGGCTCCAGGAAAGTTCCCCGGTGCCAGCTGAGGGGTAGCAGGGATATGAAGAAGCCAAGCAAAAAGCAACTGTGAAAACATACTCCCTTTGTTCGCTTTGCTTCGCCATCCACAGCAGACTTATTCCACCTATCATGACCACCCACATGGGCAATAATGTTTGCACGTTAGCCAAAACAGTAAGTTTTCCTCACCTTTCTTCCTCCACCATGGTCCTTCTTGGATAGAGTATGACAGTTCTTTAAATTCAATATTCACAGCTGGTCTGCGGGGTAGGTAGGAGAAACGATGAGCTTCTGTCAGAGTATTGTCCACCTTTTTTAAATGTCCATTCATCAGTCGAACATCTTGGTTATCTGTGCCATTTGAGACCACTTCATCCACCGAAACACACACTGACTTCGGCTCGGCCATGGTACAAGCAGAATTGCTGCCGTTCTAGAGGAAAAAAGTTGGAGAATGGACAAAGTTCACAGACTTTTGTTTAGAACAGGTTTAAAAACCTTCTGCATTAGGAAAATGATTATTTAAGTAACACAAGAATCCAGCACAGTAATGCATTGAAAGGTGAAAGG
>VXBL01004300.1:0-35852 GCA_013400195.1 Aramus guarauna | reverse complement strand
GGGGAATAATCTTTTGTTTGTTCTGCCAGTGTCTCAACAGAAGACGTAAAAAAGCTCTTGCATTTGCAGCGAACAAAGGGCAGTTCGTTTAGCACCAGTTTCCCCTCAAAGGGTATATACACAGCACATTAGTATCTTCAGAACAGAGTAGCTCTTGCACTATATTAATACATTTATAAGTTCAGACCCCATAGTATTTGGTTCCTCATGCACTCAAAGAATTTGGTTCTAGTTACCCTGATTCCAGAGCTTGTACTGGGACAGAGCTGAAGTGGGAAGGGAGCTAGCTGAACAAGTGTTTGTGCAGACATTTCAAAAGACAGCCACTCAAAAAGTCTACGAGCTTTTATTCCTTTGGATCAGAATATACTTCTGTGAGTGTGAAATTGCACAAGTTATATTTGTTAATTTTGAAATGTACTATTTTGTGCCTCACTTGCTCCTACACTGATAGTTGTAGAGACTCTGCAACCTGTAACAGTACAACTTCTTTCCTAGAGGTCTGTCAGGAAAGCACAACACTTCCCACCCAAAATGCTTGCACACTTTCCTTGCTTGACAGTGATCCCTAATGGAAGTCTTACCAGCTACACAAACAGATAAAATCCTGCTCCAGTACTTGCACCCTTGACACCGTAAAGTCAATGCCCTATGCTTACAGCCATACCTCTTACTATGCTTTGCCCATTGTAGCACACAGTGCAATTTCACTTGGCATTTTTTGGACTGAATTTCTGTCCCCTTCTCTCCTGATCATGACAATGGCCTGCTACCTGCCTCTCTCTTCTTTTTTATTATGCACACAAAATTTGAACTTTTTCCATTCCTTCTACCTGCATGGGCACCCTGCACCAATATCAACAGGATTTGTATGAGGCCAAAAGTAGAACAATAATGAATTTTCTTCAGCTAAACAGAATTTTGAACAGTTCAGAAGTTATTCGTTGACATCTGTTGTTCGGAATACATCATAAGCAGGGCACAACATCTCCACAGTTGTGTATTAGAAAATTTAGTATTTCTAATACAGATCTGTATTGGAAAAGACTTCCGTAGCTGGCTTATGTGCTAGGCTTTCCATGCTGTCACATCTCCGCAACAATCTACATGTCCTGAAAGGTATCTCTTGGAAAGCATATGTGCTGCACTACCTTTCAAGGCATCAGTATTGAACACCCTCAAATCAAGAGCTGTAGATCATGCCACTGCCTCCCACGACTTGTCCTCCAATGCAATTAAGAAGTCACATTGCCTTCTTTTCACTGCACCATTTTCATCCTCCCTGTCATGGTCAACGGTCTTCCCATTTACGTTGTAAAAGCAGTGCTGCGCAGATCAGACACTTGTCATGAATGTTGATAAAAACATTAAAAAAAAGTCCTACATAACCACTGATGAAAAATATTTAAAAAGTAGTCCTACATAACCACTAGACAGCTAGCGTCTTCACGTTCCTCATGCACAAGTCCCAAGTGCGGGATGTAAAAATCAGCTCTGCTTACCACATTTTCTCAAGAAAGAGATTTTAATTGTGCTCTCAGCTTACTCAGAGGTCGAGTATCCAGTAACACTTACTCGTGATTTCTTAAATAGTTGACTGTAATGGTATGTAATTTGAACATAACAAGAGTAATGTGAAACATCTTAGAACTGAACAATTATGGTAGGGGAACCTCCCCCTTCTCTGAAAAATAAGAGAAGGTGAATTAACAATATTCTTTCCTGAATGTTTTCAAGGCTTACTTTGGCACTCATAACTGGTTCAAAGGAACGACTGAACACCTTCACCTGTCAGAGCGAATATCCAAAAACTAATTCTCAATGAGCAGGTCACCTTGAGTATTCAGGGAATGGTCGAAGCTTCTCCAGTTTAGAACATTTCAAGAAGAAACATCTTTTGCACAGTCTCTCCATACTGAATCATCTGGAACTACAAAGCCAGAGACTTTTGTTCCTGGGGCATTAAACAAACCATTTCAATCACTCAGTTGACTCCAATGCCTGTTTTCAGCAGAGGGTGACAGTCCTGCCAGCCCTCGGTCATACGCCTGCCTCCTCCAGGGACCACCGGCTGGGGGCAAGGATCATCCCCCGAGGGACCACCGGCTGGGGGCGAGGATCATCCCCCCCGAGGGACCACCGGCTGGGGGCAAGGATCCCCCCGGAGCCCGCGGCGGCAGAAATGGCTCCCAGTCATGGGATCACCTTAGCTTGCCAAGAGCTGGGCAAATCCCGTGGTTACCGCAGGCACAGACTTAACGGAGCCCTGCGCGACTGCTCCTCCAACACACCTGAGCTCCCTTCGTACAGCCGCTACCACCAACAGACCGCTCGTTTCTCCACTGACGTACCGACGCGTACGTACAGCCGAGCATCTCAAACTGCTGTCCGTTTCACCCCCCCCGCGCACCAGTCACGGAGAGCGTGTGTTCTCAAACACTGTGCTCACGCCTTAGTTTTATTTCCTATACAGTTTTATTTCGCCCGTACGCCGAAACAGACTGCTTCCCGGCGCCCAGCGGGCACGGCAGCAAACGCCCGCCCGTTCCCGGCGGCAGGACGGTCCCACCGGCTCTGCCTGCTCCTTCCCCAGCCGCCTCCCGCCCACTGCCGCTCGCCCCGGGTGTTGTGCGAAGGTTACGGTCCCTCCGCAAATCTGTTTTGAAAAAGACGGGGCGCAGCGGCGCAAGGAGCATGCTCGGAGCAGCCGCTAATCCCCCGGCTTTAGCTACAGCCCAGAGGTAACCAGCGGTCAAGCCCCGCCATGCGCCGCCCCTCCCCTCACACACCCCGCCGGCGAGCGGGGGCCGCCTCGCACCCCGAAGCCGGCACCCCCCAGCGGGACGCAGCCCCGACCCGGCTGCCCGGCTCCGGTTTTCCCTCAGGGAGAGCGGGAAGGCGCCTCACGCAGCCCTCGCTCTTCCCCACCACCACCCTTGCCAGCCCCGCACCTCGCTCGCCCTAGCCGCGCAGCACCCCGTCGCCCGCACCTCGCCGCGGCCCCGCGGAGAGAGGTAGGGAGGGCAGGGCGCGCCTTACCAAAGCGGTGCCGAGGGAGAAAGCCGCCATCAGACATGCCATGTGCCCCGCTGCCCGCCCCGCTGCTGGCGGCGGCTCCCCCGCTCNAGAGCCGGCGAGGCGGGGCCGGGGGGGCCGGAGGGCCCCAGTCCGCAGAGGCGCCCCTCAGCCGTGGGGAGGTGTGGGCAGCGTGTCCCCGCTGTGGGCAACAGCCCGTGCCGCGAGTGGGGCCGGGGCTTTCCTTATGCCGACACAGGCGGCGGACACTTCTCCAGGGCCGCTGAAGACGGCGGCTGGTTGGGACGTCCCTGCGGAGAGGTGCCGGGCATTGCCTCCACACTCATAACTGGCACAGCTCGTCCGGCTTCCTAATGAGCTCCCGGCGGGGACGCGGGATGGCGTTCCCCGAGGTGATGGGGAATCGAAGCACCATTTAATTGCGCCTTGTGCCATTCTGCCCACATGAGGAGGAAACGGCTCTTCTGGCCCTGGGACTCGCGCACCATTGATTTATAAGCTGAGCAAGCTGTTGTGGTTCAGAAACAGAGAGAAAGGAAGGTTGCCACTTGATTTTCCATCTTAGTTCATCTTTTTCTCAAAGATGTGCATTTCAGCAAGGTCCTGCAAAGATGCTGCTTGAACCACGCACTTGCCCGTGAATTGCAATGGGTGGTGTTCACGTGCCCTTAGGGTTGTGTTGGCACCGCCTACTTGAATCTAGATGCGTGACTAGCTTTTGAGTTAGATTCATTAGCCGTGCTACCCCGGTGGCAGAAAGCGCTGCCCAACCAGTTCACCAAGAAGCCATATACTGAAAGACCCACCAATTAATTAGCCGTGCTACCTGGTGGCAGAAGGTTCTGCCCAACCAGTTCACCAAGACGCGAGATACTGGTAGACCCACCAACCCCCTGAAGTGCCTCTGCAGTTATGTACCCGCTGGGCCTGTTTAGTGTGTGTGCTGGGGCTCTATTCCTCAGGAAGCAGCAGGCAGAGGGGATAAATTACAGCAGGAGTCTGAAAATTGGATTCAAAGCAGCTACCAAACTTTATATTCACAAGTTCGTAATCTATGAGGAATCTTCTAACCAGGGAGTTTGCCATAACACTTGGTGCTCACGTAGCATTGTGCAGACATGGAGGTAATCTTCACAAAGCCCCTGGAAGGTAGGTAAGTATTTTATCCTCGCTGAGCTGTGGAGAGCTGTTTACCACAGGCAGCACAGCACTGCGATAAGGGAACTGCTGCACAGAACATCTGCGTCGGGTCAGATGGGGGCCTGTCTCCTGCAGTACCCTCCCTCCTGACAGTGGCCAGGAGGTGGATACTCAAAGAAGAGCTTAAGCACAGGGCTGGCTTGTATGAGATGTCTCCCTGGTACTCTTCCAGCCTACAGCCGTTTTTGGCTCAAGTACTTCCGGACTTGGTGGTCGCTCGTGAATGTACTAATAACCCTCGGTAGATATCTTTTCCGTGAACTAGTCCAGACTCCCCCTTGGAAACACACGAACTTCTACCATACACTGCGTCCTATCGCCAAGGAATAGAGTGTGGAGACTCACTGAGCTTGACGTTGGATTCAGTCTGTAGGTGGTGCAGAAAATTATTTACTTATAACTCATGCAATGAGGAAGAAATGCCTACCTGTTGTGGAAGACCAATCATGAGTGGGCCCATCCAGAAGTCCTTGTTGAAGGCTTGAACTGTGTGTTGAGAAGAAATTTGAAATAGAATTATCTCCTAATGTTAGAAATACAGAGAAGTGACGAAGCATTCTTCCAGTGAGGGTCCAGGGTTTTAATTAACTTGATTTGGAGCATATAGCACCTAAAATTTATTCAAGTTTGTCTCCTTTATTTTCCCTTAGAAACACTGAGAAAGCTGCATTATTTCCCTACAGGATCTGAACAGTCAGGCTGTGAAATACTGCTGTATATGTGTAAGGCATTTAAGAGGTAAAGCAAACTTCGTAAAGACATCGCATATTTTGACTGCGAGGAGGAACAGAATAGAGAGAGCAGGACATACCCTGACCTTAGTGAATACGCGGTACAGACCCAGCACAGTGCTTATTCTCCATTTTAACTTCTTAAAGGCTCTGGAGGAAGAAAGGAAAACAACATAAAGGTTGTAACAAAACTTAAATTTACAGTACTGAAATCTGCTGCACAAACAAAAGTTTTAGCTCTGTAAGCAGCTTGCGGTACTAAGGTCTGAACTGCGCCTTTCACAAACCAGTTCTTCGCAGGAAGGCACACGCTGCTGCCAGCAGCAAGGCTGCCCGCACTGCCTGCCTGGGCTCACCCGCGATGCCAGCTAGGTCATGTTACTGCTCCGCGTTCACAGGCCAGCAGTGTGCAAAGGGTAGCATTGCACTGTATTTATGCAACATTATATGTCCCAATCAATAAAATGATGGGTTTCTTGTCAATATTATGGCTGAAGTAGTGTGGGTTCAACCACATATTTGCCATATGGCTTTTATTGGTGTGCATGAAAACTACTCTTACTGTATGAGGTGGCACAGAGGCATGTAGGCATAGTACAACGACAAGTGATGGTTCGACCCTGCAGCCTTAAGCACCATTCCCATCACCTTCCACAAGAGTTTTTCCTGAGCAAGAGTACATGATCAGATCCCAAGGACTTATTTTTTTCACAGTGGCCGCAGTATGTAAGGGAGCTTCTTGTAAAACACTGAGACATAAAACAGGTTTCTCAGAAACCAAGTTCTATTTGGTATCTATTTTGATACCACACAGAGAAAAAATGATTACATAAGACAAAGCATGCTAAAAATAGCAGTCTCCTGCATTCCTACATTCCTTTGTTAACTCTTCCATTAACTTTACAGGTGATCCCCTGGTCCCTGCAGACAAAAAGATCAAGAACACAACTCTCTGGGAAAAAAGGGGAAAAAAAAAAAAAAAAAAGAGGAGAGATGTAAAAGTGTGTTAGAAAAAATCCAGGACAAAGAAAAAAAGGGAAGCTACAAATGAAGGTGAGGACAAGCAGGCAGGGACAAATCTCTGATTCCTAAAATAGATGAGGAAATAGTAGTAGCTTCCAGGCTTTACATCAGGGTAAGCATTACAGACAGTAGACTGGTACAACCCACAGGAAGGAAAAAGGACATTGCAAGCAGAAGTGCACTGGGAAGGGCAGGGCAAAGGCAGGAGAGGGCAGATGTACAGCACAGCCAAAGGAGGCATTTTAGTGCAGTACTGATAGCTCTGGTGTCTCTATACAAGAACTAGTTCACGTATAGAAGTGGTATAGCCTGGGGAATTACAGAGGCCTGCATGGACTTAACTGCTGAGATACGACAGGTAGGAAAAGTTTAACTGAGAAGTGTGGGAGGGGCAGATGAGAAAAAGAAAGTATTAACTATAAAAGACAAAATATTTTAGATGGAGTTTTCATTTAAAAAAATACCTTGGCTTTAACTATTTGCAACTTGCTGTTAATTTAAACTGTTCTGGGCAGAGTTTAAGGAATTCTATGGAAAAGATTTAAGGAGTTTTTGAGAAAATTGTCCTTCTGAAAAAAAATTATCAAAGAAAAACCTTTGGGGTTTTCATTTCAGAATTATGTTTCTAAATCTACCTAAAAAGTCAAAGGAGTTGAGAGCACAAAGAAACATATCCCACTGTGAAACGCCCACGCAATTATTGACCTAAATAAAAACCCAACAACAGCTTATCCCAGACAGACTGTCACTTTGCCATTTGAAAATAAACACTGTTTTGAATGGTTTCTGAAGTATGTTTTTTCTCTTCTTATGCCCTACTCCAATTATTTCCATAGCTTTACTGAAATAAGAGTGAAAAGAATATCGGTGAGTTTGAACAGCCTAAAGATGAAGTTGAGAAAAAACTTACAGTCTGATCACAGCTAGTAGCCATGAGTCTTCATTGTGCTTTAAAAATAAGAAGGACAGAGGAAAGGAAAGCAGAGTGGGGAAAAAAAATCAGTGTCTTACTGGAAGAGAATTATTTTAGCTAAAGAGATACTGTTCTCTGTTTAAGTTACAATGTATTAGCATTTGAAAGACATCAACAAACATATTACTTTCAGGTGATACATCAAACAAACCACCAGTGACATGTCCAACTTTCCTTTACTACTAGGAAGTTATTAGCAGCTTTGCCCCCAGTCTCCAGCAAAAGACTATTCCAGTACTTTTTGTCAGTGGGCTGGAAATTTGAAGAAGCATCGTTCTAAAATACAATAAATCCCTGACTTAGATCACATTTTTCTTCTCCCTTCCTGTTGTTCCCTTCCATATTTATTGGAACAATAGTCATAACCCCTCTCAATTTTGTCATGTCTTTTTGTACATGACATTAATACTTCCTTATCTATACTGGAAATATTCGTATAATGCTATTTGAGAAGAATGTGATCAGTCAGTTTAAACAGATCTGCCTTCAGATCTATTTAATATTGAAGAACATGATCAGTCATTCCTTTCAGGTTGGGTATACTCTGTATAATGGGTGGGATTCATCTCTAATTTTAGCTGCCTAGAAAATTGGTATCTAAGCTAGTCATGCAGATTCGCTTTCAGTCAGTGGAGACAAATGGGCATCCCCGAAAGAAAATTCAGTCTTCTTAAATATTTACCTTGATTTGGGATGGATTCTGGACCTATCTTGGCTTCCCTATCAACTGGGGAGGGCTCCAGACACTTGACTTGGAATAGCCACAGCCAGTCTTGTATAGACAGATACCACCTAAGCTGTGTTCTTATGCCACTTCTGTCTTAAACTAACATTTCCAGGAATAAAACAAGACGTTTCATTTGTTTATTTTACATGAGATTTTATCAGTGTTTTTATGCCTGGGTACTCAAACATCCCTCTTCTGAGATCCAAAGGCAAGAAATTCAAGAGCAAAATGCCAACCTATTTCTGACCAGTTTTAGCTGCAATTCATTTCTATGGCTATTTTCTATTGTACTCCTGGGAATCAGTAGGCTGTACAGTGTTCACTTTGATACAAGGGGGTTATTTATCTGAGCGTTTTGGCTCAAGCAAACTGAGGCGGATAACATTGGAAAGAAGTAATAGTAGGTGCAATGGATTAGCTCAGCTTTGCAGGAAATAGTGATCCATTAGTCTGTATCTAAGTAGCCCTGGGTTGCCATAGCCATCCGATTCCAAGACATGCTAGGAGAGAGCAAGAAAACCCATCGTCAGTCTTCCTGGTCAAGCAAATAGAGTTATTTTGTCAGAGATTGAGCATAATTTATATTATGAACTCACTACTTTCAGTTGATGTCAACATAGCGTGCTTACAGCAAATTTACTTTCCCTCAGTTATCATGAGGGGAGAAATAGCAAATTTTTCTGTCACCCATATATCATGCTGGAAGTAGACAAGGGCTCTAGGGAAAAGGTCCCCAGCACAGCAGCTATTTCAGACATACTTCTGCATTCCTGCAGTGCAGTCTCCCTCAAATCATACTGCCGTCTTTATAACCAGACATGTGGACACAGTGCTCAGACTAATGGCTGGAAATCATAGCTAAGAGCAGCTGGATTTTAGGCATCACGTCTCCCTAGACTGCACCTTCCCAAACTGTAGCCTCAGGGTCTGGCACAAGGAAGCAAGTGATAGCACTCATGCAGCAATAGCCAGGGGGAAAAACTTCACCAAACTTGTCATGCGCAGATTAGGTGAAGGAAATATTCTCGCAGTCTGATGAAAAGACTGCAGTCCTAATTCACAAGGCAACTTGAAAATTAGATGTGAAATCGTTTCCCAGCTTAAGCTTCCTGTACAGTGCCAAAAGAGAGGGTGAAGCACCTGGGAAAGGGATACACAGACACCAGCAGTTAAAGTTAGGCAGAAGGAGATGCCAATGGAACAACTCATGCCTGGAGGACTTGGACTTAGTCCCTGAAAGCTGTTTCCAAAGGGGGTTCTCGGTCATAACACCAACTCATGTTTTTTTCAGGGAAAGCTGCAAACAGCATCTATCCCATTAGACCAAATAGCACTCATCTTGGTGCTGAAAAGCAAATTTCAGATTCAGTCTCTGCTTGGTTTCAAGAGAGGTTTTGGCCAGGTCCATTTGGAGAGGACAAGGTCTGAGTCACTGAAATTAAGTATTCTGTGGGTAAAGCATTGGGTGTCACTTTCCTTGCAATTATTCTGCTTTGAAAATGCAACTAAGCGCTAGCTGGGGAAGGGATGCGAATGCCACCCTCCCCTTTGGTTTCTGTGTGAGATGGAACAACTTCATGAAGGTGAGAGTTTCACGCCAGAATATTCAGCTCTTCTACAAAGGACAGGAGTCTCCAATTCAACCTCCCTGCTCCAGGTTAGGCGGAGCAGTTACTGTGCCTGCCAGAAAAGCACTCTCACTGTCCACATCATAAGGAAAAACAGTCCTTTTCCCAACCCTGTCTGCATCAGGTGTTTTTGTACATGCTTGGCAGCAAAAGCACAGAAGATTTGGGACTTTAGACTGTGAGAGATATGAGACTCAGAAGAGAAATTTCAGTTATTCTGCATGGCCATGCTGTCTGGCACATCTCAAAGATAATTTTATAAGTGACATGAACATCCCTCCATGCTCCTTGCAGATGTATACATTTATTTCCTGCAACACTGAAATCCCTGGGAGATAATGACCATGATTCTCAGGAAACAAAACCAGTCTTTTGGAGTCTCGGTCTCATAGAGAAGTTGCATGTTCTGCTTCAGCTCAGGGGAAAAAAGCTACAAAACCTCTCAGAACTGTTATCAGTGAGGCATTGGAAAAGTTGTCCCACTCGTTCCTTCCAGTAGCCCACATGACACTGACAGGGGAACAAAGCACCGACACACTTGTATCGGCCACCTAGCAGGACTACATGCAGAAAGGAGTGTAAAAGAAGCTGGTAAGCTTAGTGCATGCTTGGTGGCTTGTTACATGTACTTGGTAATGCTTTTGTCCAAAATTACATCTAGGAACAAGAAATGAGTGTGACACGCTCTGCAAAAGGTGTCAGGTCACCAGGAAGCTTCCCAAAGAAGCAGAGCTGTCATTACCCATGAGGGAACCAAAGTGCAGGCCCTGAACTACACTCAAATTTGTCATGGTTATTGAGGTGACAGTCTGTCAGTTTGGAGAGATGAGCTCCTTGGAGTCCCTGGCACAGCTAATAGAGGCTTGAGAGTGGTGCACTTGACTCCTGCAAATAATTTGGCACAATCACAAATGTCACAGCCACAGCATTCAGTAGTGACTGACTTCCTTGGTCAGGCCATAGGCCTGACATGAAAACCTTTCACGACGAGACTTTCCTAATATGTACATACTTGACCATTGATAGACTGATACATGTCAAACTAAAAGGCCATATCTGCAAGTCTGGTCCCTTGTGTGTCACTGGTCCTTCAGTCATGCTCAGTTACCCTGTATGGGGGTCAGTAATGTTCAGGTCTCTTCTGGGCAGATATTCTGGCTTTATTTGAAGGTACCAAATCAAAGAAGCCACCACTAGTTGGTGCAACTTACCTTGTTGTGGTGTGGTGGCTTGCGTGCCTTGTCGGGCCAGACTAAAATGTTGCACCCTGGCCCTCCAGGTTGGGGGTTTTGTGTTGGGCTAACAACCCAATCATGTAAAAACCAAAATCTGTTACAGAAATTGCAACAACACTATCCCACCGGGTTTGGTGGCATAGTGTTGTTGCAGCCCTATGCTCCTCGAGGAGTAACAAGGACCAAACAAAACAACAAATCAAAGAAGGGCAAGATTACCTTTGGTGGTTTATTCTACCAGTTAGCCATTTGCTATAAAATAATTTGTAGAGTACTTACATGTCTACCCTAGTTTTCAATGATTTGTTTATATGTGTAATTAACCAGGTTTAAAAGCCCTTTATAGTTTGGTAATTTTCCCTCCCCCAGTCTCAGGTAGATGCTTAGACATAATAAGTTGTATCCAGTCTTTTCGATAAGACTGGATAAACACACTGAAACCTTTAGGGCTCTCTATAAGGCAGTTTCTCCTGCCATCTAATCATTTGTGGCTTTTTTTTATACCTTTTCAACCTCTCTGTAGTGCAGTTGATGCCAAAACTTGATGTAACATTCCAGTGTTGATCCCACTAATGCCATGTTCAGAGTTAATATTACCTTGCTTCTGCCCTGCTTATGCACTGTTAATCCAAGCATCCCATTAACCTTTTTTGTCCACAGTGTAACTGTGGGAGCTCATGCTGATTTGCTTATGCTTCGATTGCCAAATCCTTTTCTGAGTCCATTCCTGCTGGGATGCAGCATCCTATTCTGTAGGCATGACCTTCATTCCTTATTCCTAAAAGTGTGCCTGTGCAGTCAACTACTTAAAGACATTTCACTTAAGTGGGTCAAGCTTATCAAGAAGTCAAGATTGTTGCATGCAACAGTTCTAGCCTCTTTGTTTACCATTCTGCATAAGTCACACACCTTAATCAGCAGAGGAGTTATATTTACTTCCGAATCACTGATGCAAATATTTAATGACTTCAGGCCTAACACTATCTCCAGTAGAATCTTAATCAAAACATGCCCATTAGAAGCTTCCCCAGTGATGACTGGAGGTACATTAGTTTACCAGGTGCTAAACTATTTATCTTATTTTATGGTATTTTACAGTATTGGGCAGATTGTTGTAGGATATCAAGTCAAACCTCACAAGAATGTAGCTATATCACATGTGTGCATGCATATATTTTCATAAATCAGGCTGGTACCTACTCATAGGAAAGGGGTGATCTGGCTAGGGCAGACTCAGAAAAGGACAGTCTTCTCAGCGCATGGCATTATGCGTCATGTCTGATATCACAGTTCATTATTAAAGCTATTCTACTATTTTGCCTTAAGCTGGTGTCACAGACCCCAACCTAATCCAGCCGTTGCTCTAGGCTTTTCTGAATTCTGGTGCAACATTTTTAGGAATAATGAAGTTTCCCCCAAGACTCCAAGTTACATTCAACGTGACCAAGGTTCTCTGTAAGGATATTTTTAGGAATCATGACTATAAACTCTCCAGGCCAATGATTTACAAGTTCAGTGCCAGCAAGTGCTATGTAGCATCATCTTCCATCCTAAGGGCCTGAAAAGTACTTCTTTGTCTTCATTTATTTACTCATGCCATGCAGCTCCTTTCCAAATTTTGTTGAATTGCTCTGCTATTTTCTGCAGTGGTGTAAGTCATGTCAGGTTCACAGTGGTCTGCCCCATATGCAGAGCACTACTGGGACTCTTCTCTGGTTGCCTTCCTTGTAAACTGGCAGACTGGCATCAGCAGTCCCTCAGCAACCACTGGCTTCCAGACCAGTGAGCCAACATACCTGGCTACTCTATGTTGGGCACAATGCTTTTAAATGTTACCAAATCAAAACTTTTACAAATTCCATCATTGGTTCACTACTGACAGCTGCAGAATACAGCACATCTCCTGTGTTAAAATCTTTCTACTTGTATTTCCACCAAAGTGCACTCTGTGTAGTGTATGGACAGTAAACATCCCTCTGTTTCCTTTTCCTATTTTGAACCGCTCAGTTCTACTTTTCACCTCATCTGTGCACGCATTGTGGACATCTGGAGTTTCCAGATGTAGAGCACCCTTGATGAGAAGCTCCTTGCAACCACGCGTGCGTACGTTCGTGGTATAACGTATGCTCAGTGGCAGCAGGCTGTGTGGTTAAGGGCAAGACCACATACCTGGGCATCCCAAACTGACATAGCAGTTCCTCAAACTCATCTCAGACAACTTTTCTGAGCAGAAAGTATTCAAGATACACTTCCACTTTTGTAGCAGCCTACTAGTTTTTTGTTGGGAAAGGAAAGTGAAGAGGAGAAGAGGGTTAGGGAAAGAAGGACCCTTCAGGCAAGTCATGGATGGAAGTTTTCACTGCCCAGCTCCCCGCCAGCCTAGCTGGCATGGTGGATTGAAGGCCAGCACCTGCAGCCTCCCCGGCTGACAGGAAAACAAGAAGGTTCCTGCAGAGCCATTTGACTTTGGCAGTTTTCCAGTGCACTGCTTTTGGTCTGAAAAAAATGACAACCAGTTGTGTTCTTTGAGTCTGTGTCAGAGGTAATTCCAAAATTGAATTCCAAAATCTTTATAGCCCATTGACTCCCCCAGTTATTTTAAAAGCTGAGTAGTCAACTAAAAAAATAAATAAATCACTAAATGTGGTGCTTGTAACCTTAATGAAAGAATGTCTAATTAAAGTCATCATGAAATAATTGCAAACTGCATTTTACAATGTAGAGAATGAGAAGGGAGACTGTTCCCAGCTATCCATGGAGAGATCATTTAATAAAAAAGAATGAGACAGAGACAATTGCAATACAAACTGTAGGACAAAGCAGGAAACTCCATTTCCTGATATTTAAGATATCAATTACTTCTGACATTGCACAAGCAGAATAAAATCAGATTACTCTTTACAGTGACCCAAGAGCTTCCTTTGCTCGATTTTTTTTTTGACAGTGACGGACGAGACCATATTTTCCTGTAAGTGAACTGTAAATACACCTTGCACACATTTGCACCATCATGTTGCAAAAGGCATTAAGGACAATCCAGCAAATACCAAGTTCTTATAGCAAAGCAGGAACCCGTTACTAGCATGAGACTGAACAACTCAAGGAAAAGGGAGTTTTCAAGCATGGCCTAAACTGCAAATTCATGCTTCCTTCTAAGTTTTTCACTACTTTTTGCTAGAATTGAGGAAACTTCACAGAGCAGTGTAGCTACACTCATTATTAATAACAGGCTAACCACAAGGCTTCATGCCCATACAAAAGATAAAAAAGGGGGAGGAGGGGTGTATCTGGTTTCCATCAAGCTGCTGTCAGGTTGCTTATCTGAAGCGGGCAGGTTGCTAGCAGCGAGAATCAGAACAGCCCTCTCCTGTCATGCTTGCGCAGTAATAACATGAACCTGCTTCCTCACTGCTCTGAGGGCCCCATGCAGTAGGCACAATGAGTTCACAAGCTGGGCAGTGATCTGTAATGAAGGAGAGAAGCAATCACAACTCCCCTTAACTAGTTTCCTTAGCTCTACCAGTATGTACTGACAAGTTAGCATTAAAGGAGTTTTCAGCTTGTCCTTGCTTTAATCAGTTTTTTTTCTGCCTTCCTCACTCCTCCTACATAATCTGCACATACACGTACCTTTTTTAGGTCCTGGCTTGCCCATTCTTTGTTGATACAGACGATTTGGCTGCAGCCCTACATGCAGGCTGCAGAGGATGGGAGGCTGCAGCACTGCAATGGACACGAGGACATGTGCAGTAGTGCGCTGATGCCACTGCGCACCTTCTCTAACACATGTATGTTGGGGGCAAGGTGCATCCTGACAGGCATGGTGAGAGGGGTATGGGATGGAAAGGCACAAGGGATGTGTCTGTCGCACATGGCTTCCTCCAAGGCTGAGGTCCCATTAGTAAGACCTCCATCCTGGTTATAAGTGAAGCAAAAAGGGGAGGAAAGACACCAGTTATGAAAAGCTCTGTGGTAAGTAGGCCCTATGGACCATTATTGGCAAAATCCTGGAGAAAAGAGAAAAAAATCTTGTGCCAGCTGTGTGCCTGCAGAGCCACAGGCTCCCAGTTAGGTGCTGCTGCTACTGCTGCACTCCCTGTGCTTGCAAAAAGTGCTGCGCTTTCCCCATGACCCAATATAATGCTCTGCCCAGGCCTATAATGCCACAGACCTGCTGACCCACCTCACCAGATGTTGGCATGATGGACACAGCTGGTACCTTATTCCAAGGCATGAAAGTTGGGAGTTTCTTCTGAGCACCCGCAGCTGTCATACTGTAGGTGTCTGTGAGTTAGTGTTGCTCTAGGTTCCCTTCAGAGTCAGTGGAGAGAAACAGACATTTCTGGGTGATTCCATCTCATCTGAAGTAGGCACCTAAAACAGGGCAGATGAATCATGTCCTGAAGGTGCTCATTTTTCTCTGTTGACAACAGAGGCCAACCCAAGGCAAGACAAATGCCCTTATTCCTGTCACAATGTCACACAGCAAATACAGCTGCATCTCTGGGAAGGGAGAAAGCTGTGGTTCCGCGGGGAGGGCTCCCTCCTCCTGGCCAACCCTGCTAGGTGGCAGTCCCCGGTCTAGCCCCAACCAAGAGCAGGCTGCCCTCCATGAGTCCACTTCTTCTGGAAAGACAGAAAGGAGAGCTCAGAGATTATATTGCCCATCCTTTTGGTCCTGTAGGGCTGTTCACTAGTGCATGGCTATAGGGTTATAGCATATTACTTGCCCTATAGGCTGAGCAACGCAGCAGTGACAAACCTGAGGCAAGCGGATATCCTCCTTTTGCCAAACATTACCAATTATGTATTCTTATTTCCTTGTTCCAGGGGTAATTTTCAGTGAGTACCAGTCACAGATTTAGGCCCCATTCAGCAGAAGTGAAGGAAAAGTATCTTTTCCTTGAACACTAATTAGGATTTAAAAACTAATGGCACAATATCCAGGATCTTGTATGTGATGTTCAAGAGCAAGTAAGCTCACTCATAGCTGGCACTCTGCAGCTATCCATTTCCTTAGACAAGAGGAATGATTAAGCATGTGAAGTGGCCTTAATGATAGTTAAGGAAAGTGGCAGTTGGAAGATCACGTTTTTTAATTGGTGTACAATTAACCTTTTAATCATCAGACTAGGATGTTTATTGTTGCAATGGGATGAATAGAAGTTTAGGAGCTGCTATCATTACCAGACCACAGTGACAGAGCAGTAGTGATTTGCATTGCCACAACAGCAGTGGCAAAGTCCAACAAACACATCAGTCCCCTGCCTCAGGCTGCAAGTGGCTGCTCCTTGTTCCCTTACTGCTGCACTGGCTTCATGCGTTGCCGATATGCTACTCTCCGGTCTCGCTTCACCTTACACCAACCCAGAACATACAAAAACAAGCAGAAGAGGAGTGCGTGGAGGAAACAAATCAAAGCCTTTTCCTTTAAATGTTTCCACCGAGTTCAGGGCTATGCTTTAAACTGGTATTTAGGTGCTCAAAGAGACAGGTAGGATCACACTGAGATTCCCACAGACACCTTTATCCCTTCCTTTTTTGACTGTAATTCCCCCATCAGCTTAACTGCACGTGTAACTAGAGAGCTACGTGGCTCTTTGTGCCCGTGAGAGCCCAGCCGCAGGGTCCACTGCCAAGGCACGGCCACAGTGACCTGCAGGCAGCAGAAGCTCCCATTGCTTGTCCAGCATCATTTTGCTCCATGTCACCTCTTTAGAGTGATGAAATTTATTCCTTTTTCCAACACTTACGCCACCTCTCACGCTGGAAAAGAAGACACTTGGATGGCTTTAAGTCAGAACTCAAGTGCACTTAAGCACTGCAAAGGCTGCTGAAAGGGAAGTAAGTTTCTAGACTGCCCTGTCCCGGAGACCGAGCCAGTAATTCAGGAATTTTTGAAGATTTTAGTGCAGTTCTTGCAGCCGCTGATAGAGGTTCAGGGAGCACCATCTGGTGGCCCCTCCTGCACAGTGCAGCGTTTTCTTGGTCTGATACCTTCATGAATGGGTAGTTTCCCACCTATATCTGATCAAGATCTTGGTTAACCTTGTATTAATCTCAGATGTAGTATTGTACTCATCTAGTTTCATAATTAAAAAAACCAACAAACCCTTCTGTTATGAAGTTGGAAGTGTAGGAGGGGGAATAATCGCCACTAAAGTAGCTTTGAAGTCTGCCCACACACACACACCCTCATCTAATTAACCTCACAGATTTTTTTTTTTTTTTTTGCTTGACTGTGCACATCTGCTGTGGGATCACACAGCTGCACTGACTCACTGCAACAACTTGAACAAAACTAGAAGAACACAGAAATGCAGAAAAGTAAGCTGAACTTGTCTTCAGTGACGTGAGTGGTCATGTAGGCAATGCCTTGAACTCATGGCAGAACCAAGTCTTCCTGAAAGCATCCTGAGTTTATAATCCTGCCTGACCTGCATTAACATTGCTGCCAGCACAGGATCACAGCAAGCTTAGAACATGGCATTTACAACACCAGTAACAAAACCTTACGTTTCTCTGAATTAAAACATCTATTATTGCTACATTTTGTAGCACAATTTCACATATATCAGACCTTGCAAAGATCCGGTGTCCCCTAGACAACAAGAGACACTGAAGAGAGATGTGACCCAGGCCCTACAGCACAAAAGAGCTTTGGTTGCTCAGAGCAAACTTAACCGGGGCCATGAGACAGACAAGTGGATGGGAGCTGCCCAGATCCCAGTTTCTCGCTGCAAGCTTTCTAACCATAAGTTGAGCACAGCTGTAGATTTCTCGAATGTTTGGAAACCAAGTCCTTAAAAGAACCAGTTAACACTGGAAACAATTGGCAGATGGGCATGTTTATACAGTGAAAATGTTTAAACCCAATCCCTCTTCAGCAGCAGTACTGCCTGGCTGTGCTCATAAAGAGGAAACTGGGTTTCCAGCAGCCAAATGCACCAGCTTGATCCAGTCAATGGTAGCTGAACGGGTATGATATTGATTTGGGTCCTCAGAAGGTAATGCCCTGGGATAACCTAGCTCTCATAAAGAGGAGTAAAAATGATTCTTGGATTATCAATGGTAATATTTCTGTTGCTAGATTATTTCCACACTATTACATTTTAAAGCAGATGTGAGCAGATTCTTTATTAAAAGTCAATCATAAGGACTAGCTGCAGTGCCTAGTCAAGTCAGGCAATATTGTGTGCAGGTAACATGGGCCTGAGGGACTGGCTGTCTGATGTCTCTATGGCTTGTGCATGCTTCCTGGCACCAGCTGCCAAGGTCCTACCCAGACCCAAATCCTGCAGTTCATTTTTCCAGGCCATGCTGAGTGCATGCACTCTGTGATCTAAAGGCCAATATACGTTTAGGATATCCTGAAGTCCTACCGTGTTTTCATGCTGTTTGGGAAGAGATGAGCAAGCAGGTAAGCTTGGATGAGATGCACCACTATGCTGTTGGCTTAGATCATCTGCAGCTTTGGCCCCTCTTCTTGCTGTTTTGTCTAGTTAACTTGAGTGTCTTTGGATACTTTAGTGCCTCACCTCTGTCTATTTCAGTCCATGGTAGAGCCAGCTCTCTGCAGCGGGAACTGCTGGCCCGGTGGCATCCCTGTGTTCATCAGCTAATTCCCTCTGTTCTTCTGGCACCTGGCTCTCAGACTGGAGAGCAGGAGAGAGATGACATTCCTGGTGTTTCCCAGCTCTCTCTTGTTCAGTCTGAGAGTGTGTCCCATTGCTTTGCTCCTCCCTCTTATAGAAGGTGTAGTTACTACTCTCCATCACCAGTCTACAATGACAAGTGCACTAAGGGAAAATCCTAGCATAGCCCACGTAATCCCAACTGGACAGAAGATGGTGACTGGACAATCTGTTCTTCTGCAGCGTGGCTAGATCCAGTCCTGAACCGTCTGTGCCCATGGGAATGCAGTGCAACAGTTAACCATGACCCTGGTTTCATAGCACCATCATTTTCACCACAATGTCTAATAACTTACTCATGAAGCTGGAGCAAAGCTTTTGGTTACTGACAGCAACCAGAGTAATTAATTGTGGAAAAGGGAAATTATTTAAAAATCAAGAGAATTCAAGCATCGTCACATGACATGACAGAGGCGAGAGGCTGGCTGAGGACTCCATCTCACCAGGAAGTTAGCTGGCAGATTGCTGTCAGTTTCGGTAAGAACAGAACACAGTATTTCCTAAGACCTTGAACACAGCATGCATGAAGGGAACAGTAGCTTAAGTGACTAGCACTTAGAAGCTAGCTACAAACTTGGACAGCAGAGACTAATACCACCCACCATAGGATGAGCGCCATAAAAAGAGAGAGATTGCCTGTTAATCTGAAAGCTGTTCGAGCTGCAACACCGGATTAGGTGGGTCTTGTCTTCTGAGCTGACATAGCCATTCTCTACATAGCAAGCCGAAATATTTCTCTAGATGCTTATACTACTGACTCTCATGGGAAAAACAGCATGTCATGAGCCTCTTCAGAGGCTAGAAGGCTAATGCTGCCAAGAAAGGGAACATCCAAATCTTGGAATCGTTGCAAACCAGGGTAGAGGTTTCACAGATGTGGTGAACCTTATCTGATACTCTTGTGTGAATGAGTCCTGGCTCTGGCTAGGATAGAGTTAATGTCCCAAGGAGCCAGGCCAGGTGAGCCAGGCTGGCCGGGGGCTATTCCATACCATGTGATGCCATGCTCACCAGAAAAGGGGGCTAGTTGAGGAGGGGCGGGTTCGGCGTGGCTCCAGGACAGGCGGAGAGTGCGGTCAGCCGTGGGATCGGTAAATTGTTTTCTGTTATCATTCATTGTGTATATCTGTTATCAGCACTGTTGTTAATTGTTTCCCTCTCCCTTGCTGTCCCAGTAAACTGTCCTTATCCCAATCCACGAGGCTTTTGCCTTTATTTGTCCATTCTCCTCCCCACCCCACCGGGGGGGAGTGAGCGAGTGGCCACGTGGTGCTCGGCTGGGCCTAAACCACGTCATAATGCCAGCTCGAAGACTTCAGAGGGCACATTTTGCAGAGGTTCACATGAGTAAAATGTATTTTCATTATCTAGCTACATTCTTCCTGTCTTTACAAAAAAGTGAGTTATTAAGCCATGGCTGCTATGCACTGGTCAGTGTTCTACTTTCAGACTAACACATATTTCATGCTGCCCTACAATATATGCTTTCTAACTTTTTTGTTTTACTTATTTCTTAGTTTATTATCTTCCACATTTATGAACTTAAGCAATTTACCTCTAATTTTTACTGTTTTGTGGAGAACCTCCATGGGCTGGAAATCCTATCAGTCCCATGGGTGAGTTGTCCCAGAACCTTCCTCTCCTTTGCACCTGTATCTGCAGAATTTCTTCTATTTGAAAATACCATTCTCCTGCGTGATAGACCATATAACTGGTGAGAGACTCTGACCACCTATATCATAGTGAAGTGATGAAACATATAGAGAGGGCTGAGGGGCTTACATCAGGCTCCAGTAAAACATGAGGCAAGAAAACTCCAGGTTGTCTCTCAGATGGGAAGCAACAATATCACCCAAGAGCCAAGTATGGTGCTACATCCCAAAAGATGATGGCCCCAGTAACCCTTCTTGGCTTGGTTCCTCTCACAGCCAGGCTGCCCAGCAGGACCCACAGCAGCCCTACTGCCAATCACAGGAGAGGTGCCCAGCATAGGAGTTGTGTTTGAAAAGTTTGGAGGCACTGCATAATGCCTAAGCTAATGTTTAGCCAGGTATTGTGTAGTGTACTTGTCTAAGGAGAGAAGACTTGCACAACTGAGCTGACAACTGGTCTACTAGCCCATCCGTCTCTTCAGCTGTTAGCCTTCCAAAAATCTTTTGCCAACATTGGCCATTTGCAACTACACTTGAAGTGATGTAGATGCCTCCAAGGAGAGGCTCAGAGGTCTCGACTACACTGAGGACACTGAAGTATGGTGAAAATCAGAGGCCTTTAATACTGCTTGCACAAAGGGAGAGCTCAACCGTTACCAAGGCTATGCCATCTCTTGAGCCGAACAGGTCTAGAGGACGAAAGGGAGGAGGCAAGACTGGAGGCACTGTGGGAGAAAAGCTGGCACCAAGGAATGGCCATGGACAGGGAGCAGGAGAGGTCACGGCAATGGAAAGGTGTGTTCCTGCAGTGGTGGGGTATAGGGTGTGTAAGATGCCAGCCCCTGGGAAACCAGACTTGTGCAATCCCTGTCTCTAGAAGCCAGAGCAGCTCAAGTTTTTCTGGGTAATAATCTCAGTCAGTTCCAGGGAAAAAATGTGAGTCTGAAAGAGGCAAAGTGCTTTTCCTCAGTCATATAAACCCTGACCCACAAAGATCCAGGAGCTGCTTAAATCCCACTGATATCAACAGGAGCCAGCTACCTAGATACCTTTGAGTATCTTACCATCAGCCATTTTTTTTCCCTATCCCACTTGCTGGGCCTGCATCTCTGAGTAGGGAATATGCATGAGCCTGTCTGAATGCTGCTTGGAAATGAGGAAACAATCCGCTGTGGAAAGGGGAGCTCTGGCTATGCCTGCTCTCATTTTCAGAGTTTTCAGAGTTCTCAGAGTCTAGACACCACAGTATGATGTGTGTGGGGGTGTTTATTGGAGTAGGAAAAAAATAGATCTAGCTTCTCTTGTTCAATCTATCTCAAAGAGATTGTGCCTCCATGTAATCATATAGTGGATCAAGGTTAGCCCTGTTATTGATAGTACTGGCCACCCTCCCCTCCCACAGCTAGAGGAGGCTCCAAATTACATGACAAAATAAGAACAGCAGATGCCTTCAGAATGCAAAATTGTAAAAATAGAGATTTTATTTGTAAAGCATTTTTGAGAAAATCATTTAAAATACAACTTTTCTTCAGAGAGTTTAAATATGATGAAATATGCATGAACAAGTCCCAGGAATCCATAGTACAAGCCTGCTGTACATGGTCTTTATTTCAACATTATTTGCAAGGACATCAGAAAGGTTTACTAACAATAAGAGTTTGCTATTCAGAGTAGATCCCCCCAAAAGAAAGAAAACAGTATTAACATAAGGAAGCACACATTTGTATTTTCAGCACACAGCTCACTGGAGAACTTGTATTTATTGACAGAATATATTGTCAAGTGACTGCTCAGGAAATATAGCACCAGAGCTGCCTATGTTTAAAACCCACAAAAAATAAGTTTAACAAATATTAATCACATTGACTTTGCATCAATGAGGTTGGCTGTGACTCCATACCCCAGACCTGTGCAGAAGCACAGCCAAGCTGATACTACATGGAAGGGAAGGGAGAGCTAGTCATGCAAGACATCTCTTTCATAGATCCCTGCAAAAAACCCAAAAAAATCCAGACAGGAACATAAACCACCAACACAACTTTGTCTGCAAAGATGCCCATGGTACTCACACAGCCTTTCCTTCTCAACCACCACAGCCCACTGGCCTCGCACAGTACCACTGCTGCTAAGCCGAGGACAGAGGAGCAAGGCTGGATGTGACTTCCCTCATCAGGGTGACGATACAGCCTGAACTAAATCAGCCTTTCTGCAGTAAGGCCAGTGCATAAGATGGCTTCACCCTTCTGCTTAACCAGGGTCCTCAGCAAGGTTCCTCCAGGAGCCATACTGTAGTGCAGGAAAGGCGATATAAAAAAAACAACCAATACTGGCTGCACCCAGAAGACAGCAGAGTTGCTTGTGCACCACCACTCTGCTGAGGTCCTTTGTCTGCTGATGTCCCACAACATGCTACAGTTCTGGACACCTCCTTACTCTAACCCATGCCAACTAACCCTAATGTAATCCACAGAGACAAAGGGCCTGAACTGTTCTGGGGCATAATGCCAGGGCCTCAGCATCACAGGATATTCAGTGCTTCGACATGAATGAAGAACTTTGGCATACAGACAGAATACACAGACATAGGGAGAACTTGTTTGAGATGAAAATCATAAATCCTACTGAAAATATGTACAGCAGTATACTGCCCTTCATCATTTGTTCAACAACATGTTCCAAGCAGAAAAAATACACCACAGGAGAAACAGACTGTAATGTCACTGGGACTGCAGCTAAGAGTGGTGAAAACAGATAAAGGCCTTTTGTTTTCATTGCTCTAAAGCACAAGATCTGGTCCAACGCCACAGGATCCTTAAGGTTGCTTTTAGCAGACTCTACTTTGGGATTATCAAGAACATGGCAAAATGGCACCATATGACACATCCTTCTCCAACCAAGTGTTTTTTGACAGGCAAGAATAGCTGAGTTAAATACTTCAGCCCAAATTAACCTTTTGTCTCCTTTCCCCCATCTAGTAACATGTTAAGGCTCTTCAATTATTGATTTCCTATTAAACCACACCTGTATTTAGCATGCTATACATTTGTTACACAAAGGCATTTGTTTCTTCATAGCTCAACAATTAAATAAATTAACCTTTAATTCAGAAGCCTCCAGATCAAATTCCCACTCCACCAGAGAATCCTATAGAAAGTCCATATAGCCCAGATCTATCTGTCCTGGTTTCAGCTGGGATAGAGATAATTTTCTTCCTAACAGCTGTTACAGTGCTATGTTTTGGATTTAGGATGAAAATAATGTTGATAACACACTGATGTTTTAGCTGTTGCTAAGCAATGTTTACAATTAAGTCAAGGACTTTTTAGGCCCCCAGGCCCTGCCAGTGAGGAGACATGAGCCTTCCTCAGGAGGTGCACAAGAAGCTGGGAGGGGGCACAGCCAGGATAGCTGACCCAAACTGGCTAAAGGGATATTTGATACCATATGATGTCATGCTCTGTATATAACTTGTGGGAAGCTGGCCAGGGACGCAGTTCAGGAACTAGTTGGGCATCAGTCAGCAGGCAGTGAGCAATTGCACTGTGCATCACTTGTTTTGTATATTCTTTCATCATCATCATCTTCATTTTCTGTCATATTATACTGTTTTTATCTCAACCCATGAGTTTTACTTTTTTTTTTATTTTCTCCCCCATCCCACTGTGGGGGGAGAGGAGTGAGTGAACAGCAGTGTAGTTGTTTTAGCTGCCTGCCAGGTTAAACCATGACACTATCCCACTTCCCTTCAGACTCCTAGTGAACCTGCATATGCTACAACACTAACTACCCATGGCTCTTTCTGCAGCCACTGGAGAGACAAAGGCATCTTCAAATGGTGATAAAAATCTCCGGCAAGGTGAATCACCCTTGGCCAAGTGCATAAACCCCAACAGGATGACTCTGGGCTCAGCTGTATATTCAGGTGACCTGCCATAGGTACTAAGATCAGTCATGGCACTTGCCGTGTCATCTAAATATAAGAGAGTATTGAGTAGTTTGGATCCTGTCTCTCTTTATAGTCAATGGTTAGGAATCATTGCAATACCTATAGTGGATAGTCTGAACAGAAGTTTCACTGTGCCTCACTCTACTGCACATACAATGGGGAAAATTCTGCACTCCATGCCTGAGAGCAATGTTAAAAGGATGATTCATTAGAGGTTGTTAGGAGCTCAGGAATTTGGTGATGGACACTGGGAAGGAGAGGGTAGTTATCTTACATTAGTGTAAACAATTAACATAGAATTTTAAGACAAATATATTCACTTTTCCCTTTACCCAAAATATGTAAATGAAACTGATGGCTTATATTATAAGTGCTTGTAGACAAAATTTCCCAGGAGTCCTTTAGGTTCAACCAAATATTTACCTGATCTTTTCTTCATATAGATGTAAACCAACATTACCAGAAGAAGTAGTACTAATGCAACCCCAAGTAAAACTCCAAGGATAATCGCTGCCACTTTCCAGGTGGAACCTTTTCCATCTGATGACTGAGCAGACAAAGCTGGAAATTTAAAACACATTTTAGAAATGTTAGCTAGAAACAGTAAAAAGTTGGTGGAAAGTGTCTGGAAGGTTTTGGGAAGAGACAACTCCAGTCTGTACCTCAATAAAGAGTCACTCCAAGGTGTGGAAAAAAAAAAAGGGTGTGAAATGTAGCTGTACATAATTTAGCCCTCACAGTTCTCCTTATACTTGCACAAACAACTTTGTAAAATTAATTGGGACCTGGTCTGGCAGCTGTACTCACATCTACCCATGTCTTGCTCCATAAGATAGCCCACTGAAACCAAAGTCTCTAAACTGATAGGTCAAAACTAGAAAGCTTCCTGATTGCCAGATAAAGACAATGAAAGGCCTGTAGCACATGTAAGCATACCTCATCTCTGTGGTAAAGATGCGTGTAGTAATGGTGGAAAGGCACATAGACTAAATTATAGCGCTAGCCAGCGTTTTACAGAGAGAGTATTAACTGGGGCAGAAAGAGCATCTGTGCTGCATGGAAAGCCCCAACTCACAGCAGCTCAAGGCAATAAGCACATTACCACTACCATGAGCATGACAGATATTGTATTTTGGATGAATATCCTTCTGCACAATTTCTACTTTCCCTCTTGGCCTCTCTGCATCTCTGCAGTACTTTGTGTTGCTAAATTAACCCTGCCTCTGGGCAAGGAAGCAGGAGCCAAAGGTTTTCAAGGGTTGTCTAACAGAAGAGGTGAACCCTTCCATCACGTCTCTACCCAGAGAAAAGTATTGCAGATGCCACTACAGAAGAAGTCTCCTCATCCCCTTCTCCACTAAAAGCCAATCTTTTAGGATGAGCATGGAGGGTAGAAAGATGATACACACTGCAGCAAGAAGCTCACCTAGCCCTCTTTCTATGTGCAGGAACCCATCCTTTGAGTTTGGAACTGGGTATGTGTAGTGGGTCTTTAAAATAGATCCATAATCTACATGGTATCTGGACTATGTGCTCTGTGAATATTTAAATAGTTCATCTGAAATACTTGAAGCTCTTAAAAGAAAGAAGTTAATTTATCAGCTTTTGTGAAGAGTAGGAGATCTGACCTTTTAATCCCCCCACAAGCACAGCGAAGCTGTTTCAACATCACTTACATTGTACAGTTACTTCAGTTTGGTCACCAAACTTGCTCTTTAATATTTGACTTAAGTGTGTCTGCATAACAGTCACATCGATGTGCTCTTGTTTTTGCAGAAGAGAAATAAAATAAGCAATCACACTCCCAGGTCTGAATCCAAGTATAATGATATCAAAGTGGTCATCTTCCAGTTTAATGCGCATCTCTCTAACAACCTGAGTAAATTGAAATTGATATTTGTTCCATGTGTTAGTCAACTGAGGCAGAGCAGGAATGCACACATCATACACACATCATTTTCTGCATTTATCATTCTTTCAGGGTGATCTCTTTGGAATAACAAATAAATGAATAATGACATTAATTTTTGTCTATACCACTTAAAAACTTACTGATTCTGGAACAATGCATGGTCTGTGATTGAAAATATGACATCAAAGTTTGACTTCCAAAGCTATGGTTTGACTTCCAAAGCTATGGTTTGACTTCCAAATCTGCTTAGCTACTTATCAATGAATAATGCATTGAAACTAGTTGAAACTAGTTCTCCTCCTCCACAGGCTACAAACCCATATGGGACCCTGACTGTACAGAATTTGGAATCCACAAAGTGCACCTAACATTTCTAAAGTTATCCTCAGTGTCCCCTAGCTTTTTTAACACATGTAATTAAACTTCAAGCATGGTCATGTACACACTACCAGCACAGAACTTGACATTAGAGGTTTAGAACACATAAAATGTTTTTGTCACCAGATTATCAAAATCATGACGGTATAGAATAGCTATGCAGAGAGAGACAAAGGTCTGATTTGTCTCTCAATCATTCTGGCATAAACTAAGTGTAATACCATTACATCAATTGGAATGATTTCAGGTGTAGGGGGATGTCTCCAAAAGTACAGTCTCGCCCAGTGCTTTCATGTGGATATAGGGCAAGAACAAGCAGTTCTCCCTTCTAAGTAAGACTAGTCAAAACATTTCTGCCAGGACTAATCTTTACAGAAAATTAGGTGTTTGATTCAACCCATGAAGAAAAAGATATCTTCTTTTTGTGGATAATTATGATATTTTGCCTGAAATGTCTGGAAGTTTACTATTTTTCATAGATGATAACGGACTTTGCTCTGAATCACTGCTCAGTTGTCTACCTCCACGTTTCTCTGTGGGATAAACCCCCACCCCAAACTACACGTCACATCTCTGGCCAAAGACTACAAACATGCCTTTCTTTTCCTCACCATGATGAGCGGTCTAGATAGGAAACCTGGCCTATGCGGGCAAAAGCATAGAATTTCAAAACTACAACCACAGCATTGTAGTACTGTGGAATTTAAAATAAATAGTTCAATATTCAAATTGTAGAAGAAAAATCCAATACAGAAATTGACTACATTTTCAGTTAAGTTAGTACAGTATCTCTTTGGTTTTGCCATTTTTTAAAGAAAAGCGTGATAACAGTCGTGCTATTGCATACAATATGTTGCATAAGGCCTGAGTGAAAGCTTATTAAAAGAGAGTAAAGGGATTCCTGTTGCATTCCGTCAGGTTGGAGGAAGCCTTTTAAATTCACTAAAGTGAATTTTCTATCCATGAACTGGAGATGTTGGCAGTCATAAGACAAGGTTACCTCTGAGTTGGTGTTGTGAGAACAAATTAATTACTGCTCATGAAATCTGTGGAGATTCTTAGCTAAAAGGTATGATAATCACGCTAAAAATAATTTTCCATGTTAGTTATTTAAAAGCAGTCTGCTCCAATCTTACAGTAGTTCTACCTTTCCAACAGGCTTATATATATCAGGATTCCTGAGAGGCGTGTAAATTATTAGTCCTTTTCTTTGCCATCCTGCTAAAGACAGCTGAGTGGCAGACTGCTGCTTCTGCATGTCAGCTTTACTAGGCTGACCCACTGTCTCTAAGCTTCCACTTTCTGTCCTCCGTTCCTCCCTGATATGGACCCCTTGATACTTTCTCCAGTCCTGCAACCGCTACTGTGAAGCAAATTGACAATAATCCGGACTAACAGTACACGCTTGTAAAGTTCCCGTATTTCCAAGTATATGTTGAAATGTTATTTTTGAGTACTATTCTTTTTCCATCTCCACAGACATCTGTTTAGTAAGGTGGGAGAAAACAAACAGTTTATAAGCACAGTTCCTTGTGCTTATAAAAGGAATTTTAAAGTACCTTTCACTAAATACCTTACGTTTGAGGACAAGTTAGGGAATATTCCCCTCCTTGTTGGACAACATGCTTTCTGCCCTTCAGTCAAGACAGTTCTCGTGCTTCCTATACTGTTTTATCAAGGAGGGATTATCTTTTTCTCCTGTAAGAATCTTGATTTAGCTATGAATCTAGGAGACTGATGTTGCTAATCTCAAAACTTTTCTTAATTCATGATGACAAAGAAGATTGTAGCAACTTACTTCTGTTTTGATACTTTCAGACATTGTTTTGTAGCCTTCACTATCAGAGTTATAAAGTGTATGATTAAATGTCTGGCTTTTTAACAAAACACTGCAGGCAAATGCTTGGTAATCTGGAAAAAAAAAGTGAAACAATTAGGTGAATCTCAGGATGTCACTCCACAATTGCTTTTTGGACTTCATTATCTGATGTATTTATAATACTGATTGATAAAACCAGGAACTAATTAAATAATACAAAAGTGTATCATGTGTGCCTAATGCACTGGCTTCTGAACCTTCAGAGTTGAATCTCTTCAAATTTGTCAGCCATCACAATCCTCACAACTTGTTAGTCATTCTTATATTATTCAAGGTGCATCCTACTCCCTAATTCAACAGCCACTCTCCTATGGATTTCAGCAGAAGCAGGATCAGTCTAATAGATTTTGCAAAGCACTGAGTATGTTTAAATCCTCCTGAGTAGGTCCTAAGCCAAAAGAAGTATGCTTTACATAGAAAAGTCCAGACTAAAAATAGAGCTGGAAGCTGACACTTAAGTTTGATGAAGGCAGCTTCCTTACCAAAGAAGTGTGAACTTCAGATGCTATGTGAATTAACATAATAAAGTAGATGGCAAAATAGTCATGAAAGATACTATATTGTGAAATAATACCCCATAGTTATGAATAAACAAATTTTAAAATTCTTTAATACTTACGTGAGCATACAATATATTTTAAGTCAGGACAGCCAGTATTTTGTGGTAAGCAAAACTCAGTTCTGTCAAAACAGGAAACAGGATCTGTAAAATAAGTTTAAAAAATCAAGATAATTGCCTCTGTGCATGCTTGATTGTTGCTACTAAGAAAACAATGAAATAGATGAAAGCATTTAATCATGGCCAAGGAATCACCCAAGCAGCAGTTCCTTTTGCCCAGTGAGAACTTAGAACTGCAGGTTTTAAAGATGGAGTATGTCAAAAGAGAGGCAGGTGGTGGGTGGGTAGGTGGTATTTGAGAACTTTACTGAAATAATGTTGAGAACTCTAATTTCATATGAGAGTTAAAGATATAGAATGTACTGTTACATGCTTGTACAGCTCAGGTAAGCTATGTAGAGTTTTCAGAAATAAAAGTCACTTGCAATTTGTTTTGAAAACAACATGTATCATGGAGTCTCAATACCTCAGTATGCTTGTCTGGACTCCCTAATATGAATTATTTATAATGAGTCAAAACAGTAGCAAAGGATGGTACTGCAGTTTTTATATCGTTAGCTCATTGGGTATAGCTCTAGTTCTCCTCACAGAATTGAACATATTCTTTAACTCCACATAAAATCCAGATGACTTGGTCTTTATTGGTCTTTTTAATTAGCTCACAAACAGTTTTCTGGTAGGGTTGATTGCTTCAGATTACAAAAGGAAACAACATTTCTTTTCCCTTTTTTTAAATAGGAAAACTAGTAAATGAAACCCAGTGGACTGACATATTGAAAGATTTGAATGAAAATTATGATGAGAATTCCTTGGCTCTGCGGTCCTAAAGCCTAAGATAGAGGGTAAGTCCATAAGAAGGAACCCCACATTTATCTGCTAGAATAATCGCCCTAGAAGGGTTTTGAAAATAATCAGACAATCCACTAGAGAACTGAAAAAAGGGTTGCAACAAAGAGTGCTATATTTTAGAGGTCAAGAAATGCTGGAAGGAAGTAAGAATTGCCAGAAGTCAAGTTAGATCTTTCAAAGGATAATAAAAGAAATCATGAAAATTTTCTCAGCCAGTGAGAAAGTATGAAAAAAAAGCTGGTGAGGGGTCTGGAGCACAAGTCTTACGAGGAGCGCCTGAGGGAACTGGGGTTGTTTAGCCTGGAGAAGAGGAGGCTGAGGGGAGACCTTATCTACAACTACCTGAAAGGAGGTTGTAGTGAGGTGGGGGTTGGCCTCTTCTCCCTGGTAACAAGCGATAGGACCAGGGGCAATGGTCTAAAGTTGCGCCAGGGCAGGTTTAGGTTAGACATTAGGAAAAATTTCTTCACAGAAAGGGTTGTCAGGCACTGGAATGGGCTTCCCAGGGAGGTGGTTGAGTCCCCGTCCCTGGAGGTATTTAAAAGAAGGATAGATGAGGTACTTGAGGACATGGTTTAGTGGTGGGATGGCAAGGTTAGGTTAGTGGTTGGACTTGATGATCTTAAAGGTCTTTTCCAACCTAGATGATTCTATGATTCTATGAAAGTCTATTATCAAAAGTGTATCATGCTAGCTTCCTTTGACAAGCTGACTTTCAGATCTCTTCCAATGGTAGAAAAGCAATATTATATAGTGCCAAGTGGTAATTTTTTAGTGGAAAAAGATTTTTCTAAAGGAATTGACTATTGGGGAGATGGCAATGGGTAGCTTTAAAAGAAGAAACCTTGCTTTAGAGGGATATTACGTGTAGTGTTCCTTGGGAATCAGTCCAGGTGTAGAACTTGTTCAACATTTCCATTATAGATCTTGCCAGAAAATGCAGGAGTTTGATCATAAAATTTGTTGATGGCAAAAAGTTAGTAGGTGTCATTAACACAGGGGAGAATTAAGATATCTTCCAGAAAGCATTGGATGAAGCTAAGAGTGGAACAGCAGCACTGGGATGACATTCCCTGAAAGCTGTGCATTTGGGGATTAATAATAAAAATGTCTTCTCTAAGCTGGCAGCACAAGCATTGAAGAGAAAAGGACTTCAGTGCCTGAGCTGATCACAGTTGTGATGAAGCTGTAAAAAAAAAAAAAGCATGTGCTGTCCTATGACACATTGTTCAATACATTTCCAGTAGACATGGGAATACTAAAGATACGGTAAGCGAACTGGTACAACCTTGATTGGATGGCTGTGCATAATCCCAGTTACCCACATTCAAGAAGAGCGACTTCTATTTCAAAGAAATGAAGAGAGGAGTGATGGGGGTCTCCAAAGCAGAGAATAATTCTTCTCAGGAAAAGAAACTAGGGAAGAGTGTCTTGACTAGTCTAGTAAACAAAGGGTGAGAGCACTGTCTGTAGAAAAGTTCATAATTATATCTGGGAGGGAAAGCACAATATGAGAAAAGGAAGAAAGGGGGAGTATTTAAGCTAGAGGCCAATGTGAGCACAAAAGCAAATGAATATGGATTTGCCATGGATACTTTTAGGCTGTCAATTTGATAAAAGTTTTCAAAATGTCAGAGCACTGCAATTCTGGAACTGCTTTTCATTTGGAATTGTGGAGGAAAAATGCCTAAGGCCTCTCAGGATGGCTTATAAATGAGTTGATAAGAACTCGCTATAGTTTTTACCTTATAACTTAACAGACCACTTGCTGTAAACCTTGTTAAGAGGCAGGTATTGTTCTCGGGCTCAGCACTGCTCTAAGGGCACTACACAGCTTTTGTGTGGTGGGATGTGTGCAGAGGAAGATTTTTTTCTAGAAAAGCAAGTTCCTGTGTGCCTGCAACATGATGACATGATGACTATCAGTGCACAGACATTTCAATTAAGAAGGTCCTCTTGAGTGCCCTTGATGCTAAAATGTTGGATCTAGGTTATATGCACAGTCCCTAAATGGTTTCTAAGAAAGACACTGTCACCTGGGAGGCCCTGTACATGATATGAAAAGTTTAGTCAAAAGCATTTGGCTGAGGGAAAGGATGTAAACATTCAGGAGTATATACTTCCCAAAAGATAGTTTCCAGGTGTATCTGAAATTCTGAGAAAAAATATAGCATATATTCTACTTTTTATGCTTTAGTGCAGTGATACAATTAAACAGTCTGTTGTAATGTCTATATCCTAAGACGAAATTAAAAAGATAACAATGACAATTAAGGACTGCCTGCAATCATAAAAGTCTGTACAACCTAAACTTCACGTTACCAGAGTATTTTCTGTTAAATTTACAACCAATATATCTTGACTTTTGTACAGAATTATCTGTTTCAACAATACAGCATGGTCAGAAATTTTACAGAATAAGCACTTACTCTTGCAAACTCCTGTTTAATCCAGGTACTCATAGCCAAGTAAGGGGATGAGTCAGATAAATAAAAACAACTTACAGGAATAATAGTCTATGAAATCAAATCCAAATCATATTGTAAAAAGATATTCTGAGAGTATGTTACTTGAAAAGAAATGACAGGATGATCGAGGAAATACCTGTTCGGACACTAACTGAAGTCCAGCTATTCTCAGTGCAAGATAATACTGCCACAGATATTGTGTATAAATGACCAGGAAGTAAATGTTGAAACATAGTTTTTGTCTCTTGTGTAGTTGTTCTGTTTATCTCCTGGGTTCCATCCATGAGGGAGAGGATGTAGAGGCTGCCTCTCCTGCCACCAGTCCAGCTGAATTGTACTGCTTCCCCAGTCACATTGTCAACTTTGATGGACACTGGCACTGGAAAGTGAGAAAGTTTCATACAGCTGAGGGCAGTTCATTTAACTTCTGCAATTCTACATGTTTAATATTGAAGCAAAAAAGTATAAATTAAACCAATTTAATTTTTGTGAGTTTTCTTAGGGCTGATTTAGGTTTTCACGTCATTCTCCCATAGGAGCAGAAAGAAACTGTTTGCTCTATAGATGTAAATCACACATTAATGTACCTTATTTGACGGCTCTAAAACACAAATGGGTGACATTCTACTTGATTCTAGTCTTTCTCACCGCAGGCAAGATAGCTGCTGTGATGAATGTTCTGAGCTGGACTGCTATTTGACTCATGCTGATATCATCAGGAGGATGGATTACTAAAATGCCACCGGGAAACCCTAAGTTCAGAGCAATAGATAGGCATTTAATAAATGTGCTTCATAGTAACATTAAGAAAAATCACCTATCACAGTGGTTTATCATCGGTGGCAGGCATCCAGGAGGGCTTTACTGAGGTATAGAAACTGCCTTGATTGATATTTGTACAATTATGTATTTTCATAAATAGGGCTTCTCTCAGGCTTCCCTTTCTGAAATTATATCCAGAGATTTTACTTCACAGCTGATACAACTGATGAACAAGCATATTGTGTCTGATTTTCATAAATCATCTTGGATGATTTTTATTCTAGTATTCAATATCAAATATTTACTTACTGCAAGGTCCTGATGCAAACGTGGTAGTAAAAACTGAATTGGCTGTGGATCCTGTGAATCTAGCTGTAGCACTTTTTGGAGGGACTGTAGTTACCTGTTCTGTAAAATAGCAATTTGGAGGCAATGAGTAGAATTTATTTTAAAGTTTCACAAAGTTTATGCTATTTATTTTCATGAACAACTTTCAAAAAACAAACCCAGAAAATATGCTTCCATTGTTTGCCTAAACAGTTAACTACGGTACCCATTCTCATATAAAATCCAATCCACCAAAGGCCAGTGTAAGTAATCATAATGAACTACTACCTGAGGGAGGGTCAGGAGAGGGAAAAGACCTTGTATACCAATTTTTAAAGCTTTTTAAGAAAAAAAAAAAGTATATAAAGCAGTTACGTGAAGGTAGATTTAGCTTTTGCTGACAAACTCTCCCAGGAACTTGTGGACTGTTATCTGTAAATCCTTTGTTGCATTGGCAGGAATAACTGGCTCCTTCAGCAGTGCAGGTAGCATGTTGGGAACAGTCATTTAATCCTGGCTGACAACTATTCCTTGCTACAGTGAAGTTAAACAAAACAGAAAAAGAACAAGGTTTTAAGACAGCATTGGAAAAAGAGATAAACAGAATACTATTTGCAATTGCCTTTCCCCACCTAAGTCCCATTTCACTGATGTTACCATCAGTGAAACATATGCTACTGCTTGAATTCACAGTGGTGAACAAATTCATACCTTCTATAACAGTCTTTTTAAGATCAGCTTTCAATAGTGTACTCATGTTAAGAGCCTCTGTAAAAGCATCTGAAATCTCTGTTTTTGTTATATTTTCTCCTACATCCAACACAATATCGAAGAGCACAATCACACTGCCATTCTTGATGCTATTAATTACAATACGCATTTTTTTCCCCTTTATTAATTCCAGGATCTTCTGTGGCAGATGTTTTTTTATCTGCAAGGTAAAAGGTTTAAGTTATTATCTGTTTTTTTCCTTTAACATAAAGAGTTGTCAGAGCAATATGCTGGCCATAATTCATTTGGAATCATCTCTCATAGTAGGGAAATATGTATAACTCCCAGATAGAATTTCATTTAAACTATGGCCTCAGAGGACTACAATATAAATGAGAAGGCCTTAATAAGTACTGCTTTGTTTCTAACCATCACACAATCTTTCCTACCCACATTTAAGATTATTCATACCTGGATCCTCATGATTATTTACATTATGAAGAGCTCAGCAGAAAATAAATTTTGGTTTAGAACTCCTAAGTAAAATACCTCCTTAATGAACTTAGTTTCAAAGTCCTTAAATGCTGTGCTTGATTTATTCTGATATTCAGGTATGAAAACCTCATTGGTAATCCTAGTGGTTCCATTGAAGACTTCAGCAGCTGTGGAGATATTAAAGACAGAATAATCAGCAAACGTATAGGTATTGTTTAAAAATGGTTCCTGAGCTAAGTACCTCAAAGGATAAGAGCAGACCAGAGGTGAATGCAGACAGGTTAACTGCCTGAACCACAATATATCTCATAATTACTCTGTTCCATGCACTGTCCAATGTATACTCACCTTTTACTTGATGCGTCTCTGAAGGAAGAGAACAAGCAAGAACCCTTGAGTTATGTGCCTTACAGCCAAGGCAGCTTTGAAGGCCAGTCCTTGCAAGAGGCCTGCCCTTGACCTGCAGTGCATTGACTCTGCTCCTTCCAACATGTCACTTCATGTCTCAGAATCACAGATGCTGTCCCATGGGAGGACAGTGCAAGACTTCAGGTAATAGATAATAGCATAGGTATTTCACTTGTGAGCTTAACTACACTGGTATATACTACTTTAAGCACTTGCCATATTGCAGCTGCTGCTACTACTGAAGAAGTTGGGATTTACAATGTGAGCAAGCAGTACGAGGTGAAGAACTCTGGGCTTTCCTGGGCTAAGTGGCTACAGGAGGACTGTGGCTTTAAACCTGCTGGCTGCTATGTGACTGGGAAAACAAAAGCAGGCACAACTTGCACGTGAAGATGCAGGAGAAGGACAGGCTTGAGAAGTAAGGAGTATGGAGTTGGGAGAAACTGGTATGTTGAACCACTATGGTTCTAGTTCAGTAAAGTTTTTCATTTGGCAGGAGGATAAGGGAGGCTCTGGATCTTAGCCTCATGAAAAATTTGCAGGCTGGCTTTAATTATCTGAAAGTTTGGCCTCCCTTTGCCTGTTCACGGCCAGATAGGTGCTCAATGATGTGTTAGTCTGCTAATGGAAAAAAAGAAAAGGATCCTGAGGAAATACCTGTCCGAACAGTCAAGGAGGTACTGATGTTATTAGAGCAACTTGAAACATCCACAGATATTTGGTATTCATGATCAGGAAGTAGATTTCGAAATGCAGTACTTGTTTCATTTAGGCTTCTTTTCTCCATCTCTTTAGAGCCTCGCCACAGACGCACTCTGTAAGGACTATCTCTTGTGCCACCTTGAGGTTTCCAGCTGAACTGTATTATTGTACTAGTCACATCCTCCAGCTGTATGGACACAGTGATAGAAGCTACAAAGCAAATGGAATTCCTGTAAGAAAGGTTGTTATAGTCTAAGTGTCTTAAAGACTAAAGTATTGAAGCAAAACTGATTGCCTATAGAAAAACTGAAGTCTTCACAATGTATTTTTACAGGTGTCAAAGACGAAGTAAATAATTTATCATGCATCTACATATCTCCAATTCAATTCCATGAGAGCAGAAGGGCTCCAAATCAGAGTAGGATTAAATCCATAGATTATATTACAAATGGAAGACTAATATTATGCTCTGAACATGGAAATCATATCCAAAATTT
>VXBL01004294.1:0-13966 GCA_013400195.1 Aramus guarauna | reverse complement strand
TGTGTGTTCCTTAAACATTTATGTAGCATAAATAGCATTATTGTTTGCAAAGGCATTTACAGATCCATAGACCGTATTTCCACATCCTTCAGGCAAAATTTGAAATTATTTTCATAAGTGTGAATGTAAAGTATAAATTACTTCTGTCCTTCTTACTGTAAGAATCAATGTAGAATGAAACTTAGTGAAAGGCTGAATTACATACTGTATTAGATAGGGTTCAAAAGCCTTTGGAACAAAGAGGTGTGTATAACTAACTATAAAAAGTACATTATATTTCTGATTATCTACTTGAGAAATCTATGTACAGTTAACAATGATTAACTCCCTCTAACTTACTGATTCAACCCTATTACAAAGCTAATGAAAATAGACAGCTGGATCCTTAAAAAAAAGAGAGAATTAACAAGTAGGACATAAAAAGAATGAACATTGCACCTTGCCAATTCTTCTAGGTTTTATACAACAAAGGAGGCAACTACGTAACTTTGCTTACTGACTAGCGCTATTATCTACCATCTTGTAAACAGGTAAAACATCGGTCATTAGAGAAGTTAAAATGCTTTATATAATTGACAAAATAGTATTATTCTAAACATTCCATTTCTATTTTCTGATTCACCAAGACGACAGAGGCCCAACTTTATTACATAGCTCACTCTAAACTTGAGATTTAGTCTGATCATTAGTTTTAAAAGATTTCTCAAAACTACTGAAATCTTTTTATGTATAAAGTACACTAGAATTCCATAGGATATTTCTTGGGGTGAGTTGGGTTATTTATTTATTTACTAATACATGGCAAATACTTTTGATCTCATCATGTTGTTTAATAAACATACATCTTCAGCCCTAATTTAGCAAAGACCTTAAGCATCAGGTTAAGCTTTAGTTATGTTAGTGGTTTCAGTGAAATCAAATGATTTTTAAAGTCACCAGCACTGTTCAGATGTCTAGACTTAAGCACATAATTAAATACTCCGCTAAACTGCGGGAGAAGTGGGATGTATATAACCAAAAATATGGCACAGACCTCCAACTCGATTCAAATTCGTATAATGTGATGCTATAGAAACTTTACAAGATAATCAGATTTTTAGTAAATGGCAAATATTTGCATCAGTATACACTTTCTCCTAGAACTACAGAGCAATAGTGACAACTTTCTATTTTATTTACAGTAACATCAGAATTGTTTGCAACAGAATGAACTAGTTAGAAACCGATTAATATGTTCACATTTACTGTTTTTCAGCCAGAGTGGTGTTCTAACTGGAGTGATAGAACAGGCCTTGGAACAGTGCAAGGAATCTGTTAGTCTCCTGTTGCCCTTTCCACCAATTCTTCAACAGAAACCATAAAGCAAGAAAAAAGAAGACAAAATGAAGGATTCTATGATTGTGAGAAGCTACTGAAACTCAAATGATTCTTGTTACTTATGCAATACCTTTTTTATCTTTTTGTCTCAATCTTACTCTTTCATTAACAACTTGACCTGTCAGCACTCCTGTTTCAGTTAAGTAACAAAGAAGTACTGTAATTAAATGTAGGAGATAGCAGACACAACAAAGTAATCCATAAGTGCTTTATAAAACATTTGTAACCTTGCATTCTCCATTGATACAGATATCCAGTGAATCAGCATTGCACTGAGTCCCATCTATCACTGCAGGAGCACGTTCAGTGTAAAAATTATAACCTTCAGCCAAGCAGTTTAATGCACATGGTTTAACCCCACCTGGACAACAAAAATGAATTAAAAAAAACCACAACAGAAATCTTGAAAAGTTAACAATTAGTTAAAAATATATATGCATAAACATATCTGAAATTTTATAATCTTATGTTATACCTGACACATATAAAGTATACACTTTATTTAACTTCCCTTTATTGATTTCTCTGCTTGACTCTTCTTTCTTGCAAAAAAGATTATTTCGTATAGTAAGACATGTCAAGGTTGGCTTACTCCATAATGCAGCCATTATGTTAATACAACCCTAATGATTATTGAACAATTTAAAACAATAAGGATACTTCACCATTTGAAAAACAAGAATAACAAAATAATGCAGTGCTAGAAGTATATCCAGGTAAATTTTAAAACCAAGATCAGACTATTTCAATTAGGAATTGAGTCCTATTGAATTACACTGCAGCTCAGACCACATGATTGAAATGATCTTGTTTAGGCTTTTAATCTAGAAAACTAAGACTAAAACCATTAGAGTCAATAAAATACAAAAACACAATGGGGAACATAGACTTATTCACTCAGGGTTTAGAACAGGGAAAAAATCCAAAATAGTAAAAGAGCAACCTACAAATGACGACAGAAAAATAAACAAACTTGATTAAACTGTCTCAAAAGAAATTACGACCCTTTTCTACACTGCAAAATACCCTCTTATAGCACAGTGCAATTATTTGTAATTCAATTATTGAAGTAGTCTTTAGAGACTCTCATAAATGCCTTTACTTCTTTCTCCTTTTCCTAAAATTCTGACTTATAAAAGGAAAACTTATTGTGCAATTTTTTTATACTGAACTTATCATTGTCGAATGAAAGTCACTTACAGGCCACCTGCGGAATCTCTAATTCTGTTGCAACTGCAGGTGCAGAAGGACTCCACGTTTTTCAAGTGGAGTCCCTACAATGATGCTCACTCCCCTTCACAGTAAAACAAAACTCTACCAGAATAGAGATGGATCTTCTGCAGTATTTTCAGCAATTGACTAAAGTACAAGCTTAGCAAACTTAGCTCATTATACTTTAATCAAAACATTCTATTTACAAGCATTACTCTTTATATAACATTTATATAATTTTGAAAACTTCACATACGATAACATTTTTGCAAAGCTAACCATTACCTCCAGTGTAGGGTTTCCAGTTATAGTACTTTCCCCGGAAAGGCATATTGTTAAAGTCCGCACATTGTTTTTCTCGAAAATCACGGGCCCCTGAAGGACATGGCTAAAATAATAAAGACAAAAAGAAGGTCAATTTATTCCAAGTATTAACATAAAAGGAAATGCTTATATGCTTATATTGCAGATATAATCATGCAAGACACTATGAGGTGGTTCTCTGCTTTATCTTGTATCTCTCATCCTGAAACTTGCTTTTACTTTGCAGGTGTGTAAAGTGTCTATTTTGCAATCTTAGGCTGGCATGAAGTAAATGAAGTAATTTAAACAAAGGTAAGTTATATAACAGTTTCCATAAAACTGGGCAATCAAAATCATGTCAAACTATGCTTCATAATCAATCCATCAGCTATCTCCTTATAAACACACATAAAAACAACTGAAAAAAATTAAAACACAAAATCATTTTGGTAAGAGCTCTCGACTCAGTTGTACTGTACTAAGCAGCTATACTGAGCTATGTTTTCAAGACATTGAGAAAAAAATTAAAACATTTTCTAGAGAGCTATATCAAATTTGCTTACTTGTAACCTTGACAAAAGCATTGTATTAAGGCTAAGAATGAGAGTAGATATCATGCTTGGTCTTGATTCTTACCAGTCTCCAAGCATGAAAAAATAAAAAATACTTTGATTTAAATTTTCATCACTTTGCATTATCAATTACAAAACTGAAAAATAGCTTTTTTGCTTGGAATAAGGGTAGGTATAAGTGAAATGCATCTCAGGAAAGAATTATAGGAGAAACTGTATTCTTTGCTATTTCTCACATCTTTCATCAGCAAGTTCAAAATAATAATGACAAATCCTCTTGAATACACCTGGAATTTAGATAGCACATTAAACATTTTTATCAGTGTTTAAGTACCTGCTGCAACTGCAAGTTTCATCAGACAAAATATTTGAAATACAGATTAAGATATTTTTTAGAATGAAAGAGAAAAGAATTTGTTTGACAGAAATTAGAGGTGTTAACAAATATTACTACTTTATGAGCAATAGAAAAGTCCATTTTATGGCAGTTTTACTAATCTTCCTACATATCTCAGCCAGTTAGCATNAGAAGAGTCCATTTCATGGCAGTTTTACTTGTGTTCCTATGTATCTATGCCAGTTAGCACTGTTCAGGAATCTGAAATGCATTCAAGTGAAAGGGTGTCTATAAACACATATGATAAAAAATTGCTGCATAATGCAAATATTAACATAATTATGATTCTTAGTATACATTAATCATGCTCTTATAACAGCCAACTCATTGCAATATGATTCAGAAATTAGAAATTTTTTCTCCAATTTTGAAGCTGTTGAAATATAAATTAAAACAATGGACATTAGACAGTATTTAAATTTTAATTTTTCTCTACAAATCACTCTATTATCTCCTTCTAATAAAAATAAATTTTTGAATATAATATATTTATTGGGGAAAAAAGTACTATAACTATTTTAATTCAATAATCCTTCAGATGACAAAAGTGATAATAAAAAAGTAACTATGTAAATAAAATAATAAGAACTTTTAAAAGTTTTTTTTAATAGTAACACAAATTAAATTTGCCTCTGCATCATATTCTCCAAGCAGCCGAAGGATCAGTTTTGACCCACCTTAAAGCTTGAGTCTGAATCTCTCCAATACTGGTCACTACACCCTATTCTTCAGTCCCACTTGCTTAGGTACTAATTTACATGTCTGGTATTTTAACTGCACCAAGTTTGCCTTGCAAGTGAATTAAATCACACTCCCTAACAAAATCCTTTTTCTAAATAGTCATACTAGGACAAAACAATAAAATACGAAGACTGGTAAACAAGGATCATGTTTTCTGTATTTATACTCTTACAAAAATTCTCGCAATCTGATCTTTGAGGTGTACTGCGAGGGTGACGAAGCACTTGTACAGGTTGCCCACAGAGGTGGTGGAATCTCCCTCCTCAGAGATATTTAAAAGCCATCTGAACATGGTCCTGGGCAACCTGTTTGAGGTTTAAGCAAAAGGGACTGTACAAGATGATGTCCAGAGGTCCCCTTGTAAGCAAAGCAAAGTCTTCCTTTTACCCTATTAAGTATCAATTCAGATTTTGCCACAATTTAAACTGCTAAAATCACTGTTTGTATCCTCTTTTCTTCTTGAACACAGCTCTAGCAGCCTGACGGAAAACCAGCTATTCACAGGTATGCATAGCCTGCAATCTCCCTGCTGACAAGAACTGCAGACAAAGCTGGGAACACCTGGGAGCAGTTAAAGGAACTGTTGGAGCAAAGCCACTCATACAATGTTCTTGCTTTCTTGATACTTTCTCTGGTTTTGGTAGTTCTCCACATTAAATCGTGGTTTCCTACACTGCAAGTACTGTTAAATTAATTTCACAAACTAATATACTAATGATATCAAAGCTTTCACATAACCTGGTGTCTTTGGCTCTAAAAATACAAATCCATCAATCCACAGACACATTTGGTGATCTTCACAATAAAATAAATGTCAATTTTAGTAGCTAAGTCCTCTCAGTGAATACTGACAAGTGCTAGCCCTCATCTCAGGATCTTAGTCTTTGTCCAAATCATTAGTTGGAATCCAGCTTTCAGGTGGATTCAATAAAGTTTTCAAGCAGTCCTTCTGAAGACTGCAGTTAACAAATGACAGCCTGAAACCTGCAGCATTCTGTAATCTGAAGCATAAAATCCAACTTGTAAATTTGTTGTTGCATGATTTTCCTGCCTTTTTTAGTCTGTCACCAGTACCTGAGAGGAAGTAAAACTAAAGGCTACGGCCTCAAGAAATGCATTCAAAATCATGCTTGACAAACCTGATTACCTTCTACAACAAAGTAACCTGCTCATCTGATGTGGGGCAAGCAGCGGACATTGTCTACCTGGATTTCTCCAAGGCTTTGGATATGGTTCCCCACAGCCTCCTCCTGGAGAAACCGATGCGTTATGGTCTAGAGAAGTGGTCTGTGTCGTGGGTCTGTGTGGGGAACTGGCTGACAGGCTGCACTCAGAAGGTGATGGTAAATAGCTCCTTTTCAAACTGGCAGCTTGTCACAGCTGGGGTCCCCCATGGATCGAAACTGGGCCCATCACTGTCTAGTATCTTCGTAAATGATCTGGATGACAGGTTCAAGTGCACCCAGATGCAGTTTGCTGATGATACCAAACTGAGTGGGGAAGCAGACACTTTGGAAGGGGGAGCTACCCTGCAGGAAGACCTGGTTAGGCTGGAAGAGTGGGCTAACAAGAACCTCATGAAGTCCAAAAAAGACAAATGTAAGGACTCGCCCCTGGGAAAACACAATCCAGGAGTGCAGCACAGGCTGGGATCTACCTGGCTGGGGAGCTGCTCTGTGGAAAGGGATCTGGGCATCCTGGTGGATAGCAAGCTCCACATGAGTGAAGAGTGTGCTGCTGCGGCAAAGCAAGCCAACAGGATGCTGGGTTGCATCAGCAAGGGCATCGCCAGCAGAGATCAAGAAGCCATTATCCCACTCTACTCAGCACCTGTCAGGCCACACCTGGAATACTGTGTTCAGTTTTGGTCTATACAAGAAAGATGCGAACTGGCTGGAGAGGGCCCAGAGAAGGGCCACAAAGATGTTCAAAGGACTGGGAAGCCTGCCATACAAGGAAAGGATGAGAGAACTGGGTTTGTTCAGCCTTTGAGAAAAGAGGGCGTAGGGGTGACCTTATCACCAGGTTCCCTTATTTAAAGGATGGCTACAAAGAAGATGGAGACTTTTTTTATACAAGGAGTCACATGGAAAAAATGAGGAGTAGTGGGTACAAGTTACTCCTGGGCAAATGGACACAGAAGGAAAGTTTTCCACAATGAGAACAATCAGCCATTGGAATAATCTCCCCAGGGAAGTGGCGGATTCCCCAGCATGGGACACTTTTAAGATTCAGCTGGACAGGGTGGTGGGCCATCTTGTCTAGACTGTGTTTTTGCCAAGAAAGGGCTGGACCAGATGATCCTTGAGGTACTTTCCAACCTGGTATTCTACGATTCTATGAAAATCGTAGGTATAGAAATGCAAAAATGTTCCTGCAAGGTAAGCTACAATATGCATGTACAAAATGTCAGCTCTTTGAACTGTCTCTTTGTGTATGTACTCTTTTCCCAAAGTAAATGTGCAATGACTGCTTGTCTTTAATTGGATATTTCACTTTTTTCATGTGGTTACAGTATATGGATAACTCTTGTCAAGCAACAGGCTGCTTGTGTTTCCAAATGCTCTTTTAAGGGACTGCAAAGCATGAGGTAGGAATCTAACATATGTATAGAAACTTAAAATCAGGTCTGAAGAACATCTTGAGAAGATGATGATGAAATAATTAAAATTCTGAGTTAAAGAAAGCATTGACTTTAATAAGAACATAAAAAAAATTAAGACTCAAGCAAAAATAAATCGTCTAAGGAGCGTTAACAAATCATTGAACCAATATGGACATGACACCAAACATCTTATCTCACAGAAATCTATCTTGGAGCTTAAAGTCAGGCAGACCTCAGTAATTGAACTCATTCTGCTCCCTATTAACAAAGGGCTATGCTACATCTCACAGAAGATGAGAAACACAACCAGAATGGTGACAGCCAAAACTCCAAAACTTAAGGTCCTCATATGAACAAATTTTAGAAAAAATAGACTTGAAAATAATAAAATTATGAAAGCAATGAACAACATCTGTGAATGTATGCATAATGAAAGGAACCAACAAAACACATCTGCCTACATTCTATTAAGAGAAAAGACTGATGAACAAGAACCTTCTAAAGGTATGTATATACATATACTTTTATATAGATAAACCGTTCACAGAACTTATAAGCAAAACGTTTCTTATAATATATGAAAAATAAGGAGGCTTTTACAGTTTTAGATGTATATCAAATTAAACTTCACATCCTACACATATTTTAAATCAGACAATGAGTTACTTTAACTGAGTAATTATATGCCTTCCAATTCTCTTAGCATTTCGTATTTATTTTTAAATTAAAATACTTCGGTTTGGAAAAATATATATATTTTTGTTAGAGATAGTGTGGCTGGTGGTAGAAAATAAGTTTCTGATGAGTGTGTTCTTTCTACCATCCTTTTGTTTCCAGAATTCATTGGCTAATGGTCTTTTCTGCTGATCTCAATGTTTCCATTAGCAGATGCCTTTTGAATTAAGAAGTCATATATGGCTTTGGAAGTGTTTGATGAGAAACAAGCCTAGTAGGAGTGTGTGTGCTGTTTCCAAAGAATTAAAATGGTCAAAAGGGCAACAGAACTAACTCATCTCTGAAAGAAAAGTGAAGACAAAATACAGTGGGGTTTTTTTGGTTTATGAATAGTAGTTTTAGGGAGTGCTACGTTGAAAATTACAGATGGGCAATGCACATTGATACTGCAAAATAAACTTAAACAAAAAAGATGTACAAACAACACATTTTTCATAAAAATAATGACACATTTGCATGCTTTTAACGTTCACATTAATCAAACATACCATTCCATTAAAAATGTCAAGCACTAAAGACTATCATAAATCTTGAAAAAAATCTACTAGTCTCAGCAATTCTTAGTTATGTAGAACCCTAAATAATACTTGTAAGAAATAAAATACAATCATCAAAACAATCAAGGCAGTAAATTTAAACTTCTGTAAGTACCAATGTGTCTATGCTCTAGAAAACCATACCCCAAAAATATGCTAAAAAAATTATTCACATTCAAACAATAAGAATCGCATTTCCAAATTGCCTGGCCTGAGTCCACAACTGTTCAAAATTTGTTTTTAAGACCTAGACAATGAAATGCAAAGTTTTCTTTCCAATAATCAATATTATTGCTTGAAATCTGAGTATAGGTAGGGAATGAACATTTTGGAATAGAGGTCTATAATTTTAAAAGATTCTGATAAATTGGAGCAGTGGTTTGAAATAAAGCAATGGATGCAGATTACTACACTTGAGTAAGAAAAAGCAACTGTGCAAGCACAAACTGAGGAATGACTTTCTAAACAGCACCTCTTAAGAAACGGATTTGGGCATTGCAGATCAATACAGACTAAATAAATAGTGTCGCTCGTGTAAGAAGAATGAACACAATACTGAAATTAATAAACAGAATACCATCACTAAGATGACAGACTAAGTTCAAAGTTATACTTATCTCTGACAGGCCTCAGCTAGAATCCTGTGCAGAGGTTTGGGCACCACACTTCAAGACAACATGTGCTACTGGGACCCCAAAGGCTATTAACACAGAGACTGTCTAGTGTAAAGAAGACTAAGAAAAGACATGACAGTAGTCTGCAAACACAGGAAAGGCTCCCATAGAGGGAGTATTATCAGCTGTCTTCTTACTGGGGACAGAGTAAATAAGGGTCTAATGGACGGGAAAACACACACTACATTTTATGAAAACTGTCCTGACTGTAAGGATATTGAAGAATCCTAATCATACCTCCTGGACTGGAGGTACTTCAAAAACAGGTCAGCTGTGTAACTGTCAGTTAAGAATGGTTTAATGATAGTTGATGTTGCCTTTGAGCCAGGGAATTGCCTGAATGGCCTCCTCAGATACCTTCTAGATGTTTCTTCTGTGACCCTATAAGCTTCCTTTCAGTAATAAACAAATACAGACAGAATAAGGGAAGCAACACCAACTAAGAGTAAAACTGTCTGAAAAGTGTCTGACAATAAGACATAAAATATCGTAAGAGTAAACCAAATCCTGGCAACATTTCAATGGTATCACTATGTAGCTATGGTATGACTGTTAATAATAAAAAGAGTTTAGAAATTGCATATTTGTGAGAGGGCAGGATTATGTATTATGCAAACCTTCTTGTATACTAGTCACTGTGGCAGATGCTAAATAATAGCTATTGGAGATAAACATTTTAAATAAGAATGCCTCCACAATTACCTCACAAGAGTCCTCAAAGAGTTAGGGGAGGAGGGCTCCAGTGTGCCAATGTGAATTTTTTAACAAATCTTAGACTGTGTGTACAAACTGAACAGTGCTAATGTAAAAAGGTCATTATTTGAAAAGGACAAACAGAATATTCTAGGTTACAGTTTGCCTGATATCAGTCCCAAATAAACAGAAAAGTTAGTGGAGACTTGATTGATACAGGCCACTTAACTTTGTAGTACACAACATCCTGACTGAGGAAAACAGAAACAAACCTGTTTTAGTTCAGTAAAGCATACATTAAATTTATTAAATATTGGCTGATAGATTTCAACAAGGAACTATCACTGAATAGGTGAATTTCCTATCAGCTGTAAGAATAAGAAACACACTCAGTCTTACTCAACATTTTCATTTGTGCATTGGAACTATGAAAAATCTATTGCTTATGAAGTCTTCTAATAACAAAAAGAGCATCTGAGTGAAAATAAAGAAGAAGGTAAATTAATAACAGTGGATCATATGATACACTGGACCCATTCAAACAAAAATTGCACAAAGACAGCCAAGCACAAAGATACACATCTACCAAAAAATAAGATGGTCAAAGTTTCAGAATCGTGCACTGTAATTTGGAAGGTTGTATCACTGGAAAAGTTTTACAGCTCCTACTGAACAAACAGCTCAGTTTCAGTTTCTCTAACAACACTGTAGCCAAAAGGCCTAGCACACTTCTTGGCTGTGTGAACACAGCAGCTGTGAATAGCAGCAGGAAAGTTACTTTTAATTTGGAAATTTGTAATACTACCTAATAATGAGAATAACCTCTATAGAGAAGTTTGCAGAACTAATACTTACGATAATTAGCAATGATCATTAAACCAAGGGGTTTTTTCAAAGACTCAGCATATTAACTGTTGTATTTTTTCCTGAAATATGTTCAAAGATAAACAGGTGAAACCACACCTTTAGGTACAGAGTCTCCCACTGTTACAAACTTTCTGTATTTAAGAAGAAAATTAAGATGAATTTGAAGCTAAAATAATACGAAAGCCTGCTTATGTTTGTAGTGCTACTGACTTGGAAACTTACTAGTGAAATTCTTTATTGGTGTGCACTTTTTTCTGGTTGAATTTTTAACTTACTTGCATTTGTAATTTAGGTTCATAATTCAGTTTTATGAATTTATATTCTGCCCCAACTCCCTCAGTGGTAGCTCATTATTTGATGGGCTCAGCTCTAAAATAAAACTGCATGATTGTTCTGGTAATACAAGAACCATCGGATACAAAACAAACAGGTTTAAAACACACCAAAAGAAATACATTTTCACACACTGTACCAGAGGATTGTGTAACACATTAGCACTGGAAGTTGTAAAGGTATAAAAATGGTAAGAGAGTTTAAAAGTGGATTCATGGAGGACACTTCCATTTGTGGCAGTTAATCTGCTACAGATACACTATAGAGCTCAGGAAATCTTTAGACACCCAGCTTCTGGAAACTCACACAGTGCATCCATGGAAAAGTCACGCCTTGGCTGCCAAAAATTTATAATTTTTCCCTAAACACCTGTTATTGTCCACTGCTGGGAGACAAGACATTGGGCTAGACAGACCTTTGCTCTGATGTGGAATGCTCCTTGTTCACCTTTAACATGGATGCTCAAATTGTGTACTCACTCCAGGCCTTAATGTGAAGGCACCAGCTGGGCATCACATTGAGACCGGAATCCTAACTCTTAGCAGAACATGCTGGGTGCCTGCAATATAGAAGTGTCCTACAGAACTGTTTGCCAATAAAATGCAGAATTCACAACTTTTCTGAACTGGAAAAAATTGAATGCTAAAATGTAAAACAGACAAGTTTGATTATACTTTTACAGTGGAACAAAATTTACTTACATCAGTATTACAGGAGCGATACCGCTTCCTTTCCCCAAGACAGTATTTGCCTCCACCTGAAGGCCTGGAAAAATACGTTTTATGTGTTAGTATATTTATTAGTACAAACACAAGTTCATGAGATATACTAATGCATTATTAGTATAAATACAAGTCCAAGACACATATATTATATAAATAAAAGTACATGGAAGTTTTAAGGTGAGATTTAAAAATATTTTATTTAATGAGAATTGTAGCATTGGCTTGAATTGCAGCAGATAAAAAACAATACTGGGCCCTGGAAAATCATCACTCATATAGTATTAATCTAGTTTGCATAGATTGCAAGGAATACTGTTCAATTGTATTTTGAATGTACTAGAAAGGCATTGTTTTTAATTATTTGCTTGCTTCATCAAATTACAATGAGAAATGTGTAAACAACCTATGTGAGAGTGGTGTTTTTTTTTTTAATCTTCCCACATTACACTCGAAAATAAAACAAAATGAAGAAACACTGCCTGCTAAATACTGGAGCTAGCAAAGACTGCATTTTGCAGTTCAAAAATCTGATTCTGATTTGAATTAAGGAGTATTGTATCTGAGGAAACACCAGAGTAAGCAGGTTCCTATCAGTGAGAATAAGACATTTGCTCTTAAATTCCCAAACTGTTCAAGAACCTCATCTTCCACATAGGTCAAATAAAGTATTAGCATTGACTTAAATGGAAGATTAATCAGACATGAGCTCTTTGACTCATAACTTGAAAGTAGAAAGGAAAAGCAATTGGTATTTGTTTTATAATAAAGAAATACAAGAATTTACAATCAATGAAAAAGAAAACCAATACTATTTTTCACGTTACAGATATTTATCCAGCCAACACTATCCTTGAACCCAAATGATTTTTTTCCTAATGCAGACATATCCTCTCACCCCCCAATACATCTGCTTGCTGTACTGTTAAACACTTAAAATTTAATCACCTTTCAACATACCAACATATATATGTGGTGACAGGAGTAGTTAAAAAAATCTTAGAAAATTACTCATGCTCCAAACAAACATTTCACTAGCATTTTTACATACTTTTGTAAAAAAATAACAAATTTATTATTCTCTCAGTAACACAGTCTGACATGTTATCAATGCATATGGAAAATTTTTGCTTTTGAATCCATTCAGTAAGTAGTGCTATTTGTCAGATTTGATAGCTATTGCTAATGATAAGAGGTGAACAGGACACCTTAAGCAGCAGTAATGTGACATTATGGTGTCTGTCTTGCAGAGCGCAGTGGAAAGCTGAGGTGCAGCAGACATGGTCACAAGCAACAAAGAACCTAAGTGTACAGAGAGGAGAAGATAAGAAAGGAGTGACAAAAGCCACAGAATAGATTTTCATGAAAAAAGCACAAAAGCTTAATGTTTTCAAGAAAAAGTGGTCTTAAAAACTAATAATGGTGATGGAAATAATGATTATGGGACATGACAAGAACAAAGTACTGAGTAATAAAACTATCCTCCTGCAAAGACCTATAGCTGTGATGAGGTAACCAGAACAGGGCAAGCAGCAACAGAAAAAAGCAGGGATTCATTCAGCAAAGAACAACAATGGAAATAAGTAAGCATTCCTCATCTGAGAAGCGCTAGTGACAGAGAGAGGAGCACTTACCTGACAGACCTTGTCTGGAACAGTGCTCAGGACATTGGAAAGCAGACAGATGACAGGACCAGTACAGATACACACAACAGATCAAGCTGTAGTGGAGAAGCTGACCCCTCTTGAGAGAGAGTAGATGGACCAATAGGGAGTAGTGGCAAGGAGAGAAGTTGCTGAATTTTTTTAGGAGTCAGTGGGAAGTCACAACTAAGTGTTGGACATGACAGCATGTAAATGCATTGTACACAACATAACACTACTATGGTTTATATGTAAGCAGTTGTATGCAGAAGCTTGGAAACACTGTCTTGTTTTTTTAATAACTGGCAATAGTTATTTTATATTCTAGGCAAGCATTAGAGGTAATATGTCTTAAGAAAGAAATCTATCCAAAGCATAATTTAAATATATTTTGCATGAACAGCAAGTTGCAGAAAGAAAACCATTCTGGTCACTGCTAAATATAAATCAGCTATCTTTACAGTACCTGAGATACATTAAAAATGTTAAAAGTATGCCTAGTGAACTTCTCCTGTTTAAGTGTTTCTGTCTGTTATTTTGAAGACAAATGTTGGCA
>VXBL01004293.1:25747-57883 GCA_013400195.1 Aramus guarauna | reverse complement strand
CAACACTTGTTTTACACCATCTTCTGCCAATTGGGTAGGGTTTTAGTTGCCTGGCGCTGGCTGTGTGGTACCTATGAAGTGCAATGCTGGGGTGCATTTTAGGGAGTAAGTAGGATACTCAGCTTAACTTTGTCAGTGAGGCTTGCGAACTCTGGTTGGAGTTAATCATACGGCAGTATTGTTTGTGAGTAGTTGGTTCAGTGTTCTTTTGTGCTTTGCAGATGCTCTGTGAGAGGTACAGGGATTTGAGCTCTGTGTCCTTTACAACTGGTAGCAGCCTCCAGAAGCTGCAGTAAAGGGTATCTTTGCCCTGTGCGTCTGCTGCTGCTCTGTTGCGCTGTAGTTATGAGTAGTGCTTCATAGTCCTGCTCTCAGATGTTGAGGCTTCTCTTCTGTTGTAGGTGGCCCAGGCAGACCCAGGGTGCTTAATGCCTTTAGATAAAAACCTGGTTTTAATTGCAAAAGATGTGCTTAGTGTGTAAAAATGCTATTACACTTGGTAGGAGCATCTACTTAAGGTAAGTGCATTTCTGTGCTGGTTCACTTAGTTATGAATGGGAAGTCAGTAGCTGCACTGGGAGCTGTACTTACCTGGTGGAAGCGTATTGGCTGTGTCAAGGTAGGATGGAGCTGTGGCTCTCTGGTTCAGCTTGGGTTGTTTTGTCTTTGAGCAGCAGTAGCCCTGTTCTGATACTAAGTTCAAGTGCCTGCTAAGTTGCTTTGTCTTTTAAGTGAGTGAAATTTCTTTAGTAGCAGTTGCTGTGAGGCATCAACAACTGCTTTTTGAAGGTTGTTCTCCCCTTTGTCTCACAACAAAGCAGAAACCTCTTGGCTTAAAGGAGCCTTTTAAGAGGGCACTTGATAGCCTTGTGATGAGTGACAGGGTGTAGCAGACACAGTCGTGCTGTGGGTTCGTGCACTAGATACCATCACAGGAGGCAGAAGAGCTTGGGAGTGTGCTGGAGAAGAGGGCAGTAATGGGTGCCTGCACCTGGCTCACCTTCACCCACTAGTTCTGCTTGTTGACCAGAGAGTTAGAATTGACTTTATTGGCTTAAATGGCTGCATAAACCTTGTTTGAGTCAGTTGGCTGCAAATAAGGATAAAATGCCTTTGTGTTTCAAATCCTTTAAGCTGGACATGTCTTCAATGGGTACATTTAAATAACAATGATGTGCTGTAAAACTAAAGTATGAGGTGCAAGGTTAGCAGCTGGCTTTCTTTTGCCTGAGCTATGTTAAAGTCTCTATACATTGCATGCTACCCAGGTTGTTCCTTGCTTTGTGAGGCTGGTGGTGATTGAAGTGACTGCACAAGAGAGTTGGGCTAGAATTATTGGATTCATCTGTCCTCTACAAAGCTAGTATCAGAGCTTTTTTATCCTTGTCTAGATTTGTCTCAGGTAACTTCAGACCATGTGTTTTGGTTTCAACATGTATCTAATACCTTAGTAATTCAGGTAGCACTACTTTGAGTCAGTTCTCAGCCATGATAGTCTTTCTCACAGGAAGACTGACAACTTAGTGAGATGATGCATCACAACTTTTGGGTTAACATTAAGCCTTGCAGGGTGAGTCCTAACAGGTTAAACTTAAGTTATACTTACACTAGTTGTAACTCAAGTCCTGAAAGATGATAATAAGCTATTCTGCAGGAAAATGGTAGGCCTTGGTCTGACTCCAACATTGAATATTTAGTGTGTTCAGCTGATGGGTTTAGTGCTGCTGTCAGAAGTGGAGATGGATGGATGGATTGAAAAAGCTGTGGTTGGACCACTCAGAGGTGTTTTAGAAGTGATGTGGAGTGTCCTGTGTAAGTTCCCAGTGGGCTACTTAAACACTTGCGAAACTGGTCTGTATTGAGCTTGTGTGGTGCTTTTTCAAACAGGTTGCAGTTGAGAGTGTGAGTACATCGTCCATTTGTTAAGCAGTGCAGCTGAGAAAGAATCCGTAAAGCTTAACAGCTACTTGTCCTTTTCTGTCAGGTAAGATCTGTCCTGTGTATAGCTATCAGTGATAGCTGTGGATCTGAGCCACCTGTAAGAACTTGTGGTTTATGTCACCATTTGACCTTAGCTGTTGTGTTTCACTGAGTAGGTGAACTATGAATGCTGTACAGCATGGGGAATGGGATTTTAAGGGAAGCTGATCATCCCTGTGGTGTGGGGAGTATCATGACTCGGTGTAGGTAGAGTTGACACATGTGCTGTTATGCTTCTTAGGGTGAGGAGAGAGGTTGATTTCCTAGGCCTGTCCAGGTAATACTCTCTGTTTAATCACAAAGCTATCTAAAACTAATTCTTAACTTTAGTGCTTGAGAAATGCACTCAAGCTTATCTTAAATTAGCCATGTGGATCTTGTTCCATTTTGCTTGGAATGCAGTTAAGCTCTGCTTCGTTTAAAGGAGCTATCTTTTGTCTTTATATGTGTTTATGCAGGACTCTGATCTCTCTCTGAGATTTTTGGACTTCTTTTTATGGGTGGAAATTAGAAAATGAAACACATGGAGGTAAAGATACCTGATGATCATAAGGCTACTTTCTCTCTTCAAGCAGCTATTTTATCTATGTGTTCCCTATTTTGAAGTGGTAAAAATCAACTTGGTTATGTGCTTCTGGTAACAGCTGTCAAAGGAACAGTGGTGTTTGATGAAAATCCTTGAGATAGAACTCAGAATTTAAAATAGAGAGGATGCTGAAGATGGTAGAGTGATGGGAATGGATAGTCCACAGTAAATATTTTCTGGAGAGTCTCTTAATGTTCCTGATGTAATGTTGTTCTATCACCAAGTAACCTCATTCTGATTTAAAATGGTTTTGAATGTGTTGAAAGTGCAAATAAGACACTAGCAGACCAACAAGTGTGCTGTCATATTCTTAAATGACTGCTTCAGGTAGAAGTGTGTTTCTCTAATGCACAAATATTGAAGGTTACTATAGAAAAGTTGTTTGGGAGTAGTTATGACAGGAGTGTAATAAAACTGACATCTTGGCTGGTAGCTTTGTGGCTTTTTTCTTTGAAACTCTCAAGATTGCTATGAAATAGCATTAATGTACTTCTTGAAAACCACTTAGCAAGATAAATGGTATAATTCAGTATTTTTCCTGCTATCTGCTTTCTCTTCATTATGTCCTTAAGTACTAAGCCTAATACCAATATAATGTCTGCGTAATAGAGCTTTGCATGCTTATCTGCATGCAGCTGGGTCATTCGCTAGATGTCTCATGAAACCATCTAGTGAGTGATATGACTTGAGGGGATGGCAGACACTGATAGTCTCTTTGGTCACCAAATGACCAGATAAGGTCTAATAGCCCTTCCCTTTTTCCTGCCCTAGCCCCAGACGATAGCTGTTTGGGCAAGCACCTAGTGTTGGGGGACAGGGGTGAAAAGCCAGACAGAAGACCATTTCCAGACAGCCTGGTGAACCTGTGCGTGCAGTGCCTTTACCTCGGGTGTGTTAAGCACCTTTTCTGTGAAGCTGTCATGCACTTGGAAGTGTATTTCAGATCTACTGATTCATTCAGTTAATTGTCCCAGTCGGAGACCTTTTTTCTGACCTAAACATAGTATTTGAATCCTAGTACTGCAGGGCTTGCAGTAGCTTATGGTAATGGAGTAAGAGATTATCTATTATCTTTTCCAGGGACTGCAGCTGCTGCTGAAGGCCAGGTCAGCTGGAAACAGTGCTTGCTGTCAGCTTGTTTTTCTCTCTTACAGGGAGGAGGAAAAAAAACACTTTGCTTCCCTGTGCAGCATTGTCTGAGGCTATTAATTGCAACAGAGAGCATCTACAAAGCTCACATTGCTTCTGGATATGGTGTTTTATATGCAGACGAAATCCCAGGCTGTTATCTCCCGGGTTTGATTTGGCTTCAGAGGAGTAACTCAGTCTGGGTATACCACCCACTCAACTGAAGTCCCAGGACCAGCCAGTCCCTGCAGCTTGACTAGTTGAGGTAGAGGGAGAAAGATGAGGCAAGACATAATTATTGCCTAAATGTTTTTCTATTACTCCTTGCTGCCGTAAGGGGAGGGGACTTTGCATCTCTGCTGAGATGAGCTGACAAACAGTGCTAGCTGTTTTTTGAGTGGGCAGTGAAGATGAGTCTACCAGTCACTTGTCTGATGGCAGCACTACTGTTCGCTTGCCATGACCAGCCTGACCACCAGATGTCTGTGCTGAATAGAAATGAAATGCAGCTTGCGGTAAACCCTTCCAAAAATGGAAGCCCAGTTAAGTGTCAGGGAGGAGAAAAGCCGAGAGTGGGAAAGGCTTTCTTGCATGCCCAGACACCCTTGAGGCAGGCAAGGTGCGGAGGTGTGTGTTGTTAATCTCTTGTTTCAGTCCAGGACTAAGTTCATATTACCTAAACTGGGTGCTGAAGTGAGGAGGTGTCAGTGTTTGTAGAGTGGGAGAAATGTTCCTCCTGTTTGGGATGGACTTGGTGGGCAGACAAATTTGGTAGAGTTTGCAATGGTTCATGGCAGAAGGCAGTAGCAGGTTAGAGGTTTGCGTTTGGATGTTTTTTGTGACGGGAAATGTGCAGCTGGACCAAGGTAAGGCTTGCTGTGATGCATAGATATTTGGTTCTGTCTGGCCACAGGTCTGTGCAGCAGTTACTGCGGTGTTTCGGTGCTGCTGTGTTGCACCTTGTGTGGATCTTGCCTGGGTACTTCTGCAGTGTGCTCTTAGCCTTATCTGGGGCTTAGCCTAGTTTGTGGGACTTTGTTCACTGGCCCTTGCATCAGAGCAGGTCATGTTTAGTAAGGAGCTTCCTGATGGGATCAGAGAATGCTGAGGCCCTGGGTTGTTGAGTATGTTCTGCAGCTCCCTTGTGGCCTACACCTTGCAGAGGACAAGGAATGTATCATTACGTGCCCTCCTCCATGTCCTGTAGTAGTACTGTGTAGAGTCAAGAGCCTTTGATACTTGTAATATTTGTTACTACCTCTTAAATCTGACATTTGGTTTCATTTCAGTAGAGAATTGTGCCTGCTTGAGCTGCTTGGATTGCAAATAGAAGATGATGGCCCTAAGCTGTCCCTGTGTTGGTGTGAGCATGCTGTTCTGTCACCTGCTCTCAGCTTGGACACCAGTTCTGTATCTGACATCTGCTTGATGAAGTATGGGAGCTGCACAGAACCAGGAGGATCCAGGTGAAACTTTGTTTTTTAAAGTAGGTAAGAAGTAGAGGTGCAGGCAGTGGGAAAGAGTTTCCTAGGTGATAAGACAGAGGTAGCAGGGAGAATTTGAGTGCTCTAGATCCCGACAGCTTTGTAGAGTCCTTGTTTGATTTAGTGTTAAGAAAGATAGCCCATTGGCATGGCTGCTAAGTAGCCACTGATCTAGTATGGAGTTTACAAGGCTTTGGGATTGACGTTTATCACATCTCTAACTTGTCTTAATCTGTGGAGTGGTTTGGTTCCTCTGTAACAAGCTCAAGCTGTAGTCTTTTTCGTGACCAGGTCTTGTTGCCTAAGCTGATGAACTTTGGTTTTACCATTCTGTAGCCTAAGGGTAACACATATATCTAGGTTGCAGTCCAGTGTTTTGCTGCTGTGTCGAGTGGTATGGTACTTCTTAAGGCTCTAGTGTAGGAGAGAAGTCTGGTGTGATAGAGGCCTTACATAGCAGGCAATATATTTCTTCTATTTGTACAAACAGCTCTAAAGCTAGCAGTTATGTCTAAGTCAAGAAATGAACATCAACAGGCTGGAAACAATTCCTAAAACTTGCTTCAAATAAGATGGCTGAACTCCTCCTGCTGTGTCAGAAATACTTTTTGGTTTTGCTTTAAAAAATAACACCTTTAGGAGTACTTCATTTTTTATCATTACTTTTCATTTAGCTTCGGTGAGGCACTGATGCAGTACCTTACTTGAGCTGCTGTTGGATGAATAGGTGCCCTTAAGGTAAGGTTACACTTCTGTTAACGCCCTCTCACAACTTGTACTGTAGACTCAATACCAGTGATACCTTATAGATGACTCGTGGTGTTCCTGAAACTAGCATTTCTTCCTTCAATGGCAGTTCACTGATGGATGCAGGTTTAATCTGTCCAGTGCCAGAAGCAATTTCCCAGCTCTGTAGCCTCTACAAGGCAGAGCCTTGAGTGGGCTGTCCACAGCTGTGCTTAAGTGATTTTGCTGGTCTGCTTGATGCTGTACTGGTACATAATGGGTCTCATGCAGTTTGACCTGTTTTCAGAACTGAAGTGTTAAGTGACAGGCTTGCAATCCTCTTCATGTTGTGCAGACAGCCCTCAGTGACAGGACGAGTGTTTTGGATTGTGTGGTTGACACTTGCAAAGCACTGAAAGGGCCTTAGTGGTGCAGGTAACAATCTCTAATGGAAGAGCAAGGCCGGGGTGTTATGGCTCAATGCAGTAATCGCTTTGACTATGTGGTATGTGGAGCTTGTGTGCCAGGCCATAGTGCTCAAGTTAATGTTTTTGCTGAAAGGATAGCAAAGTAGTCCAACTTGCATAGAAGAGAAAATTAGATGCAAATGTTTGGGGCAATTTGTCAGGTTCTACTTGCCAGAAGGAGCCTGGCAAGTGTAGCACTGCACAACTGAGGTTAGGATAACAGAAAGATGAACCAATACTCATGAAGAAGTTTACTTAGCTCGGTGGAACAAAGGCTATCGGGGGGGAGGGGGGTTTTTGCTTTGGCTGTCCTAGATGTGTTAATTGATGGTTTGAGGCACCAGTGGAGTCTACAGTGTTAGACAAGCGTCCTTCAGGAAATACTGAACCTAGCAGTGCACCAGATGCTGCTACAGTGATGTTTCGCTGTGAGAACATGTTGCAGGCATTAACAGGAAGCATGAAGCTTTTCTTTTCACGTGGAGAGGCATGGGAAGAAGCAAAGATGATTGAACAATGACAACAGTAGAAACAATTTGCTAAGGTAAGTTGTCAACTTGATGGCCAACCCAGAGGCACAGTTGCTTAAGGCCTGTCAGGAATTGTACAGCTGTGCAAACAGAATCGGCACAGCTATTGGCCTTGCTGGCTGAAGGCCTGGAGCTGCAAAGAATCCTGTTCTCTGGTGCTCCACCTGCTATTCTAAGTCATCTTCTTGGCACCAAATGACTGTCTCCTGGATTGGGTCAGCTTGTGACAGAGGCAGTGCTGGTTGCCATGTGTTTGTACTGGGTGTGTAGAGGAGGAGGGGATGGGCTTAAAAACTGAGTGCAGGGAGAAAAGTTTTCCAGAGTTCAAGCGGCGGGTTGTTGAGGTGCTTGGTGCTCTTGGAGCAGCTGTAGAGATGGGTGAAAAGCTGGGTAGGTAACTACAAGTTTTGAGAGGGCAGTTGCTAGCTGTATTGTACCTTGAACATATCCTCTGACTCGGCCTGGTATTGGATCTAATGAAATACTACTGATAGTAACTAGTGCTGAAAAGCTTTCTGTTCTTCTCTGCTTGTTACATTTCAACTAAGTATTGCATCCAGCACATGCGTATAATTAAGGATGCCTCCGGACTCTGACATTTTGAGACTAATAATGGCTCTGGGGCTTTATGTGCAGAAGATCAATGTTAAGAGCTGCCTACATGATGGTATGTTTTCACACTGACTTAGCTGCAGTGTATAAATGGGAGGTTGCAACCTGTCTTCATGACCTGTACTCGGAAGGCTTTGCTTGTGTGATTGTAGTAGACTTCAATAACTGAATTTGTATGTGCCTTTCCAAGGAAAATAACAGACTTTGGCTTCAGAGGAATAATTTGGTGTTAACCAATGACTTCAAAACATAAATTCTCAGTCTTTTCAGCAATTGTCCTGCCTAAATATAGGCCTGCCTAAAGGAATATAAGGGACTATTGCCTTGTTTGCTTTGCTTTGATCTAGTTAAAATTGTTCTGTATTGTTTTAATTATAGTGCTTAGGTCCTGAATCATAGTCCATCCTCTAATGTAAGCCTGTATTTGAAGCTAACAGGGTAACCAGTTCCAGTTAACAACTGGCTAAGGTGCATAGGCTGATGTAGGGTCGTTCTATGGATAGTGTCCTTGCTTTTACAATCTGTCCCTGGGTGGCGATGGAGCTACTGTGTTGCTGTCATCGCATGGAAGGCTCAGAAGTTCCACTGCTGTGGAGAGGGTTGGTTCTTTACTGCCTGTAGTTTCTTCACCGGGTCCTTTGTGGCCCTCCTTCTGGGGCCCTGTGGGTGTCTGTGGACTCTGAATCTCTCAGCAGCTCACAGGTCTGTAATTAAGCACTGGTTTCCACTTCCATACACTTAAAGCAAATTTTGTTTTTCATGTCTGCTAGTATGATCTGACTGCTGGTCACTGCTACCTCTGCCTTCCCTGTGAACACGACATCTTTGGGAGAGGGGAAATGAATCTGGACTAATGTAGTTGGTTGGCACACTGATTCCACCAAGTTGTTTTCATGCTTCACTTTGGGCAGCTAGTTGATGAACTCTGTAGTCAGAAATGAAACCATGGAAGGAGGCTGACCTTTAGGTGGCCAAAAGGCTTTTGATTTGTTTTGAAGCACTTAACCTTCATATTTTTTCTAGAACCTGTGTGGATGAACAGTCAACTTACCTGTGCCATGGGGTCTTGCTGCTCTTTTTGAGTGAATTAACATGGAGTTGACTTCTGTCCCCTAAACTAATGAGAAGCAGCCTTGCTCATGTGGGTTACGTTTAAAATATTAGCAAATGTAACTTTGAACCCCTGAGATGTGCAAGTCCTGTTTTTAAAATTACAAGTCTCACGGAAGTAACCCTGAATTGTTGTGGGTATTCTTTCCACAGATCAGACCTAATTTGTATGAAACACCTCATGGTTTGGGATTGCTTCTGTTTGTCTAGGTGGTGATTACAGTTAACAGAAATTCAACTTTGCTAGAATGTTTTTCTTCATGTAAAAACATACACATGAGCTTAGCAGAAATAGAACCTGCAAAACAAAGAACAAGACATGTAAGCAAAACCACAAAGAAAGATTGCTGCTGGGCCTTGGCATCCTTGTCTTGAAGACAGGTTTTGGAATGAATTTAAGGCTTTTTTTCTGCCTTGGGTGAATAGTGCACACATAGTACCTGCAGAAGAAAATATGTAGAGAGCAGCAGACAGGAAGACCGTTTTTTAGATGTACACTTTGATTGCAGTTCTTCCTGGTGGGTCCGTGCTACTTGAAGTACAAAGAAAATATATCTTGGACTACCTTTTTTGTTCACTTGTTGTTTAGCTTGAAAGAGGCATACTTGTCCTGAAATTCCAGTAATGCTCCACTTGCTGTGTTGGCTGGAGTGACAAGCAGCTGGAGCTGTTTACTGCCCTCTTGTTAGAACCTGGGTGTCAGTTGCTTGTGGCTCCAAATAATCATACATCACATTTCTCTTCTGGGTCCTTGCTTAAAGCTTTCTAAATGTGGAAATGAGGTTTTGGATAATTGAAATGGGTTTGGAGGGTCTGTTCCAAGAAATACTTCCCATAGTACAGACTGTAAAAGTTGTCTTGCCAGAATAATAATAGAATTAAGAAAATGAGGAGAATAGCCTTGATGAGGATGTAAGGATGTCTGTGCCAAGCAGGGTGGTTGCTTTGTGGTGTTTGTTCTCCAGAGGGCTGGTGCAGTAGTGTCTGCTCTTTGCTGCTGGCTTGTTCATCGGTGTTCAGCCTGACAGCAGGATGGGCATGTGTTAGTGAGCTTTGATGAAAGGTTGAGTAGTTCTCAAGTGTCATTGGGGGGTGGGCAGCACCTTGGTGATGAACTTCAGCCCTCAGGGATATGTGAGTAAGAGTTGGGAAAATCCCACTCCTGCAGTTGACTAATTGTCTGAAATCACTGCCCGGCTGAGCAGGGCTGCTTGTTGCAGACAGCTCTGATCCATGAATCCTTTCCAGTCAGCAAGGCCTGGATCCCAAAGGTTGTCCCCTGCTTCCCTAACCTGGTAAGATTGTGCTCTTGTGAGCCCCAGATGATGTTGTTTACAGTTGTGAAATAAAGTATTGCGGTTGCCTACTGTGGACATAAGTACGTTGCAGCTCAATAAAGTCCATTTCAGTGTTTGTGTATGGTTTTTGTATGTAACAACACTGCCTGCTCCCCTGCTATGGCAGTTACTCTACACTGCTCCTCTGCACATGCTTAGTTCCAGTTTAATTTGTTTTGGCCTTAAGAAGGGATTAACCATGTCTCTGTACTTGGTGGAGAATATGCATACCACCCCAGGGCTTTCTGCATGACATGGCCATTCAATAGCAGTTTATTGACTGTAACCTGGATCCCATGGAGTAACATGCCTGGAGGCTACTGCTGGTCTGAAGGGCTGGGGTGTGGTGTGTAGCATGTTGCTTTTGAGTAACAGGTACTACAGCAGATTAAGGCCCTCGGAACTAAAGAGGACTGGTTCACTTGACTCCTCAGGAGCTTTGCAAGGGAGAGTGCAGTTGAAGTGAGATTAAAAGCATTATGATTTAGTATCTAAAGTGGAAACTCAAGGGTGGTTGAACATGACTTTGGGTGGTGCTGTACCATCTGTCTGGGGAGCACCTGTGCTGCAGCACAGCCCAGTCCTGGAGAGAAGCACCAGCAGGATGTGTTCACATGACCCCTTAGCACTATACAAGAGGCTACAACCTGGATGACTTCTAAAGCACTAGAGAGGCTGCAGCAGGATGGAAGTGTTCAGTTTGCCACCTCCTGCAGCTTCTCACAGCTGTTTTTTTGTTGCTGGTTTTTAATGGTTATTATATTTAAGGCTTAGCTCTCAACCAGCAAGGCACACAATCTTTTTTTGGTTTGTGTCTTCCTTCAACTCTGAAACTGTTCACGGAATTAAAGGTGTTTCCAAGCCAATGTGTTCATGTCTTCTTTAGTCCCTTCTGCGCTATTCTTTAACTGCTTCTGGAGGTAGGGGTGTGGGGTTTTATCTTCTCTCTTATTTTTTTATTTAATGTAATGGTGTGGTAGCTGCCTGGGTTATCCATGGAAAACGTGAGGCCTGTGTTTTGGTAGATAGCACCTGCACAGGGTGGGAAACAGATGGTGACCTAAAAAAGTAACTGGTTGGGCACAAATTGGAGCTTGGCTTGGCTGATAGAGTGCCTTTGGGCATTATGCACAACATTAGGTAAGGTATGAGGGGAGAGTTGGAGAAGGTTAATGAGCAGGTATGGCTTTTTGCAGATTGCTCTATCTTGATACAAGGGAGTGAGAATCTATTTCTTATCTGGTTTTATGAGCTGTCAACTTTTAAAACATGAAATACTAAATTTTATCTGGCACATGATCACTGTCCTTGTTTTGATTAATAATTTTCTCTTTTTGTTCTTGGGCTTTAGTACTGTCCTCTTTTGAGAGAAGCAAAGGACTGCTTCACTATAATAGCTAATTTGATTCCCATCCAGGGATGAATCAATTCAATGAGGGGAATAGTGCAGAGAGCATCCAGCTGTAGAGAAAGAAATAAGTGATTGTGTTTACATGTATTTCCTTTAGCTGTCTGCCCGGTCATCAGCTGGGCTGCAGGGACTTGCATAGCCCGTGGTTATGGTGCAAAAGTGATGTTATTTAACGTGACCAAAATTTCTGAGGGGCTAGTCATAAACACTCTTTTTTAACAGGAAGGGTCACTTTAATGTTGCATTTAAAAAGCTCTTCAGAGGTGGTGGCAAGGATCAGCACCCATGTGGTTATACAGTATTTACACCAGGTGAAGTTGAGCATTTGGCTTATCTGCACAGGTCAGATGTGTCTGACAGAAGGGAGTTGGTGTGGACTGGCAAGGTGTGAACATACTTCTGTTTTCTGAAATGTCTTGAAACTTTTCTTTGCCGTGTTTTTCAGCTATTTCTCCTCATAATTTCTCTCTATAACCTATGTTGGTGGGTTCTATCACAGGGGTTTTTTGTATTTCTTTTTCTCAGCCTCATGGTCTTGACCGGTTCGGACAGAAAAGGTTTTGCTCATTGATTTTTGTCTTCCCTTGTTTCTGACAGATTATTGCAGCATGCTACACAAGCACTGGACCAGGCGGATGCTCTTCTTTTTGTTTCTGGTTCAGTTCTCGTTAAGCATTTCTTGCGGTCTGTCGTACAAGATATCTGTTACTTTGTCCAAAGTAAAATGGCAAAGGATTGAATGACAACATGGTGTATGTAATAAAAATAATTCTGTTAAAGTTAGGCTAAAAATACAATAACAAAACTCAGCATACCTGTTATGCCTGAAAGAGGTAGGAATCAAACTGTTGAAATAGGGCACGTATTTTATTTTGGCTTTTATGTCTTAATTTTTTATGGAAACCCCCCCTATAGTGAGAAATCAGAACAAAAGGTTGAAAACAGGCTACTTTAACTTCCACAGTGTACTTAATTCCCCACCCACAGCCTTCCTTTCAGGACAGGAAAAATAATTTAAGCTGGCACAGCTATGCCAAATAGTTTGGTGTTTGATCAGCAAAACCCAACGTGCTCCCTGCCCCGACCGCCTGTGCTGAAATGGCATCTGGTTCTAACCAGGGTATGTGTTACCTTACAGGGAAGCTTCTACTGGGTGCATTTCTGCTTTGCTCTCTGCTTGGGATTAACTCGATAGGAAAATGACCTTTATAAAACTCAATGTGGTCCTACGTGTGTCTTCTGAAAAATGGTAGAAGCTGACAGGCATGGGACAAAGTTGATTGCGGGATTAGTAGTATTAGAATAGTTCTACAGATAAGTATGCTTCGTTCATTAAGTTAATAAAAACATTATCGATGTGGTATATTGTACGTGTTGGACTCTGTCCTTCTGTTTCTGAATTGCGGACCGATAGGTCATGTAAATTTTGGTAGTCTCATTGTTGTAACGGGGTCCAGGTCACTTACGCCGATCAACCTCAAAAATATTCGAGGGGACTTCACGACTCCCTAAAGGAGCATTTGTTTGTCTCCTCTTCCTTGCGCATCTCGCTTGCATCACAAATTGCGTTTTCAGTTTCTCTGCCTTTTTCCCTTCGCTGCCTACAGTTGAGAATTGAAAAAGCTTTCCAAATGTAGAAGGCTTGCGGTGCAGTACAGTTTGTTCCAAACCGCTGCCTGGAGGCAGATTTAAAGGCATCAAAAAGAGCAGCTATGAAAGAAACCTCCCGCAGATGCCACGGGGTAATGAGATCAGAGCTGTCCCCTTCTTTGCATTTTGATAGAGGCTGCTCATTGATGGATGAAGGATTCGGTAGCAACAGAATTTGCATTACAGCTTGCGTGACTCTGGGTGGAAAGCTTTCAGGAGCAAAATGACTTCAGAACTTCTGTGTGTATCTTACCGGAGATAAAACTTTAGCAATATGAATTGCAGTAACGTTACATGGATTTAGCTGTCAGACATGTGAAGAAGCAGTCTTTGTTCGGACTATCAATAGTACTTGTTTTCATAACAGCAGGAATACGCTTCCTCTTTGTGTCTGCGCAGCACGTGTCTACTTTAACAGCGTTCCATGTATCTGTACCTGTCGGTAATGGAGCTTCACCTACCGGGGCAATGTCGGAATTTTAGCTAATTGCTTTTCCGCCTCTTCAGTTCTGCAGAACCCTTACTGGAATTAGTGGTAGCATCGCACTACTTCTCTCCCCAGTGGTGATAATGATTTTCTGCAATACCTTCTTGAATCAGGTCAGGGGTCTACAGCTCGTGTACGACCTTGCTGGCTCAGAAGGTCCTCGCTTTTCACGCTTGGTTAGACTCGAGTACCCACAGGTTGCTCGCTGAACCGACCCTGTCTGTCCTCCAGCCAAACCTTTTGCGGGGCAAAGCCTGCTTGCTGCTTCCAAGGGGGGCGTGAGTTTTCATGCAGGTACTGATCCCTGAACAGCAAGGGGAGGGCAAGGGCTGAGATGGGGGCTTCTGTCAGGTGGAGATGAGTCTTGCAAAGCCTCCAGGAGTAGATCATAGGGGATAACTGCCTTCTCATTAGCTGTGCTGAGAGGCATAGGTTGTGAATTGCCTGCCACAGAGAGTCTAAGAATTGGTTTGAGGGTTTAGGACAGGAGGAACACAAGTTCTCTGTTAATTTTCAGATCTTACAAGGATGATGGCTAGTGCAAGAATGGTTGAGAGCCTCAAAGTTGGGCATGGTGCGAGCACAGGTCATGGGAAAACAGGTACAGTTAAGGTTTGGGGATGATTTGGGGTTAGCTTCTGGAAAGGAGGAGGACAGAATACCACCATTATTTGTTGGACCGCTGAAGACTTAGTGGAGGAAAATGAGCGATGGTGCTGGGTGAAGTGATTGGCTCCCGCTGTTTTAATGCAGGCTTACAGGTTACTGGGATCTTGCTAACACTCAAGGTAACCTTGTGTTTAGCAGCCGTGCTCAGGGATGCAAGGTCTGAGGAACTGTAGTTTCCATGACATCAGAAAGACGGCAAATCTTATATCAGGTTACATTTTCCTTTGAAGATAGAGGTCTCTGGACTGTTGTCACGATTGCTGTGAGGTTTTTGATGAGCAATCGAGGGGGAGAGTGGTTGGTTGGAAACAAAGGACGGAGTAAATCTGCTCCGTGACTTTGTAACGCCTCTGGGGGAAGAAGCGGTGCTGGTCATGTCACAACGCACTTGTAACTGAGTAGCTTGCACGTCGCCGGGTGCTGGTTGATGTTAAATTTAAAACCGGCCTTGCGGTTTCATTCTTGCACCGCGCGTACTCAGGTTTGTCGAGTACGTACAGTGAAGATGAGAGTTATTTGACGGAGAGTCTGGCTGTTCTTAGTTTTGTTTCACGCATGGACCCGAGGGCATTAGAGCTAGGGTTATTTTAGGATTAATTTTTTAGCTTCAGCTATGGACTAGTGTTTGTCAGATGTACTTTGATCGCTCACAAGTGAGACTGTAGGTATGTGAAGATGTTGAATATGCAGCAGAATCACAGTGATGCACTGAAGGGACTGACGCTCCGAGCGTGTCTCAGAAGCTCTACAGCTCTGTTTTCTTCTCACTTTTAATTTTCCTGGTGAAGCTTCTTTCTTGACAGGGTCACAGTCACAGGGAGATGAGAAGAGCCGTTGCCACTCCACGCTTTCGGCGCTAGGGAAGCGGGCTGCCTCCGGAGAAGCAATAAGCATGTTTGTTATCCGGCTTTCCTTACAAATGGCTTGGTAGGCATTCTGCTGAGAACGTGCTGTTGTTCGGTGAGCTGGTCCTGCCGCTGAACCCGCTTCTCTGCTCTTCTGATCTGTTGGCTTTGGGAGCAACTGGACTGTGTGCAGCTCCTGCCGAGAGCTGCTATGGGAGCAGGCGTGCTGGAGCCGAGCCGTTGCGTTTGGCGGCAGCAGCCTGAGCTGAACCCCTTCTGTGCAGGACTCGAGTGGGGTTCGTCTTCCTTGAAGGGTGGCAGCACAGAGAGAAGGGGGCTGGGGACAGTAACAAAGCCCTGAACCGTAGGATATCTCACGTACTCAGTTGTAGGTATAAGCCAGAGCCGCAAAATCCAATGCTAAAGCTTGTAAAGGTCTCAAAATAAGCTTAATGTATAAAGGCGAGAAGAGAAAATGAAGTTGTGCAATAAAGAGTGAGCAGTGTGAAAGGGCAGTGTTTAGGAAACTATTTACAAATTTTGCCCAGATTTGCTGAGAGCAGTGATGGCGGCGGCTGGGTTTGGTCTAGGCCTGTCAAGATTAGCCAAAACCCCCAAAACCTAAATGGATGTGTCAAACGCTTTACCAGTCATGCATTTTTAAAAAAGAGGAAAATATTAGTAATTGCTTATGATACATAGTTAATTTCCTGCCTAATTATCAACCAAGTGTTTCAACACAGAACATTTGAGTCAACTCCTGAAAGGAGCTGTGAAGAGGAAAGTCTGTGGCAAAATAACTCATATCTTGTTTTCTTGGGATGACCTGTTCAACTTTTTTTTCTTGGCTTGTAATTTCCTTTCTGCCTTAAATTAGTTTTGGACGCTCATGTTAAGAAGCATATTTTTAGTGTAAATTAGAGGGGGGGGAGGGTTGTTTGCTCGTTTCTTCCCCCAACAGAATCAGGACTTGGGGGCTGTAGAAGTCTGAGGTACTTAGAGTGGTGAAAATCCCCCAATTCCGATGAATATCTGGATTTATCATTCAAGATATCCTGTTGAACAGGATTTTTCTCAAGAAAAATATTTAGAATCTTTCCAAACACAAGTGGGCCGTTGTCTCGCTCCTCCCGATAATCGCTCAAGGCATATGCGAGTGGCTCGGTGCTAGCACAATTCTCTGAATAATAACAATATTTGAGAGACTTGAGTATTACTAATAACTTTATTGTCACTTGATGGCAAAGATTTGATCCTACAGCTTGAGACTTCTGAGGAAGGAAAGGAGTGGAAGCTGACCGAGGAAGAAAGGAAATGAATGCACCGAAATGGTGGGAGGAGATGTGCAGCTAAGGCTCGAGTAAGGGCTCTAGTAAGACACAAAATGGCAAATGTAGCTGTCTCATTAAAATCATCAGTTACCTCCCGCCAGTCTCTTGGCACTGTTGCTGTATTGGTAATTTTGCCACCTGCTTCCTTTCAGCAGGAAAAACAGTCGTCTTTTCGTATCTTGTGGGGGTTGCGAAGGGAAGGGAGGATTTTTCACTAGTCGGCCGCTTCTCTGCTTTCCCTGATTTTGCGACGCTCGCGCTCCCGCACCGGAAGCGACTCGGGGAGCTCCAGCCGTGTCTAGTTTCATGGCAGTAGGGCTGTCAATTTGAAGTAGTCCATGGTGCTCTGGAGCACCTGAGGGGTTGTTAATTCTTCTGAAATTAAGTCTGAAGCAGGAACACACGTGCAATGTCTTGTGGATTGTTTGAACACAACATCTTTTTTCCTTTTCTCCCACTTGAGTCCGAGATGCGTATTTGCTCACAGGCTCCAGTGCCGTTTCCGCTCCCTTTGCGCTTAGAAGAATAGCAGCAGGGCACTGACTGCGTGGGAAAGACAGCTGGTTCAGTGCCTCTCACTGATGCATTTACAAACACAAGCACAGCTCCAAAATTATTGTCAAAAAATGAATGAGGTAAATCTGTATATTTTCTGGAGCAACAAAAGAAATCCTCATTTCTCCAGCCGCTCTGTCTCTCTTATAGGCAACATGGTTAGAGAACTACTGTTACTCTCATATTCAAAATTTGTTTTTTTTCCTGTTTTCAGGCAAGTCAACTAATTGCCGCGGAAGAACTGCTGTGATGCATTGTGCAGTCTTTTAATTACTTTTTATGATTTACCTTCAAGATTCTTTTTGTTAATATGTCTTTGTTTTGTTTTCAAGCTGTCTTTGGCATGTCTCTCCGGTGGCGCGGTGGGAACTCTGCTTCTGGCCAAAAACTCTTGCATAAGCTGCTGCTTCTCGGTTTGCACTTAATTCGTTGAAGCAACAAAAATTAAAATAAGGCAGGAGGGATTAAATTAACCTGACTGAGGTGGAACCTTTCCTATCTATTAATTGTTTCAAGTTATTTTGAAGTCTTGCAAGAGAACGGTTGGAACACTACTGCAAGCGTGCTGTGTTTAACCTTATAAAGAACACTCACCGAGATTCAGAAGTTTTAGGGCTAGAACGGGAGCGGTGTTTCTTGCAAGGACGTAAGACTGGCAGGACCAAGATGAGGGCATGCTGCAACGCAGACGACTGACACGTTTCACGGTATCGACTTGTCGCTGCCCTGTGGCCCCCATTAAAGCTAAACTCGGAGCTGATGCGGGCAGAGATCCAGAGAAAGGACTAATTTTGCATTAGCTGTTTTGGTACTGTAGAATTGTGAATTAGAGGCTCTGCGGCAAGCTAAAAACTATAGAGTTTGGGGTTGGTTTGTGGGAATGATAATTGAGGTGGCTACTCTCAGCAAAGGTTGGTTATTAATATTGTGTCAGGTTTTCCTGCAGATATGGGCAGGAAAGGCAAGGCTTTGGGTTAGGAATTCTGAAAGTAGGGACCGTATGACCATTTATTTTTGAGCAAATATGTATGTAAATCTTCCAGGATTAGGACAAGGACTTTTGCAGTTAGTGAGCTGTAATTGGACTTGTTGCAATTTTGAGCCATCTTGTTATTTTAAAAGTATGATGATAGGAAATTTTTGAGGCTATTTCAAGAGCTCCATTTGTAGCTGGATCTCACTCAAATTGCAGCGGTCGGGTGAGGTTTCTTACTAGCAGTAACGCCTACTGCTGTCTGGTCAGCCTAGCTGCGGCTGTAACCCGCACGTCGTGGCAGGGAGAGGTTTTCCAGGAAACCCGAGGTAACTAATGGCTGGCGTTCTGGAAAGCAGAGACCGCACAGCTCTTAATTTTTGTAAAAATGAGATGAAGGCTTGTAAAAGTAGCACAAAACTATTATTCCTGTGTTTTTTGTTGAGTATGCATTAGTCGTCTTGACGGATGTGCGGCAGGGTTGTCGGTGGAGTCTGCCGTCCCTCCAGGAGAACGTCTGTTCGGTAGGAATACAGCTTTCCAAGCGACGGGGTCCCTTTTTGCCTACTTTTGCTGTGGGTATTTCGGCCCTCTTCTCATTTGGATTAAATACTAGGGTCACACGTGGGGTCAGAGCTAGGTTTCATGGTCAGAGGGACTGAGGAGCTGCTTTCCTCAATTTTGCATTATCTTTGTCATAAAAGTGAAGTAGTAGCCACAGAGACTGACGGTTTCTGATAAAGGTTTTCCCAGTTATAACCGGCATATTGCTAACAGAGGGTTTCAGTTCAGAGATTTGTTCTGGTTTCAGGCTATGCGTGCCAAAGTGCCTGGGATGCCTGCGGAGAGAAGGATAGTGGCTTTTATCACCTTCTAATTGATTTAGTGTAACCCCTCGGCCCATCTTTAAGATCCAAATTAGGGCTGCAGTTACGGTGAGGGATTGGTGTGCTGGGTTCTCCCTCTCTGGTTTGGGGTGGAACTGAGTGGTTTCTGGTGATCTGTGTGCAGGCTGGCCAGATTTTACGCCTAGGATTAGTTTAAGGGATAGGCTCAGGTTTTACTCGAGCGGGAATTTGAGGTACCATGTTTGGGTACGTGCTGGTACTAGAGGAAATATGTGTCTCCTTTGGGGTTTGTGCTTATATATAAGTAAGGTTGGCGTAGATAAAACTGACTGTGCAATATTTAAGATTGATTCAGTTGTAAGGGTCAACGTTTAGGTTTAAGGTTTGGATCTGCGTGCTGATTTGAAACGGTCTTAGGATGAGCGGCATTAAACAAATAATTGCTTTGTAAGTCAGGTAAGCACGAACAAAAGTCAGGAAGTAGCAAAGGCTTTCAACATGTGGAGCCGCGGCCAGACAGCGTGTGATAAACGTGCCTCACAAACGAGTAGTTCAGAGACTAGACTCCAACTACGGTGTGACGGCGCCTGGGCACAGAGGGGTCGGCTCCTTGCCCAGCGAGCTGTGAGCAAGGTTCCCTTTTTTTGGGATTGCAGTGGTGCGAGCGTGTCGCACGGTGTGCCTCGGCACCCTGGCTGCTGCCGACTCTCTGCCCGAACGGTAGGTTTCATAAAGCTGTGTTTCCTCCCCTCTCTCTTTTATGTCTTTCTCACCTTATGCTGTTGAAGGTAAGAATGGAAATTTGTTTCATCTGCTGGGCGAGTTGTTTTTTTAATGGAGAAGCTGGGTCAAAGGCAGATGGCTGCCCTTTGTTGCATCCTGAGATTTTATATCTCACCTTGAGATTTCCTCCCGCTATATAGCTGTTGTGGAAGACAATTTTGCATCTAAGTGAACAGAAGGTAGAGGTGGACTTTGCGTGGGCATCGCTGGCAGTTTTCTTTCTTGTTTTGCCACCTGTGGGCAATTTACTCTGGAAAAAATTGCAACAAGTACTGCTAAAAAATAAAGTAGTTAAAAACAGCTATCAAAAGAAATAACGCTTTTTTTTTGTTTTTTTAGAGGCAAATCAAACCAGTCTGAAACCAAGAAAATTGCTTCCCTCTACAGAAATTTTAACCCGATGCATCTGCACAAGAAGCCAATTTTCAGGTTGGTCTGTGTTAAAGAGGGTGCCGAAGAAGGGTCGGCAGCCAGGTAAAAAAAAAAAACTTTGCTACAGAACAAGGGATATGGGTAACTCGCTCAGCGTTCAAATCCTCTTGCAAATGCTGTTCCAAATTGCAGTTTCCAGCCCCAGCACCCAAACCCGCAAGTTTTTCGGGGCTTTGTGGAAGATGCAAGAGTCAGGCGATGCAGTTGAACTTCAGCTTCTAGCAAATGACAGCGTAGCAGGGAAGGAATCGTACTTCTGAATTGTGAGCCAGGGTTGGTGACGGGCTCTTAAGAAGAACAAAATGCCCTCGAAAGGGTCGGTATCTTTTCCTATCTGTTATTCCTCCACAGGAAGAGCTCCTAGTAAAATTCTACAGGGGATGAGGAGAACAAATCCCTTCTTTAAATCTGCCTAGCACAGGAAAACAGAGGAGGAATTGTAAAGTTTCCTCTGCCAAGAAATTGGATACTGTGGGATTTCCTGTTGTCGTGCTCAGCATTCCATGTGAGGCAATTTGCCTTCGAAACTGAAAAAGCTGTGGAAGCAGCAGTGGTTTATTATGCAACAGAAAAGTGGAAGTTAGCGTATTTACTGATGATCGTGAGGTTTCCTTTGAACTCCCACCGGCTTAATGGGGTTTAAACAATACGGGGGAAAGAGCGCAGAGGAAATGTTGTTACATCCAGTTTTGGTTCCCTTGGGTCAAAGGGTGTTCTGAAGCCATTCCCAAGAACGGCAAGGGATGTGTATAGTGTGCCTTGTTCTTACAGACAGCAGAAGCTGATCGGGATGAAAAAATAGAGCTGTTCTCGCCGTAGCCTTTACCTGATGTTGGACAAGTCTCGCTAATTTTGCAGGTACTCAGTGGCAATGCTCTTATCACTGCTAGGTGTCTGAGCGAATGTTCCGTGATCTGGTCGACAGCTGTGAAGAGCAGTCACAGCTACAAGTCTGGATACACTCTAAGCTGCTAAAAGAATAAACCGGAGTCCTCTAAAGAAAAAGACCACAGGCGATGCTTCGACTCGTGTGCCTACGTGATACTGCTACTGCTGTGGCTCCTAAGCTGTAAAATAATTCCCTGAGCATGAAGTGATTAATGCTTACGGACCAGTTGGAGGGCGCGGTGCTCACGCTATCAGAAAGCTGGCGGACAAATGGACATGTCCACGTTCAAAGCAGGGGTTTAATGGTGGGCAGGAAACTTGATCTGACGCCGTGGACTGCAAAAAGGACGATCAGAAAAAGTGAATAATTGGATGTTAACGGGGAACGATTCAGTGCACGAAAAATGACAGAGAAAATAAGCCGGATTTGTGTCAGTAGGCAGGGTTACAGCATGTGCAGCTAAAGGGAGACCACGTGGAATTATTAGGGGTTGGCTGTGCCCTTGTCACCTCCTCTGATTGCTCTGGCTTTGTGTGCCCCTCCAAAAAGAGGGAGAGCAGTTGGTGCAGTGAGTGCAAGGTAGGTGTGAGCAAACCAAAGCTTTTGCCTGAAGTGCGGGATGATAAATAGGGTTAGGTGCACGGTCTTCCCTACAAATTGTGATGCCTCTTCTTTCTACTCCCGGGTCTGCTCATAAATTCTAGGTGTATTTCCTTTCCTTTGGCCCATCGCCCTGGTTTTGGCCGGTGAGCTGTGGAGACTCTATGTGCACGAGTCCCTGTGTCAGGAGAAATCTTTTCTGTAGCTGGGTGTCTGAGCCCATTTTCTTCTGAACGCTTCTAGAAAGCGTTCCTGTTGCTGTGGGAGAATGGCTCTGCAGGAGCTGCTACCTCTCTTCGTTGACGGAATAAGCCAAAGCCCGTCCCTGATATCTAGATAAGCCCGAGGCTTAAACAGCAACCCTTCTTGCCATTATTCTGGAGGAGAGGGGAGCCCGACTTCCATGTCCTCTAAAGGGGTGGAATAGCCTGAGTGCAGGGCAGCACTCCCCAAAGCGATAAGCATACGCTGCAGCCCGTGCCCTGTCCGGAGCGTGGTGGAACGTTTCCATTTCCTTCTGAAGGCAAATTGACGACCTAAGCATTGAAGGCGCTCAGTGGACGAGTTCAGGGTAAACCCTTCCTTTCTCGGAAGTCGAACAGATGCTGCAGTAAATGTGTTCTGGAGGTCGTTGCTACTGTGAAACTCGAAAATTCCTTCTGCAGCCTCCCTTTTTAGCGTTCTCTCAGCTGCTATTGCCCAGAGGGAGATTGAGGTACTTGGTAATTTGCTGTTGGAAGCAGTGTGTCATCACGGATTCTTTTGAATAAAGCTGGCTTTCATTAACTTGTCTGAAATTCATGCCCGCTAATGTGGGGTTTTTTAATTAAGCTGTTACCTTAAGGGCTAATGTCGAGTGTCATTAAGAGAATACAGTATCGTGTCGGTTTGAAAAATACGGTGCGCGCAGATAGCCTTCCTTTTAAATGTTTGATGTCAAAATAGAAATTAATTAGCATGTCGCTAACATCTGAACCTTTGGGCTATTGAGCACAAAGGAGTGCAGAAGCATTAGTACGCGTTTGAAGCCAATGAGAATTTCATTATTCAAAGTACAGGCTTTCATTAGGGCTTCTTACTGAGGAGATAAATATTTACATCATTTGTAAGGAAAGTAGGAAAACAAGTGTACAGAACCTAGATTGATTTGCAGAGTAAGGAAGAAGGTGTGTTAAAGCTGTGCTGATTTTTGTGCTCGCTTATTCTTTGCGAAGGAATTCGTCGGAAATGTTTGGGAAGACGCTACGGGAAGGTGAGTCCTGCTGCTCAGCCCTGGCTGTGGTTGCAGGAACACCTGCAGCTCAGCGGATCTGCCGTGCCCTGGCTGAGTGCAGAAACCACTTCCCAGGCTGTGGGAGAGTAATTACGCTTCTAGCTGAGGCCAAAACTCCAAATGAGATCAGTGGTCTCGCTGCATGTTCTTACATCTGAGCGACAGTGTGAAGGCACTCTGTGTTCGTCGACTTCAAAACAGCCCTTGTTCGAGGCTGCTGCAGTTCAAACAGGATGGGATGAGCGTGTGAATCGCTGTCCCGGGCTGACGCAGGCGGGCCTGGAAGGCTGGGGCTTGAGCTTGCCGGTCCATCGTTGTCTGCCCTGCGACCATCGGGGGATTGTCACCTATGAGCATGTCTCACGTGTTATGAATTTCAGTGCAAGCGTGACTGAGGCAAGCCAGGCTTTCCACAGCTGTCAGACGGGAGCAAGGTTCGGCTTTCTGCAGGCGGCACAGGCTTGACAGCCGTTGCCCGGATGAGAAAGGCCCTACGCCCAATACCGCATTGCTGGCGCCGAGGTACGTCAGCTCGGGGTAAAGCGCTCCCGTGCTGGGAGAAGGTTCTGGGGTTTGTGCGCCGGGCTGAGCTGGCTGCGCGCACAAGCGCAACACGTCGGTCCTATCTCGTGTTCTGCGTGCCTGTGCGGTGCGAGACTCCTCTGTGGTACTGCTGGCTGCGACTGAGCACCCTGGATCAGGCCAAGACATTTTTAAATGAGCAGCCATAGAGTTTGGCAGGGACTGCAGAGGTGACAAATACTACTTAGGACCTTTTTCCCCTCAAAGAGTGTTTCTGCTCTCCTGCCCTTCTTTTTCCTGTCCCTCTGGGAAAGGTTTGTTGTGCGAGTCGGGCATTGTGTAGTTCTCGTTCTGGCATGGCCACGTTAGCATTCAGCACTTGAGTTCTCCATCAGTAAAACTGAGATGGTGATTATGTCTGCCTTGTCAAAGTGTGATTCTAACCAACTTCGGAGGGTTCAAATGCACCTTGTGGTAAAAATAAGCATTTGAGGTGCACGGTGTTGACTTAAAGCCTGCGGTCTCTGGATACCTGGAGGTTTGTGAGATTCCCATGTGTGCTTCGTGAAAGGTAACTGGGGAGAGGCAGTGTCTGGTCAGTAGGTTTAGCTGGACGTTAGGAGAGAGGTACTCCTGTAGGGTCCACAAACCGACAAATTTTCAAGTGTTCAGACTTAATCACGGATGCACTATTTCTGAATTTCATCATTATGTATTGTGTGGGCATTTGTGAGGATTACTCATATTTCTGTCTTTAGTAATGTCTGCTGCAGAATAATTGTTGTATTAATAAGGTTTTGGTGATTGCTTACAGGCTGTAGTGGAAATTTTGGCTCAGGAGAAGCACAGGATTTGACAGACAAGGAATAAAAGAGGAGTCAAGGAGGATGGGAGCTACGCACAAAGCCGGGAACGGATGGAGTCAGGTGGGTTCCGAACCCTCAAGGTTAGTGCACACGGGACAGGGTGTCTGGGCTCCGTTCCGATTGCACGGGCCAAGGTGCTTTGCAAAGCGTGTGAGTGTGCGTGGTTGCTTTGGAGAAGACAATAAAAGAGCAGCCTACAGCCAGGTCCCGTACCTGAGCACGTAATGACCCTTTCAGCCCCGTTCTCAGGATCTGGCGGCGGCTAGCTCCGCTTGCTGGCGAGCAGAGGCTGTAAACCTTACAGTTAACCACAGGCAACCTTCCCCCTACAGCAGAGAAGGTTAAACATGCCAAGTGAGCGACCTGAGCCACGGAAGGCTCAGCGGAGCTGGCTGAGCCCCTTGCTACTGCGGTTGTTGGGCTACGGATGAGACAACTTGTTTATGAATGGTGTCGTGCAACAGGATTGCTCCGTGCCATCAGCATTTCCATAGCCTGAGTATCGAGTACCAGGACTTCCAGCGGGACCGGATTGCTGAAAGTGAGCGGCGAGTACAAAGCAATGCCGAGTTTAATAGTGTTTTCTGTCTGTCTCCTTAGAAATGGAGAGTCCAGAAGGGAATTAGTGCCTGAGCCGTTAGCGGGGCAGGAGACTCGCTCTTGTGTTAGCTATGTCCCTGCCTTGGCTCACAATTTCAGCATTCAGGACCTCCTGACTCCCGTCAAGAACTGAGCGTAGCCTTTGAGGTGAGGAATAAGACCCTTAGCTGCAAAACAATCTCTGTGAAAAACAAGACACCGTTTATTCAATATTTTAGAAGGAGCATTATCGCTTCAGGAGCTGTTCAATTCACACGGGTGTTGTAGCGTGCAGTTCCGAAGAAGAGTTATGTGTTTGGTTTTCTACTGTTAACGTGCTCAGCATGTTTCTCATTAATGGTTTTTTTTTTCTTTCCTTGCTGTATTTACTTTATTCTCTGCCCACCATCTACATTGACGGGGTTGTTAACCGCTCACAGGGTGGTGATACGGCGCCAATTCCTGCCCGCACAGCTCATTGATTTAGGCTCAGATGGCTGAAGAGCTCACTGGTGAAAGCTGAGTTGAGAACTAGTTTGAGAGCTTGATGGCATCTTCTCCTACTGAGAAGAAGAATTTTGTGCCCTGTCTGTATCTCTCCGTGTTCCAATCTTTCTCCTTTTTTCCAGATTGTTTGGCTGGCAACGCAGGGTAACGTGTCAGCTGGCTGTTGGAAACAGTATGCGGTTTATCCGATAGGCCGGTGTGTGAGAGTGGGGAAGAGCGAAGCAGCGTGATTTCCCCAGGTCTGAAGCCTGAAAGGATAGTATCTTTTTTTTTTTATTGTGTGGTTCACTTAAAAAAATAGTGAGGATTTCTCATGTGCTGTGTCATGTAATCCTACCTGCCTAAACTGCCCTTGGAACGGTAGCAACTCTAAATGCAGGAGAAATGAGTGCTGCGGCTCTTAGCAGAGAAATCTCTTTGGATTTGTTAAGTAATCCCAGGAAGAGGTACCTGTGATGCGGATAAATAAAGAGCTGTTCCCAAGCCCCGGGTGAGGCAGTGGGAAGGCTCAAATGCTGCTTAGAGGCTGCTGCTAAGCCTGCAGAGCAGCAAAACGTACTGTGTTTTATCATTTCCTTGTAGCTCCTCTGTCAAGGCACTTGGACTTGAACGCACGATTATCTGTGTATTTGGAAAGTGCCAAAAATACCCTGGTTGTTCCTGTGGGACGTGACGGGCTCACGTCCGAGGGGTGCTTATGTCTTCATTTCCCTGAGTTTGGGGGGGGGGGCTGGCAACTCCTTGCAAAATAAGGCTGGAAATGCCGGGGCAGTTTTCTGTTGCCAAATTCCGTTGCAGCTGCTGAAGTATATTTATGTAAAAAAACCAGGGAAAGCAATTTCTCTTCTTCCTGTGAAATAGTTACATTGTTTCTGTGAATGTGTAATAACAGGAGAAATGTAACCAGTGTCATAATAAATCTAATCTTTGTTGTAGTCCTCGTGGTGCTTGTGTGGTCAGTTGAGGGGACACCGAAAGTACTTGTTCTTTCTTCAAGGGGTAAAATAAGAGAGGCCATATTGATACGTATCTACTGCGTGACTTCAGATACAGTCAAATATGCAATTGATTTTAATTGTGCCTTCCTAAACAGGTCAAGTGTATAAAAAGAAGCAGCTTGCTGCATCCGAAAGAGAACTGTCATCTTGTGCAATTACTGTCTTTTTTTTCCAGATAAATTGTGGCTTTGTCAGAAATGAGACAGACCGGATTTCAGGCTTCAGGATAACCTTAGCAACAAGGTGTTCTGCTATTCAGAAGCCCGTGTGGAGCATAATTAACCTCTGGCAAGACTGTACTGATTTCTGTAGATTAAAGGCAGGAATGAGTCGGCCTCCCGGTATTTTAAAACAGGTAGGAGGTCAGCCATCCAGTGATCAATTGGATTATGTGGTAAAGCATATTAAAAACATATATACCGTCTCGGTGCCTTTGTTTTTCTTCCCTGAAAAATAGTTCTGGCTATGCCACTGCAGTTCACGGGATTGTTGTTTCTGTGGCTGTGAACAGCACGGTGCAATATCGGCAGAAAGATCCCGTGTGATTTCCGTAGCAGAATTCGGTACGTATTTTATAACCCGGTAATAAACAATGCTTATCCAGCCACCAGTCCAGTGTCCTGCGTTCTCTCCCTCGCTCTCGAACCAGCAGAAAATACTGAACTCCAAGTACATTTCTGGGTAATTGCGGAAAAGAGGACACAGCCGTTCCCTAAACGGCTGGGGGCGTCTCGCCGCCCTGCCTGCGGAGGTTAGCGGGGGAGGGAGGCTGCGCCGCATCCGTGCCAGCGGTGCCCAACTGGCTGTTCCTGTGGTGTGTATCGGGCAGGGGGGTGAGCGTGGCTCACAACTCTCTTCTGGGGGTGACGGACACAGCGTTTGGCAACGGAATCAGCGTTTGAAGCCTACGGTTGGCGGTTGTCCAAAACAAGGCTTTTTTTGCTGCATATAGATAAAAGCAGCAACCATCACCCTTGAAACTCCCCAACTTGCCCAGTTTAAAAGTTCAAGTAACTTCTGAAACAATACTGGCCGGTAATGAGTGTCCACAACTGGAAGCCTGTCGCGGGGGATGTGGGGAGTGACTGAAACATTAGATGTACACACAGGCCTTCTTCTCCTGCTCATTTTTTCACTGCCCTGCGAATCGAAACCACACAGGCTGTTTCCAGAGCGAGCTGCTTTTCTCCTCCAGGTGATGGGGGTCATCATGGTATAAATATTCCCTTCTCCCCCTTCCGGAGCCCGAGTTCGAGAAGCCGAACTCGGATCTGGTGGCTCGATTGAGCGCGCGCTGCGCGCGGTCCCGCAGCTCACTGCTCCCGCGGAGATTTAAAACGTGAAGGCCCTGCTGGGTATTACACCGAGGTTAAAGCCTTTCTCCCTGCCCATACGAAAAGCAAGCTGATGCTGCTGCAGTTTTACACCACGCTCTCACTGATTTGTAGGTGCTTGTCTACTCTTCTGCTAGCATGACTTTGGACAGACATAACCTTTCGTTTCACAAGGAAGACAAGTGTGTCAGTCCAACTTCATCAGTTGCACCCAGTACCCGCTGAGCCAGCACCAGAGGTGTGATTCTTCTGTTCCCAAGCCTGGCAGTGGTTACTGGGACGAGCAGCAAAGCAGTCCCTGATGTTGCCCTTCCGGCCTGGAATTCCTTCTTTGTGGGCATGACATTTAAGGCGATGGAAAAACGGAAATGCTCGGTGTGCTCTGCTCGTGCTGCTTAATGCTTTCTTGCTCGGAGACGAGCGGAGCTGCCGGAGCCACCTCGCTCGGGGAGCTGTGTGCTTCCTGCAGCTATTCGCAGCCCGAAACACCGCAGCGGAAAGTTCAGGCTTGTCAGCTGAACAGTTTGAGTGGAAAAGTCACTCAAATAACGTAGCACGTCGTCCAACTGGCGCTTCCATAGGCGGCTTGTTAGTCTTTGTTTTCTGTTTGGGGTTCTCAGCTCTCTGTCGTGCAGATAATTTAACTTTCCACGTTCAGCCCAGCGGATCCCAAAGTCTATTAGATCAGTATTTATTCTTTGCTTGCCTTTGTGACAGCTTAACCTCCAAACCGCCACGGGCGGTTCCTTAATTTCTTGTTGAGAAACCCAAATGACACAGGCGACGCGGGAAGGAGACGGTAGTTCTGTTTTGGGAAGACAGCGCTGACGGATTAGTCTGCCCGTGCAACCTCCGTACTGCAATATCGGCAGAGCCCACGAGGAGACTGGTCAGATAAAATGAGATGAAACGAAGTTAACTCGTTAAAGAGGCTTGCTGATTTGCAAATCAGTCACCAAACAGCAGAGCTTTGCTTCAAATCTTTTCACGCTTTTCGGGTGATTGAATTCTTTTGCAAGTGTAAATAGCAGGCTTTTTCTAACCGGTGTTTTAAATTTTTGTAGAGCGACAAGCAGGGAAGTGGGGAAAAATCCCCACGAGTGTTATTATGCGTGCTTTTAAGATCCGGGGATGAGTAATGCACCGACGGGGCAGCCCGGGGCGGGCTGTATTTTCCACTCAGTAATACCCTCTCGGTTTTTCTGTTCTGCTTTTGAATCGTAGCACAAGGAAAATGTTCTTTTCGATACTTCATGAAACGATGTCGGAATGCGTCCCGCTTAGAAAATCTGTTCATCCGCCCCTAGAAAGCATCGTTCAAATCAGCGTTTTTTAAATGAAATACTTCAGCCTTATCAGAAGACGTACAGCGAATTTAGGCAGAAATGGGGCCGGGCTGTAGCGACAGGGAGCCTGGCGCAGAACAAAGCTGCGTCCCGCTGCGACGGCGCGTTTTCACCTCGGCCGTCTCCTTTTCAGATCCAGTCGCAAAACCCCCAGCTGCGAGTCGAGCTGGCGCGTGAACTTCCTACTCACACGCGATGCGCCTCTTAAAATCCTCATTAACTTGCCCGACGAAAAAATCCAGCCGAAACTTCCTACCCTTCGGCTCTTCTAGACGGCAATTGCAAAGGCTGGAAGAAATTTCGGCAGCCGGACAAACCCTTCTGACCAGCCCGTCTGCGGCGTTACGCGGGCTGCGTAACTTTACCGAGGGTTTGCCCACCCCGACGCCGTCTGAGCTGGAGCGGAGCGGGGCCGCAGGAGCCGGGCGCAGCCGCCTCTCCGGAGAGGCTGGAGCGAAGCCGGACAAACACGGAGACGGATGCCGGGGAGCTGGAAGCAATCAGGCGCTGGGTAAACCCCCCCCGACCGCTCGGCAATCGGTTTGAGGTGTTAGCTGGGCGGCTGAGCCTTTTTTTTTTTTTTTTCCCCCCCGTGCCCTGGCAAGGTAAGGATTTTAGCCACCGGTCTGGCTGAACGTATTTGCTTCTCAGCGCGAAATTCGGCAGCCAAAATATGGGACGTATGAACTGCGCCCGCCGCTCGTTATCCCCGTAACGAAAATCAAAAGCGAATGTTGTTTTGGATTGAATAACTTGTAATAACTTTTTAAAATCGCCTTTTTCCTCAAATTTTTTTTTTATTTTTTTTTGTCTGTTTAAATAATGGAATTTCCTCTCTAGAAGCGTGCCAAGGTCTGGCTGCAAGGGAGGGCCAACCTGCCGCACTGCAGTCCTCACAACGGCCGCGGGACGCTACGGGCCGCCTTGGCTCTGAGCTGGGGGCAGTTACAAAATTAAGCCGTGGCGGGGTACAACGACCGGGCTGTTCCTATTTCGGATCTTTCCTTTCCGTCTGACGGCGTTTCGGCAAAACTAAAGGTGCGCGGAGACGCAGTTCCTCCTGTCTCCCTCCTGCGAGGAAGGCGGTTTTCTTTCCTTGCCGGCGCAAACTGTTTGCAGGTTCCTAAGAAGCACCGAAGCCGCAAAGCATTAAGTAAAGTTGTCGCGGTTTAACCCGACAGGCAGCTACAAGCACCGGACAGCCCTTGTGCCGATGCTCAGCTCGTTTTACAGAAGTAAAAGCGGCCAGAAAAGGAAGAGGAAACAAAAGAGACGTAGAATCGAATCAAGACGGGGCTAAGACCTGCGGAGAGCCGGCAGCAGGAGCGGATCTGCTGCGTAGGAGCGTGGAACCAGGGTGAGCTGTGCCGAATCCCAGAATCACCTCCCGTCAGGCGGTCGGAGTCTGCTGGGGCCCGATGCTTTCTCCGTCCTTCCGTGGCCGGTGCCTGCCCAAGCCCGGCAGCCCCCGGCATCGCCCAGGTACGTGCTCCCTCCTCCTCCCCCCGCTCGGCTCCTCGCGCGTAACGCAGCGGCGTTCTTGGGAGCGCATCGCATCTCCTGGCGCTCGCTGATGCCGGCGATTTGGAACTGGAAAAAGTAAGACCTCGACACCTGCCGGTTGCTGTTCTTCTTATTCGGGAGATTGGACGTAATTCTTGAGTAGATTGCAGAAAGGTGTTTCAAAAATTTCCCCTTTTTCTGCCAGGAGATCTCCTGTTTCTCTGAATCCACAGGTTCCTTTGTGTCGTACCAGCGGCTGCACGAATTCCTTACGGCTCCTGGCTTGCGGTCGGCATTAAGGCGGACTTCCCTCCTCTGTTTGGTTAATGCACCTGAGAGCAAGGCAATTCTTTTAAGCCAGTCGGACTTTTTCCTGACCACGGACTTGTGCCGTTAGATATCTAATCCGGTGTTTGTGAGCGAATCGCAATTACCTACTGCTTTCCCGTTTGCTTTTTGAAACAGGCGTAGTAAAACAGTAGTATCTCCGCTACGTGCCTGGACTTGAGCACGCGAACCTCGTGAACGTTCTGGCATCTGCACGAGGGTCGTCCAGGCCGTGCGGCTTTTTTTCTGTAAGACTACTGGGTTTTGGGTTTTTTTTCCCCCTCCCGGGTGTTAGAGGTGTTCACCGAGGCTGTAATCCTGCTCCTCGGTGCAGCGCGCGGCTCTGTACCAGACCTGGCTTGGTGCCCGCGTCGGGCACTCACCGCGTCACAGCGCGGAGCCGCGGATTTCCAGCCTGTCGCGCTGCGAAGGAGCAGAGGTTGGCAAAGAGGTAGGGGTCCTGTCCCCCCAGCGCTGCCGCGGGGTGCTCAGCGTGCGAAACCTTAGTCCGCGCGCTGGGAGCGGCAGGCGGCCGAGCAAAACTCAAAGCGCTTCTTCTTACCGGAAAGCTTCCGAAATGGAGATTTTCTGTTGGGAAGCGTCCCCGCGGCACGGCAGGAGAAGCGCGAGGCGGGACTCGGGGTGCCGTGGGTTCCTTCCTGAGGCCGGGACGCCGCGTGGGCGCGTCTCCCGCGGAGCGGAAGCGGTCGGTGTCTGCCGGTGCTGAGCCGGGGGAAGGATCGCATCAGCGCACGGACGGGCTGCCGTCAGCGCTCTCCGCGCAACCACGCCGACCTTCGCGAAGCAAAGACTTACCAAAAATCTCCTTTGCTTCACGAATCTTCCTCGGCGCGTACTCCGGGTCTGCGCGTGTCGCGCTGGTAACGGCAGCGAGTCACCGCTTGGTGTTTAATTTGCAATAAATTATTGCAACGGCCGAGCGGGAAACGCTGGGGCTGCGCTTGTCCGGCCGAAAACTCTGGAGGCAGGACGGCCGGTCGCAATCCGCTGGCGCGGCGCTGGATCCCGACGGAGGTGTCGGAGAGCTGTCGTAACGCTCGTCTTCGTCTGACGGAGGGGGTGCGTCTTTCTCAAAGCTGGGGTTCTCCGCCGAGACCCCCGTTCTCCTTCCGCCTATCCCACCGCCCCCCCAAAAAAAGAGAATGCCTTAGGGTTTTACAGTTTCCAGGTGACGCGTGTCGAGCGTAAGGGAGAAACTTAAACTCCTGTTGAAGCAGAGGATTCCCGCTACGGCGGCGTCAATCCGGGCGGTCTGCAGGGCAGCCAGCGGCTCCGTTCCCTGCCGTCCCTTCGCACCGTCCTGGCTGCTGCTCTGCCGTACGCCCCGTCTGGGCACCTCACCCCACGCGCCTGCATCCCGGGTCCGGAATTTTCCCTGCGGGAATTGCTCGACAGTTGCGTGCGTTGTTGGTTTTCGAGCCTTTTTA
>VXBL01004293.1:4080-18362 GCA_013400195.1 Aramus guarauna | reverse complement strand
GCTGCCTGCCGGTGCTGCCCGCAAGGCGCTTTGGGCCAGCGCTCAACTACAGCGGGTTTTGGGGTGCCATTTTTTGAAGGGGTGCGTGTAGGGGGATGCCCGAAGCGGGGGGGGGGAGGTGTTCCTAACTGCCAAGAACAGCAAAACTAATGGGTGGCAGAGGGCAGAAAATTACCGTATCGGTGCGGGCGCCTTGAGGACGCTTCCCCCCGCTCCTTCGCGTCGTCAGCGGCGTTTGAATGGAGGCACGAGTATCCAAATCCTGCTGCGCTTCCAGGCGAGGGAGGAAGCCCCGCTAGAAGGACAGGCGGGGTTTCGCCATTCTCCTGACTGGGTTTTACTCCAGAGGGTTTTTCTCATTTCCCTTCTGCCTCTGCCCGTAGCTGCCCCGTGCATTCCCGCGCACCTCGTTCCCAGGAACGCGCGGCAGCTTTTCTACAGGTTGCGCGCCTGTGGCGCTGAGTAACGCAAAAGCCGTTGCGAGCGTTTTGCTTTCAGGTCGCAGGTGCAGGGAAAAATGTTTGTCCTGATACGCCTGGGGTACGGAGCAAGCAGAGTGAAAAAAAACCCATCATTTTCTGGCGTCTTCTGCCTTTTTGGACGTCGGCAGCAACGCGGTGTCGGTAAGGGGTCTGTGTTGTTGTATTTGCATTAGATCGTCTGCACGTTAAGGGAGGGGGACAAGAGCCTGAAATTTCTTGCCAAAAACCGTCTGTTTGTGTGTTTTAACAAAGGACGGGCAGGCTCGCCGTAATAGTTGCGTGTTCTCTTTGGCTGTCCTTACGGAGAAAGACTGTCTTGGTCCTACTCAAAGTCTTTTCACAACGATCGAAAGCATTTAAATGCAAAGGTATTACGTGCCGCGTGCTTTACCCACCCGGAGATCGGAGCCAGCGGCTTTGGAAATGGTTTTCGTGCCAGTTCCGTTACTCCGTCGAGGTCGCGGGCGCTGGTGCGTTTTTGCATACAGACGTGCCCGGGATGCGGAGCGTCGGCAGAATCGAAACAGCCAGATTTGACGGCCGTGGTTTACCCCGTGTCTTTTATCGGTGCTTGATCGGTCCCAGGAGCTGCCGCATCACCAAAACCCCGCGCAAAGCCCAGCATCTCCCGCCCTCCCTTTTTGACAAGAAAGGGCCTTCTTGATGCTCGCTCTCCTCCCCCCCACCCAAAATAATAATTTTGTGCTAGCAGCAGTACTGCAAATTAACACTAATTTCCTTCTGCCAGCGTTTGCTTTACGAAGGAGACTCCGGCTCGGGGAGTTCGGCTCTGTCCTCCCCCCGCGCTCCCCGGGCCGTCGGGACGGCGGGGGGTTCCCAGCCTCGGCCGCGCTCCTTGAGGGGTCTCTGACGCGCGTTTTATCGCTGCTTTGCAACTTACGTACGCGACCGTTCAGGGGCTACGCAGGCTTTGCTTTTTTTTTTTTTTTTTTTTTTTTTTTTGGCGCTTTTTTTCACAAGTGCAACTCGTTACGCAGGTACACCTAATAGGAAGCGTCGGGCCCAGGAGTAAAAACCCTTGCGGGGCACTCCTGTGCAATTCTAGTGACTGTAATGACTTACATCTCCGTTCATCAAACAACTGCAATGATACCTTATCACACGAAAAGTAGGAGAAATAATTTTATACTGATTTTTGTGGCTACCTACCTTGGATCTTCTCTCTTTCTCTGACCCTGGTTTGTAAAGCAACAGCTTTCCGTCTTTTCAGTCCCGGACTCTGGAACGGTTTTTGTTTGTAACTGCTAACGCAGAATCGCAAACAGCCTCAGGGCAAAACCGGCGCCGCGTCTGCCCGTCTGACGCGGTCGCGTCTCCCCGTCTGACGCGGTCGCGTCGCAGCTGCGCTCGTGGACTCTTCTGTCATCGCGGCCGTAGCAAACACGGTGACTTTGCCGTACAAATACCGCAGCTGACAGGCGAGGGCCGGGGGACGCAGGTTTTTGTTATATTGAGGCTGTGGTGGAAAAGGATGGGCTGGAAGGAGAAAGTGAGGCAGTGCCTTGTGCGTTCACGAGGTACCGGCCAGCTGAAACGGCCGCTGATAAACCACAGAGAGGGGCACAGAAGGCAGAAAGAGAAGTCACCTCGGAAAAGGGAAAAAATAACGCAATGCCTCAATATTACTGGGTGAAAAATAACAGCCACTTGCTCCCACACGGTAATTTGATAAGGGCACGGCCCCCCTCTGCCATTTAATATACCAGAGGAAAACCTGCAAACAAGTGAAGCGAGAGCTTCCGCTGGTGAGACGCTGCCCCGTCGCCCAGAGCGCGTCTTCAAACACCCGCGGCTCCTTCGCCGTCCAAATCCCGGTGCCGGCACCCACCTACGAATACGCCGCGTTAGGTCTCGCAGCTCAACCGGGACGTTCTCGTGCCACTGGAGCTGGAAAAATCAATTTTCCGTTTTCACAGTTAACGGTTCAAGGTAACCATGAAGCGAACTCAATTATTTTCACGTCGGCCGCGCGGAGGAAAGCCGGCACCACCGGAGCTGGCCAACGCTGCTTCGCCTTTGTGCGCAACCATTGGGTTTTGTCATCTTGATTTGTGGGTGTGAAACCCCCTCACAGAATCCTCTGAGGCTTGGGAAGCCGAACCGAAGGGAAGGAACCTTCAGGGACAGGAAGAGCAGAAGCACGTTACGGTGGAAAAAAAGAAAATTCCATGTGGTAAGTGCTAAAAAATTTCTTCTTCCCTTGTCCTGAGCTCTGTACTCGGTAATGGGTCAGCTACAGAAAGTTCTTGGAGGCCTCAGAAAATGATAGCGTCTCTGGTCTGCTGGCAAGTTAGAAAATCCTGCCTGCAAAATGCAGCCAAATCGCAGCGCCTTGTTCTGGAAGTGTCTTAGAAACAAGGAAGAGACAACTGCGTGGGTTATCCTATGCCCCGGCGCATCAGCACAAGCAATTGACCAAGACCAACAAATTGCTCTTGCCCAAAAACACGTTAAGAGATCGGCTGTGAGGGTTCCCAACCCGGGGAAGTGCGATCAGCAGCCGCCTTTAAGAATTAGGTAGGGGCACGTAAAGCAGGAGGAGAAGGGGAAGTGGTGACGGGTGACCTCTGCCTTAACACGACGGGATGGCTTTGGAGAAGGGAAAGCGTTCCCTTTGCCAGCCAGGCCCTCTGGTTCCAAAGGACCATTTCCTAGGGAAACCAGCTTAACGCCAAAACGCCGTTATCCCGGGACGCACCGCGCGGCACGACGCGGAAAAACTCGCCAAGTCCCGGGGTCGGTACCAGCCGAACGGGAGGAGGCGAGAGCAGCGCGACATCCGCACGTGGTTGATTTAATTCAGCACAGGTTTGGAGCAAGCGCGGGGAGCGGCAAGGCACAAAGGTACGACCCGCGGGGAAATAGGGTAAGATCATGGGCTCGTTTAATCTAAAAAGGTAAGATGCAGCAGTAGGCGTTTCCATTGTGCTCTGAGTTTCAGAAATACGGAATCATAGCGTCACACATGTCAGTATTTCACACAGGACGCGTGTCACCTGCGCTTTCCCTTCCAGGGAAGGAGTGAGGCTCCGGCCAGAGCCCAAGACCGAGTTCAAGGCTGCGGCTCGAGGAGGTGACCAGCAGAAGGGCAGAAGCTGTCCCTCGCAAACTGCAGGACCTGGCCTCGCCCAGAGACATGCCGCCGGCAAGAACGCCTTTTTGCCCACGTGAATCATAGAATCATCTATGTTGGAAAAGACCTTTAAGACCATCAAGTCCAACCGCTAACCTTAACCTTGCCATCCCACCACTAAACCATGTCCTTAAGCATCTCATCTATCCTTCTTTTAAGGCAGGTGGCAGGAGAGGAGCATCAGCTGCTTGGGAAGCGGTTCAGGTACGCTTTGACTTGGGTTTGAGGTCAACGGAGGGTCCCCATCCAAGGGCAAGTCCTCCGTTCCGCTCACACGAGGCTTGAACTGCACAGGACAGAGCTCTGCTCAAAGTTACGAATTCAGAGAATAGAACTGCATCTTAAAGTATTTCATTTACTTTTTCATACTTGAGAATTTCCACCGTACTTTATATGAGATACCTCAGAGTGTCTTATCTCAAAAAAAGCACTGAATCTGACAGGGAAAGGGTAGGCTTTGAGCTAGGAGAAAAGGAGCCGTGGAAGTAAAGCCTCACTAAAAATAGCAAGTTATAATAAAAATTTTTTTCTTATGACATTTACTTGCATGAAGAAAAACAAGTATACAACGAGAAGCAAATTTCTCTTTTTTAAATGGGCAATCGCAGGGAGCTGTACCAATCTCCAAGTTGCACATAGAGCTCTTAGGAATGGACTTAAACTGTTTATCCTCCCCAACACTCATTTATCTGGCTGGTCTCAGCTGGGACCAAAGAAAATATTTTGTCCAAGTATTTTTGGTTTTAAAAAAAAAAAATAAATCTTAAAACATCTCTTATCCTGCATAATTATGAAGAACAATGCTATCAGTAGGAGCGTCATCATCAACAAAACAAGCCTGAGTTGCAGATTACTCATCGGCTCCAGCTAGGAACAGAGAACATGTCACTGCAGCAGAAGATCGAATGTAAACCGGACGGGGCTCACGGCAAGCGAGGCACTCAGGGCAACTCGAGTTTCTCTGTAATAGATCATCGCTTCTGCCCCACTTCATTCTGCTGCCATTCAAGCAGCGTTACACCATTTGCACGTCAGAAGTAGACTGTATTGGCAGCTAAAGGAGGAAGAGTGAAGCCGCACAGGGACTGGCACAGAACCTCGTCCTTGCTCAGCGTTTGCTGCCCTGGGCTCGTCGCTGACCTTCCGCTGCCAGCGGCTGAATTTTGTCCTTCCCGGCACACGCGTGGCCCCTACCCCGTTGCGCAGAGCCATGAGAAAGCTGCCGTCTCCCATCTGGCAAACACACGGATACGAGGTACAAGCCAGTCGGTTTGCCTTTCTGTCCGTCGTGAAGCAAGGAGGATGGAGGTTGACGGCAGAAACGGATACCGGGACAGCGTTTGTAGCCTGAGCCGAGCAAGTCCGTGGTTACACCGTGAAATGAAGGTGACCCCCGACCGAGAAAGGGTTTGTGAGCTGGTGCCAGCAGTAAGATAGCACAGGTGAATTTTGGAGAACTGCAGCCGGGGCTGCTCACCGCCTGCCTGTCCGTGGACTCTGCTCTTCTCCTTCCTGCGCAGTCAACCTTTTCGCTGCCAAGCTTAGCGTTTCTCTGCTGGACGTGGCACCGGCTGGTTTAAACGTTACCTCAACTCTCAGCCGACTGTTCCCCGCAGTAAGATTAACCTAAGATTTGCACAGACACACACTTCTCCGGCTACTTTATTAAGCAGCCTGGCACGCGGCGATGTGTGAGCTGCCTTGCACGTGGAAATGGCTCTCTGTCACCTGGACCAGCGTTCCCCCTGCGCCCACCCACACCCCACGCCCCTGGCTCCCCTCTCCTCGTGGACTTTTTGCAGCCAGAGTCTGGTTTGCCGTAGCGGTGTCGGCCGGCCGCGGGCTGAGAAGGAAGGACGGTGCGACCATTGCTGTCAGCAGCAGAGGGGAGAAGGGGAGTGAGGTGCTCAGCCCCGCAGAGCACCAGGAAATTCTGCACCCCGTCCGGTACAGGGCTTGGCCGTGCTCCCCGACTTGCACCCCGGTCTGGAATTAACCGCTGCCCCATCGGCAACCACGCACGTGTGGGAGGAGATCTCCTCAGCAGGTACAACACCCAGCCCAAAGCCATCCCGGTTCTTGCTGGGGCCCAGGCAGGTCCTGGGCTGTGGGTTGCCCCCCTGCTAGCCCTCTTGCCCTCTGGACCTGCTCGTGTACCGAGGAACACCCCGTTGTAACTTACTGGGGTTCACCTGCTGCCGTGGATGCGTTCAGAGCCCGTGTCACTCTGTGCTCTTCCCTTTGGAGGGTTCACCCCCTGCACCCCCCATCTCCTCTACCCCTCCTGCAAAGAGCGCTGGGCTCCCCGCAGTGACGGAACAAAAGCCGAACAAGCCAGAACTGCGCGGCCAGCTCCGCACCCTCAATCCATCTTGCCTCTGCTCTTCAGCCCCTCCTTGGACCGGGAAGGGATGTTTCTCTCATTACATGAAGTGGGCATTGGTGGCTGGGCAGGGAAACCTCAGGGAAAACGCTGCAGAAGAAAAGCCACGCCAGGAGGAGCAGCGTTCCCCCCCCTCACCGGTACCCAGCCAACACGTGCGGCAGCCTTAGCCCTGCTCTGCACGGAGGGGAAACAGGGCCCCACTGGAGAAGCTTTCGGTGGGGTTGAACTATTCCAGTGAAGTTCTCCTGAGATGCCCTCTGTAAGCAGCAGCTTCCCCACCCACCACGGCCAAGTGGCCAGGGACCCCGTAACCATCACCTGAGCTGGTCTGAGCTTTTTCACCCGAGAGGTTCTCCAGCGAGCACTTAGCGCATGGATTAAGCTAACGGAGCAGCGAAATGACCATTGCCAGGCTTTTGGCAGCGCTGAATTCCCCGCTCGTGGGCGATGAGGCTCCTCAAGTGCCACCTCCCAGCAGAGCAGCTGATTTGTACCATCCCCAGTCCCTGGGCATTGGCCGATGGCAGGCACCCAGCCGCGTCCCCCGATGCTACGTGCAGGATGAGGCTCTGCCCAGGAGTCACTCATGGTCGGAGCGCTCGGGTGGAGGTGACAGCCGTGTCATTTGGTGTAACGAGAGCCAACAGAGTAATTGGGGAACAGGTCGAAGGAGAGAGCAAGTATAATCATCGTTTTGGTAGGAGCTGAAAGCTGGGACAGCCGTGAGATGGTGCCGGAGGTGAATGAAATGGGGGAACAAAGCAAGCAGCGTAGGAGCCTGCGCGTCAGGTTGCCAGCGCAATCCCCAGGTACGGAGAAGCAGACGCTGTCATCACCTACCTCAGGCACCCGCAACGCGCTGGGGCACAGCGGATCCCCGACGGCTGAGAGGGAACGCGCAGATCTCAGCCCTGGGTTCACCCGCACACGTCGTTTCTCCCTACGGAAGCACAGCACGGACGTCTGAGTTTTGAGTCGGCTGCCGAGCGCCAGGAGATGCTGCAAACCAGCCTGCTCCGCCGAGTCCTCTGCGGCAAGTCCCATCCTGCGACGTGGGGTGGTGCGGGGGGACGACGGGGTCCCCGGTTGGTCTGGAGGCAGGTTCACCCCCTTTCCCCGCTGCCAGCTGCTCCAGAGCAGCAAACCCCCCGCCCAACTGGGAGTCCCAGTCCCAAACCGGCACGGCTTGCTCAGCCTGGCCGAGCGCTCCCGGGATGCACCAGGCACGGCTGACCCAGGACCTGCATTTGCACAGCACCACTGGAAACCGTCTGACCTCGAGCCTGAATTCAGGCTGGTTTGTGTCCGAGTTCCAAGCGTCATTTACGGTACCTATGGAATTTAATACTGGCATCGTTTTGGGGCATGTACCTCCAAACCACCTCTTTTCCCTCCTCTATACCATGTCGTCTCTGCTAGTCCAACCCCAGCCCGCGGCACAATTCCCATCAAACCACTTGTAGGGTTCACATGGTTTGTGTTTCCCACCACGGATGGCTACTACCAGCTTACTGCTACTATAAATACCATTTTCCCTGCTCGCCCACACCCCCAGGTATGCCGTACCCAATTACACCTCGTTAGAAATTCATCAGGACTGTTAGCCTTGACGAAGGGCGGACGGGGGAGCCTACACGTGCAGCACGTTGGTGCTGAGTCCAGCAGGAGGGGAGAGCAGCAGGCAGCACCGGTGACGGAGGAACCCAGCCGTTCCCGTGGCATGGTAAGCTGTCTGGCTTCATCTCCTCTTTCCTGAGGGTCCCTTTTGTCCCCCATGAGCACAAAGCGTGATTTCACCAGGTCACCACCACGCCAAGGCCCTAATGGCAATAGCTACGGGAAACGCCTGTCCCACGCACCTACGGCCAGCTGACCGTGCCTGCCCGTTCCAGCTCGGGAACGGCTGATTCTCCGTGGCACCCGGCACTCCACGTGCACCTGAGGATTTCAGGTTTTCTAATTTTTCTGGTGAAAACAAACAGTGCAGTAGCTCGATGCTCCTGAAGGCAGAGTTAGTCATTGCCTTCAAGAGAGAAAAGTGCTTTTCTGTCCACGCAGTGCTCTCGGGACCTTTCATTCACCGTGTCAGACGTGAGGCGATTAGCCAGCAGGTTCCAGACCTATAATCCTTCTACAAGGAGGGGGTTGGGCCAAAGTTGGCAGGAAACCTCATCCTTAGATTTCAGTGCCATTTGGTGATTTTAGTCTGTGAAGTCATCTTCCTTTATGGAGTTAGATGCCCTTAAACCAGGAGAGGTGATTATTCACGCATCCAACACTGGCATCAGCTCCTACCCCCTGGGAAACTTCCACCTAACTCACGCAGTTCTCACCCCATGCACGTCCAGTCCTGCCTTGGGTCTGCGGGGGTTCAGGGTGTGGAGCAGGCGGGTGGCTCAAGGCACCCGTGTCCTGCCGGCCGTGACCCTCAGACTCATCCCACCTTCCCGGCACCCTCGAGGTAGCTCAGCGCCGTGAGCAGCACCGGCCCCTGCAGACAGCCCCCCCCCTTCTATTTCTGCAGCGGCGCGGGCTGCACTGCACAGACACCCTCCCCTAGCGAGGGGCTGGGCGTTCAGGGTCAGTTCTCATCCCCCCAATGCACGCAGCATCAGCTCCATCAGCTCACACGGTGACTACGGCAATGCCGTGGAAGCAGTTGACCCTTCCAGCTTCTCCCCATCTTCCCGTTGCTCCTCGAAGGAGCTCTGCCGGCTCCCGCAGCAGCGGCCGCACCAACCTGGCAGTGGGCTTCCCCCTTGCCCCTCGGCAGCCTCCGTGCCAGGACCTTGGGCTCTAGCCCTGCTGCTGCGGGCATCCCTGCCCCATCAGCCCCAGGGGATTCAGGAGAAAGGAGTGGTCCAGATGCCTGCAGGATGGAGGAGGGTGGCAGATGCCTACGATAGACGAGGCTTTGCAGGAGGTAAGCTTTCTTCTGAGGTCTACGCACGCAGGTTGCTTACCGAATTACAGGGTACGTAAAATTAACTCCTAACCTTCAAAAGTCTTAGAGTTCTGTGGAAGCAAAGGAGTTGGACCGAGATGCTCAGTAAGATGGAGATGAACATCAGCAGGTCACAGGATTTAGCAAGTGCAGCAGGCGTAAGGTTAACAAAGCCAGGATTTGGGACGTGCGATGGCCGTAAGGGCAATCAGATGGCCGCTCTACCTCAGGCAGCGAGGACTGAAACTAGGTTTTCCTTGCTAAGGTCTTCCCTCTGAGAAAAGCAGCAGCACAGGTCCATGCCTTCGGTTTGAGATGCCATCTTACAGGTACCCAAGCCTCAAGAAATGGTTCTCCTTTCAGAGTGACATTCAGAGAATTACTGTTTCTCCAGAAAAAAAAGAACAGTTGAAATGATCTCAGTGCATTTTATAGCCGGCAGCCCACAAGTGTGGTTCCCAGGGAAAGAACAAAGCACTGCCCTTCTGTAGGCAGAGTCAGGTAACAGAAGGCACTTCACCAGATCCTTACCTCCTGCGGGCAAGTACTCTGCTATTGACATAAAAGCAAAATAAGAGCTTTTACACTTTTTTTAGTCACCGAGGGACCAATGACCAAGTCACCCCTTGGAGAGCCTTTCTGATGGAAACGAGGGGTTGTCCTTACCTAAGCATCCCAAACCCATCTCCAATCACAGTTTTTGACCTGACTTCCAAAGCTGTTCAGGAGGGAATTCAGAGGACCTCTGCTCTGTCCGCCCGTGCCCCTCCGGTGTTTGATCTCAGAGCTGCGCTGCTTGCACTAACAGAACTCGAGCGGGCTGTTGGTGGTAATGCCACCAAACTGCTCTGTAACGCTGCATCGGGCTTCCAGCCCTTGCCTTCCCAACAAAATCCCTCCAACTCCTGGCATACAGGTTTCCGCGACTCAGCAGGGCGCCCGTGTGAACTGACAGCTCTTGGACAACTGGCCCTTCCAGCAGGATTGCACCGCGGAGGTGACAGCCATTTGTACAGGGCACCAGGACAAAGCGGGTTCCACCGAGAGCTCTGCTCACCCCTCTCCCGCCGCAGCTCCCAGCACCATCAGGCTTTTCTTTCCAGAGCCCCGGAGCTCTGCGCAGGGATTAAGCAGCCCCCCCGTTTCGCTCGGCGCTTCCAGCGGCAGCGACACAGATGCTTCCCCCATCACACACGGGGGTCCTTGCTGGGGGGGGGGAAGTGTCCCCCCAGTTAGCAAACCACAAAGCTCCGTGGGTCTGAGGCANTGGGTGCGGCGAGGAGGAAGGCTGCAGCCCCAGCGCAGAGCCAGGAGCCCCTGCGGCTCCTGCCTGATGCGCGGAGGAGGGAGAGGAGGGACTGGAGAGAAGAGCCCGAAGCCCGGCCGCTGAGCACTGGGGCTCCAGGGCTGCCACCCGCAGCCACCGCCGTCCTGGCCGGAGGAGGATGCCCGGTTTGCACGTCAGGGCTGGGTTTCTTGCCTCTGTTTCCTAGCTCAGCATCTCCCCCGCGGCTCNTCCGCTCCCTGGGACTAATGTAAGCAGCATGGGGGGGGCTTGCTTAGCAGCAGGCTGGCATCACCACGAGCCCCCCCCAGGCAGGGTTGTGTCCCCAGGTAAACTGAGGCACCCCCCACCCCCGAGCGNTGGGCGGCTGCCAGCCCTCCGACACGCAGCCCAGAGCCATCCCCAAGGCACCCAGCGCTCCCCAGCACAGCGTGCGGCTCTCCGGCGCTGAGCGACGGCAGCGCGATCCAGCCTCTCTGGAGAGAGGGCAAGGGGGCTCAGCGCAGCAGCCGGGGAAGGAGAACAGTGCCCATGGCCCAGGGGAAGCTAGCTGGCCCTTGAGCTGAGCTTACAGGCTTTGCCTCACCTGTTTCTGCCTCCCCAAAACTCAACACCTCCCCCCCCCGCCCCCCAGCTGGGAATATTCATCCCCCCACGAGCTTTCTGCCTCTTCCCAGGGCTAAAGGGTAGAGGAAAGGCATCCCAGGAAAGTTTGCCTCACCTGTTTCTGCCTCCCCAAAACTCAACACCTCCCCCCCCCGCCCCCGAGCTGGGAATATTCATCCCCCCAGGAGCTTTCTGCCTCTTCCCAGGGCTAAAGGGTAGAGGAAAGGCATCCCAGGAAAGGCAAGGAGAGCTCTGGGAATATCTTACATATCCCCAGCCAGAGCACGACAGGGGCTCTGGCTTTACCTGGCAGAGGCATCCCTGGTCTCAGGTGGTCCCCACGGTACTGCTGCAGGGGTACACGTTACCAAAACAGTCCTTAGACCTGGGCTTAAGGAGACCCTATAAACCTTGCTAGAGATCAGGAGAGCCAGGAGCTCTGCTGTAAAGCTGTCACCAGCCCGAGCATTTCTGGGGTAAATAAGACCAAAGTTGTAGGCATGTTTTAAGAAGAAGGTGCACAATCCTTATTTTAAAAGCATCAGTCAGTGAAAAAACCCAAAACGTTAAGTCACCTACTACTGCTAACTGAAGTAATGCAGACAGATTACAAGAAATCTGGAAAAGCAAACCAACTTAAACCTCACGGCAGCAAGAAACTAGAGTTGCCCACCCACCCCCCGTTCCACACGCAGACCCTCGGTGTACCTGTGCAAGAGTCAAAGGCAAATAAATAACATGACACAAGCAGACGCACAAAATAAAGACACAACCACAACTCTCCCACCTTGCAGGAACAGAGAGGACTTACTGCTCAGCTGCAACTGCAACAAAACCAGCCCCCTGGCCTGAGCTTAAATACAGAGCTGGGGCCAATGGGGCAGGGGGGTGGGCGGTGGGGGCCCCAGGTGAGGCCGTCGGGGCGATGGGGACCTGGTGCGGCACGGGGGATGCCTCCGTCCGCAGCTGACACCCAGCAGCTCTGACATCTCCACTGGCATCCCCGCTGTCAGCACCCTTGGGAGCGGAGGGCGAGGCAGAGACATCATCGCCTTTTAGGATGTGCCCAAGGGTTTCCTCTGCAGTGACGCGCGGTGGGGACAAGTGTGAGCAGCGTGCGTGTGCGACGTGTGCCGCGAACAAGAGTCGCGCTGCACGCAGCGGGTCTGTGCGATCTGCATCTGACCACGCGCTGAGTTCGGTCCTTTCTTTTCTCAGGATAGCAGGAAAACAATTGATGGGCACAGACCAGGAATTGAGTGGTTACGACTTGATTTACCTCCTCTCCATCAAACTAATCAACAACAGTTGAAATTAGAAAGACCCATTTAAGAATCATGAATGTGGGGGCAAAGAGATAAGGGAGAAACATTTTCTGCTTGTCCGGATCCCAGCCCCATCCCAAGCACATCAAGTGCAAGTACCAGGCTGCTCCCGACCGGAACGGCAGCACGACCGGGGAGCTCCGGGTTCTGCAGAGGGATGGGAGCATCAGTCTCGCGCTTAGGTTAGGTATGTATGTTTTGGTATACGCCTTAGAATGTATTGGGAGGCTTCTAACAGTGCCGTCTGGCCTGAGGAAGATAAAAAAAGTCCTCTAAAATTTGAAACCCCTCATTCAAAAGAAGCCTTTTCTGCCAGGAAAAAAATCAAAATGTCCCCGTGGGGCTGGACGTGCCGGTTGTGTGTGCGTGCGTGTGCGCGCGTGTGCGCGTACGCTGCTGAGCTGTGCTGCTGCCTCGGGCACGGCAGTGTGCAGCACCAGAGCAGGATTCAGAGCGGGATCCCGGGCGAGTTGCTGACGGATGTGATGGTGCGAAGATTTGCTTTCCTCAGAATGGCTCACAAAGCGTCGGCGCATCGTGGGTCTTCGTTTCTTCTCCTAATGTGAAAGTCTTTTAGCTCTTAAGGGGAAAGTTGCTGTGCAGGAGATGAACTCTGCTTGGGCGTGCTGTTACAGACTTGGGCCCCTTCTCGTCGGTCCCGAAGCAGACTGTGACCTTGCCGTCGCGTGGGATGCCCTTGTATACGCTTGCGATCGCCTCGCAGGACGACGATCCCCTCTCCTCTGCGTACCGGAGCAATCCTTCCCAAAATGTATCCCGCCCAGCCTGAGCCCTTTTGTTTTGACCCGCAAATACCGTGTGCGTGAGTCGCGGCTTGCCGGCTTTCCGTCTGCCGCCGCACCTGGCGGAGGGGCTTCCCTCTCCTCCCGAGCACAGCGACGGACGCGGCGGTTTCCCCGAGTAGTGGAAAACCTTCGTCTGGAATAGTCTGTCTTATCAAAGCCCGCACGTCCAGGAAAGGTTAATTTAAAGCAAATTCTCGGAGCGGTTGCCGAAGGACTGGCAGAGGATGTCCTTTGTAGGAGAGAAACTGCAAAGAGCTCCCCGATGTGCAGCTGGACCGCACGTGCTGGGGCGGGATCTGTTCTGGAATCTCGGAAGTAAAAAACCGGGGAACAACCCCAGCGTGCTTAGCTACAAGAAAGCGTTGAAAGGCTACATATCGGGTATAAGCTGGCAAGGAGGAAATGTAGGGAGCAGACGAGAAAGCTCTTCACAGGAAAAACGTAAGCAAAAAGAGCCCCCAAATATTTTAAACCCGGGACTTTTTCAGCGTGAAAGGCACGGACCCTTGCGAACGCTGAGCGCTCGGTGAAGCCGTCTCAGGGCAGCCGTCCTGACGTGGCGATAGTCACTGGGCGCGAGCAGATCCGCTCTGAGCCGCGCGGGCGAGAGAAGAGCCGACCCCGGAGAAGGTTCCGTGAATGGCGTTTGCCACGCGACACCGGGCAGCGTCTGCGCTGCGTGCTCTCCCCCCTCCCGGCGTGGCCCACCCGCCCTTTCTCTCCGTCTCTGATGAGGTGAGACTGGAAAAGGAAACTCCTTGTGGCCACGGTAATTTTCTGTAGCCCGTGACGACGGCTGTAACCGGAGGTTTGCTGCGAGTCGGAGGGGTCGCTCGGGGCGGGGAGGAAACCGGGGCTGGGAGGACTCGGTCGGTGCCTGGGGAGCGCGGACTTTGTTTGGGGGTGATGGGAGAGAGGAGGGCGGTGTCGCTTGTAGGAACCCCGTGCAGAGGCTGCGCCGGGCGCGGCCGGACGTGCGTTGAGGGCGTGAGACGTGGTGTGAGCGGGACAGCGCAGGAGTTTGCTCTGAGGCGCTGCGGACCCACGCTCCGCTCCGGCGGAGGCGGCGGCCGGGAGAGCGCTGAGGGGAGGTGGGCTCGGCGCGTGCGGCCCGGGGCAGGAGGAATCGCCCCGGGGCAGGAGGAATCGCCCCGAGGAAGGCCCGGGGGAGCACGATCCCCGCGCTGGTCGGTGAGGGGCCGTGAGGCGGGAGGGGCGGGCAGGGCCCGGGGAGGCGCCGGAACGGCCCGTGGGAGCGGGGCCCGCGGACCGAGGCAGCCCGGGGCGCCGGGGG
>VXBL01004291.1:8175-29182 GCA_013400195.1 Aramus guarauna | reverse complement strand
TCTGCCAGACACTTGTAGAATACGTCATTGACCTCTTCATGCTGGTCAGGTGGTCTATAACAGACTCCCAGCACGATATCTTTCTTGTTGGCCTCCCCTCTCATCCTCACCCATAAGCACTCGGCACACTTGTCCTTTCAGTAGCTGCACAGCACAGGATTTACCAGCTGCATGCGGGTTTTCAGTATTACAGAAGGTGCAAGTTGCGCTATGACTGTTCTGCCCATGAAACCTCTGCACAGATATCCTAAGCACAGCAGTCTAAACTTTAGTCTCTACACATCAATAGGTCTAATATATCTGGTTTGCTGATTGCAAATGGCTGATTTTCCACTTTGCTTTGCATTCAGGGTACATTCTGCAGGCCTAACACTAACTTTTTTAAATTTACTTTTTAATAAGAAAGCTAGCAAGTTCAAGACTTTAACAAGAAGATACTAGAGCAGTTTTGGTATTCCCTCATTCTTCCCATATCACAGCACATTCTTAGACAGATTTCCATCCCACTGAGATTAGTGATAAGTTAAATAGACAAACGGCCTAAGGATGATATCCTCTGTTGTTTAGTGAAGCAATCAGAAATGAGGAAGCCATCTTGGTTTCCACCCTCTTGGATCCTGTCTGTCCTGAAGTGGAAAAACCAGAATTTTCCTTGATTCCACCCTGGCAAATTGCTGAGCTGCATTTTTTATCTCACAAAAATACATATGCTAGATATTCACAGTGCTTCAAATTCTGGCTGTAGTTTGTGTCACCAGGGTGCCTGCTTTCCTGCAAGTAAATCTCTATGAGTTCACATTGCCATGAACCTCCCACAGTTACAAGCTGATGGCCCCTATGGCTGACACAGCCTGTGATAAGGGAATCTTGCCTCCTCCTATTTTAATATATTGGGCTGTATTCAGTAGTCTTGGTTTTCACATGCATGCTGACTCCTGCTTTAGCCCATTTTTCTCTGCCAGTAGAGTGATATCATGCCTTCTGTTCCTTATCCATGTTCTTTTGTTTCTATAGTAGTTGTAAAGATGAACAGAATTTTCTTTAAGGAAGGCATTTTGACCTTTACTGGCACTGGTTCCTGCTATTCTGTCATGTTAGAGTGGCTCTGAAGATCAAGATGATCAGTGGAGGAGAATAAATGTTTCCTCTATGCATTTTCCACTAAGAAGCTTGTGAAGCAACCTACATATCTCATGCTGATACTGTGTTTTTGAAGCAGATTTGTTATAGCCTCAGAAGGAAAAAAGAAAGCAATATGGTTTTTATAACTCAGTCCAGAATAATCTTATGAAATCTTCATAATTATCAAAGGAAAATGGAGGGACTGAAGTTGGAATACAGGGAACTAGTTATGTTCATTTGCTTTTGTAGATGTTTATCTCTTGAAATCATTAACTGATGAGGTACATTGTTTTTTCTGTTTGATTGTTGTTGACTGCATTTGAAAAAAAGCATGGTCACAGTTCACTGTGTGGGAGTGATTCGCACACTGAAGATAGGCATTATATATTCGCATATGCCAGGGAACTATACAGACATTGAATTGGCACATAAAAGTCCTTTTTTTTTTGGCACAATGTCATATGCTGGTCATCATGAAGCTTCAACAGGCTTAGGAGTAAGGACTGAATCCTGTCAAATTCTGAATGATCATCACACATCAATTTGTTATTATGTTGCAGGATTTCACTCTTAATAGAGAGTAATCATAGAATCATAGAATCATAGAATGGTTTGGGTTGGAAGGGACCTCAAAGATCATCTAGTTCCAACCCCCCTGCCACAGGCAGGGACACCCTGCACCAGACCAGGTTGCCCAAAGCCCCATCCAACCTGGCCTTGAACACTTCCAGGGATGGGGCTGTCACAACCTCTCCGGGCAACCTGTTCCAGTGCCTCACTACCCTCAAAGTTAGTGAAGCATTTATTCCTAACATCTAATCTAAATCTACCCTCTTTCAGTTTAAACACATTACCCCTTATCCTATCACTACAGTCCCTGATAAACAGTCCCTCACCATCTTTCCTGTAGGCCCCTTCAGGTACTGGAAGGCTGCTATAAGGTCTCCCCGGAGCCTTCTCTTCTCCAGGCTGAACAACCCCAACTCTCTCAGCCTGTCCTCATAGGAGAGGTGCTCCAGCACCTCTCATCACCTTCATGGCCTTCCTCTGGACTCACTCCAACAGCTCCATATCTTTCTTGTACTGAGGACCCCATAGCTGGATGTGGTACTCCAGGTGGGGTCTCACAAATAAGACTTTTTTGTAAATGCAACAACATAGGAGAGGTGCTCCAGCACCTCTCATCACCTTCATGGCCTTCCTCTGGACTCACTCCAACAGCTCCATATCTTTCTTGTACTGAGGACCCCATAGCTGGATGTGGTACTCCAGGTGGGGTCTCACAAATAAGACTTTTTTGTAAATGCAACAATGGTTTAGCAAGATTCAATGGCAAGGTACACTTGATGATTTACTGCACAGAGGACAGAGAGGGAGGGAGAAAAGCATGTCAGAACCTCTTTGAACTGGTGACACTAGCTAGTTTTTGCAATCTGAGCATGGTCTTCCAATGCGTGCAAGACTTCTGTTAGGTTCTGTGATAAAGCTCATCAGCACACCCACCAAGGAGCATAGAGCAACAATGGCAGGAGGGGGACCCCAAATAGTACCCTGCCTTGGCTGCTCCCAGGCTCACCCCAGGGCCACTAGCTCATCAAATGCCCATCACACAAGCCTCGAGGAGCCCAGGGACAGGACAGCAGGCAGAAACCCAAATCAAAGCCTCCTGAGGAACAAACCACCTTGCACTGGCCCTCCCAGGGATGTCCCATGAGAGCCCTTGCCCATGCCCAGCGTGAAACCCATCACCAGCAGCCATCGGGACCACCCCTGGGTCACACTTCTGACTGAGGGGGGATGCTGCTCAGGGTTTGGGAACATACTGTGGAGGCAGGGAAAGAGCAGTTTGGGATCTAATAGGATTTATTATGGGGAGAGGAACCAAAGGTGGGAAAAATGGAGTTTAGGTGATCTAGGGAGGAACACGAGTGGCAAAATGAGGGGCAAAGGGGCAAAAAGGCTTGGTAGTAGTTGGCTGGTGGGTACACTTGTCAGCCATGCCCTGCATCTGGCTGGCACAGCCTGTCCTGGATGCTCACCACAGTCCTTCCTCACTCTGTCAATGATGGCTCTGTGTGTGTGTGTATGTGTGTGCATGCACGCACCCACGTGTTTATGTATGCACATGTGTGTGCACACATACGGGGTCTGAGTAGAGTGACTGGAGTCAGAGGGTGAGTGGGAACCCTGTGTCCATGGTGCAGCAACCACAGTGGGTGTGGGTGTACAAATGAGTGTGCAAGCACCAGCATGATTTGTGCCGGACAGGGTGCTGGGCCCATGAAATGGCTGGTAGCCAGCAGGTATGAGGGTCTGTGAGAGCAAGAGCACAAGGGGTTTGGCTATGGGGACAGAGGAGTCCCAGTGAGCTNCGGTGTGAACGTGTGCTCTGTGTGCGTCTGCCTGCTGGAAACGTGTCTCCAGCCTTGCTGCTGGTTGGACCCAGTGACATGGACCTGAGCAGCCTCGCCTCTCCCAGGCTCTTGGATCCGGCAGGATATCTTTTTCTCTAACACTTTCAACAGCCTTATATTTTGTTGTTGTTAAAGAAATGGTCAAAGATGCTGAGAACTCTCATCAGTTTCTCTCTGGAACAAGAACTGTTGCATACAGGGGCAGAGGATAAATAGCAACATACTCAGAGAAACATTACTTGCACATCATACTAGAAAATGGCTACAAATAGCTGGGTATGATATACCAATGATTGTCCCATCACTACTCTAAGACGTGCTTTGTCCAGTGTAAAAATCTATGTCTTCCCTAACTAAAGCAGAAATTATTCCAGGTATGTGGATTTTTTGAGTAATTTAAGGCTTCTAATTTTCTTTTTTTAAATGTTGTGAAAATAGTTCATTATGTACTTTTGTCTGGGAGATGGTTAGCATTGTCTGCCATCCTACCCATACCTTCATTCTGGCAAAGGTAGATGTTAATACTCAGAAAGAGGGATGGTGTTCACTAAGGAAATACCTGTTTCATGTGTTTCTAAAGCATACTAACTGTATTACATCACAGCTCTGTTTTTAAGCACTGTTTGGTGGTCTAAAACTCATAGAATTCTTACCTCTTCCTGCAATGCACACAATCAAACTGGAAGCAGTTCTTTCCACAAAGAAAACACTATTTGCAAAGACTTTCCACAGTACTACACAAACTTCTAAGAATATAATGTTCTCCGTGTTTAAAAAAGAAAAGCTTGCTTTTGTAGTATACTCTACTGAACTTCATCTTCACTCTAAGGTGATTTTGGAACTGTTTTCAAAGACAGATATTCTTGCTGGTTACTGTACTTCTGATTGTGCTGTGTAGCACAACTGAAGGCGAAAAGAATCCCAACTAACTCAAACTGGACCTGCATTACACATTGTAAGCAAGCCGCTAAACTTAACATAAGTCTCTAGCTGCTGTTAGACCCATTGACCAGAAAACACATCTGTATTGTCTACATCAGAATTTAATGTATCTGAAGTCAAATTTAATACCACAATACTGATTTTTTTTCTTTATTTGTTGATTTTTTTTTAATTAAATGTGCAAGTCCCTAGAAAGAAGAGATGTAAGATTGTTGTAATAAAAGCAGGTTTCTAGATTTACTGGTTAGTACGAATTTCAGCTACAAGCAAAGCCCCATGGCTCAGCAGAAAATCTAAAATATACTAAAGTTTACTTGTGGAAAGTTTTTATATTCTTTGTATGAAAGTAGTTTATCTTTGAATGCTCAAAAGTAGCTATTTTCATTATCAGGATGTGGCTTCCTGAAGATCATTGTCTAAATTTTTACTGATTCCTGCCTGTCTGCAGTCCATGGAGGTCTTCTCTGTTACTGCAGAGCTGTTCACTGTCTCCATCAAAATAGCTAGTTAGCATACAGGTTGCATTATTTAAACTTCTACTGGAAACGTACTCTTCTTTATAAGTGATTTTCCTGTGTTTTCCCCTGGAAAGTAAGACTCACCCTGACTGACCCCATTTGGTACTCTTCCAAAATATTTTTTTCTTCATAATGGGTCAATCCATATGATGATTTGCTTTGATTCATTCAAATTGGTTTTTCTTTTGCATTTTCCAGGGAACTGATGAAATGCCAGTTCTCACAATTTCCTCGGCTGGTCATTTAGACTGTCACTCAATGAAGTGATGAACCTGACTTTTAAGTCGTTATGGGGCACCACTGACTCCATAGAGAGATAATACAAAGTGCTGCTCTGGTACAAACTCACACTATTGCCTCAGATATGTTAAGAATTGTATCAAGGGATAGGAGATTTCATATGAGATTAAGTGTTGTTTGCCTTTCTTTTGCTGATAAAGGTGATGAGGATCAAACATGCACACCCAGGCTACCTTTATATTTCAATGAAACAATATGTCTGTTCTGCATTTTCTTAACTTGGCCTCAGAACAGACGCCTGAAGAAACTGAAATATAAACTGAAACCTGGCATAACAGCATGGAAGACAGAGTCTAGATTGTCACCAGGCTGGCATGTGGTTTGCAGTCTTGCAGCTGCCAAGAGGGGCAACTCTTCCTCCCCCCTGCAGTGATACAGCCCTGATCCTGTTCCTGCATCAGCATTAGGGAGCCCATGGCTACACAGCTTGCATCACATTAAGGTAATCATGGCTGAGGCCATTTAGAAAACATTGTTTTCTCCAGGCATAGGTTCCTCTTCCACTGTAGTTCATCCCCCCTTCAAGGCATGCTGATCCTGGTCCCCACACGGCTGAGGTGTAAAATGGAGCACAGGACTAAAATAAGACATGCTGTCTTAAATGGGGTCATTTCAGTGCAGCCTTACAAATTATTATCCTGGCACAGGAGAGAGCTCAGTGGACTTCAGCACACCACAGGTGGAGCAGCTGGAGGAAGAAGCATTTTCATCCATTTCAATTGCCAGAGAAAATAAACATCAAATCTTGTTCTTCTGTTGTGTTTCTACATTGCAATTCTTTCACTGGCAACACCAAAAGGAAAGGGATCCTGCCCTGAATTCACACAGTGTTTTTATGGATTTATTTAAAGCTAGGCTATTTCACAAATCTGGGTTACAGTGACACACAATCCCCTTAGTGTGAGCTGCCACGTCTATGCCATTATGGTTGCGCAGTTCTGCAAAGGAAATTACTTGATTGAGAACTTAGATTTTGCAATGAATTTTCCAACAGACTTTCTGGTGGTTGGCTCAGCTTCTTTTAACAAAAAAATATGTAAGGTTGGGAAGAGAAGGCTGTCTTCTAGCTGGAGAGGTATCACACAGAGTTCTCCTTGTTCCTAACTGAATGAGTATAGATTCATCTAGTTTCCACTGAAGCATGTCAGGCACGTAGAATTCATTCTCTGCAATCTTTGCTTCAAGCTCTGTATTCCATCAGATTTGCTCACAGCAGCAAAAGTATTCAGTGAGAAATTTCTGGAAAGTGAATGCAATTGAAACAAATTCTGTTCAGTAGCTGTTGAAAATTTCCATTAATGACTTACTCTTTCTGATAGAACTACTGATAGCCATATACACAATGAACTGAAGACTTGTAATTTCTTGGATGAACTACGTTGATCTGAAATTCAGTTTGAAGCTATACAACAGGCATAGTTACTCCTTCTTCTTTTGCTTCTATCCCAAACACAGTCCTCCAAACTCTGGCACACTGGTAGCGTAACACAGGTCTCACTGAAGTAAGAATTTACCACTTAAAGCCACCACAAGCAAAAATGCAAGCTCTTTTGACTGGCTTTCAGATTTATGTGCCTATCCAAATTAACAGCAGGGGACAAGCTCAGGACAACTTCCCATTGCAGCGGGACTGGGCCCATGGAGCTCCTCCAGGCTTCATTTTCTTAAATAATCCTTGCTCTCACATCATCAGAGGCTGCTTTTGCTACAGGTTCCTCGCTCTCCCTGCCAGGACACTGAATTGGACCACACATCTGCTGCTGAAGAAGCGGTCAGGTGAGATGACTGAGCTGGTGTAACACCTGGAACTGGAGAGAGAAAGGAGCAGCCCTGTGTCCAGCAGCAGAGAACCTCGTCTCCCCTCCAACCTGCTCTGTGGTTTCTCTGTTCTCTTGGCAAGCCCTTTCACATCACAAACCCAGCCAGCCCCGCGGACCCTTTTTGGTGGAAATACCTTTCTGCAGAAGCTGTGAACCAAATCTTTCCACCCACCATGGCTAAGTGTGAGAGCTTGTGGGTAGGGGCAGACTCGGCAGCTCCTGCGAAAGGGGTCGTTTGGCAAAGGACTTTGTTTTCCTTCAACAAATGGCTGGAAAGTAATAGTAACTGCAGGTTCAGTCTCACTCATGCACTTAACAGCTCAAATGTGAGTCAGTCTTTCAGACTGACAGGTCTTTGGTTTAGCAGCATGTGAAAACTGGTCTCCCATTCTCTTTTAAGGAGGATTTCCTTTTTAGTGAGGGAAGAAAATATTCCTCCTCAGAGACTTTTTCATAAAGGCTTAATAATCTCTGTGTGTTTTTCATTTGAAAATTTTCAGCTCCGCTTGAACTCCTTTGAGTCCTGTTTTTTTATCCTATCAAGAGAATGCTTTAAATAAAAATGTAAATGTGGGGTGTGAGGCACGTAGGGGTGTTTATGGGGGGCAGAGGAGGGTTGAATTGCTAATTATGAAACACATGCAATACATACATTTGAAGTTATAGCCAGGCAAACTTTTGTGCCAAAATGATTTTTTTTAATGTAGACTGAACTACATAATTGGTGTTTGAATAATCTCCAATTTATAAACAAAAAAATTTATATATAGATGAATGTATTGAATCTCACTCAGTCTGAGGCTTTTTACACTTACTAGGAATTCTAGAAATTTTTTTAATTTAAAATTTTTTTTCAACCCTGTTAAAGCATCACAAAAATCTCAGCCTATGAATTCTCTAATCTAAGATTTTTCTAGAGTACAAAACCTAATTTGAAATACCCCTAATAAATTATTAATTACTAGCATTCTTTTCTCCAGAGCCTGAAGGACTGATCAGACAAATATGCTTGTCACATATCAGAAGGGGATGGTATTCATGTAGTTCTAAACTGGAAAATGATTGACAAAATTAAAACTTAAAGAAGTTTTAATTAATTTTAATTTAATTAAGTCCTCAAATGACAGAAAGTACAAGTCCTGATTATTTAAGGGAACTTTTGAATCCACCTCATCTACTGATGTACAGAATATTTTACTGTTTATTCACACATGTCATCCCAATAGTAAAAAGAACAGCTGGAAATGCTTCACTATTTACTGTGATCTGTTTCTATGTCTGAGATTAGTCAGGAGTTCCTTTTTCATTAATCCAGACCTCCTGCTGCCTTTGCTTGACCTTATATCAGGACAGCCTACTGTTGAGCTTTAAAGACACAGTCCTTGAAAATCAACCAGCTCTCCTGGATGCCTCTTCTCTCCAGGGCCATATATCCTGGAATGTTTCCCAGCAGATCTCTGGAGGCGCCAGTCTGCTCTCCTGAAGTCCAGGGTTGCATTCCTGTTACTGTCCTTGCTCCCTCCTCTCAGGATCCTGAACTTCACCATCTCTGGTTCACTGCAGCCAAGGCTGCCCTGACCTTCACATCCAAGATCAGTTCTTCCTTGTTTGTAAGAATTAGCCCTGTCGCTTGGTCCTCTGGCAGTATCATTGGTGTCCATGTGGAAGTGCAGTACCGTCTGAAAAGTCACTGCATCCTGAATCCAAGACCCAGGCAACAAAGAAACTCCCTAGATGGCACTTCAGTCAGATGGGGGACCTCTGTGCCCCACAGCAGAGAGACTCCCAAAATTATCACTCACCTGGCCTTGATGCTGCTGTTGGGCTGAGGTACAGCTGGCTCAGGTGCTGCACTGGATAGAGCTGTGAGGGCACTGAACCTGCTCTGTAGCTCCAATGAACAAATGGAGCAGGAGTCATCTTCCAGGTGCTGAAATTCACAATCTTCCAGCCTTCACCAGCAGCTTTTTCCAGCCTGATAAGTGCAGATGTTGCCTGACCCTCCCTTGATACAGCTAAGATCTTGTATCTTGAGAGTCTCAGGAGAGATGTGATCTATGTGCTTTCTGCATTCTCTGATGCAGCCATTCTCTGATGCTGCCCTCCTGTACTTCCTTTACACAGAGCCACTACCAGCACACAATACCTGTGGGCAAGGATACCCTGTGTCCCCCCCACCTCAGTGAGAAATGCCTGCTTACCTGCAGTCACAGACCTGTTGGTCTGCATGCTCCCTTGGGAGCTCAGTCCAGGTCAAAGACTTTGATGTATCAGGGCAGTTTTTCCAGTTGTTTTTGGATAGCGTGTTCTGCAGCCCACCACCACCAGCATTGCTAAGCATATGTGTACCTCTCTCAGCAGAGCTTCTGCCTCCTTTCTGCACAAACTGCTGCGTCTGTTGGTTGTATCTGTTAGCTGGGCTCTAAGCTTTCTCTTTCATTTCCAGTTTCACCCATCTTTGAGCAAAAATCTTACTGATGAAGGACTGAGCTTCACTTTAGATATAGGAAACAAAATGAAGAGAAAATGGAGTACCAACATTGAGCAACTTACTTACATTGAACATACTGTTAGTTTCTTTTGCAGAACCCAAATTCTATAGTGTTATCAATTTAATTCAGAAACTACCTAGAATCTGAATATTTCACTTACAATGAAGAGCAGAGTCTGTGAAGAGCTGTGCCTGGAAAGCTTTTAGAGCAAGATGAACATGTGCAACTCAAGCAACCAGACAGATAGGGATCAGCAGCCCCAGCTGTACTCTGTCATAGTTGAGATGCATCTTAGAAAGGCTAGATGAAGGATACTAACGCAGGTTAAAAGACTATAAACCAGAACTGTGTCCTGCATTTAAGTTTGCAATATTGTTTCTATGCTAAAATGTCAGCCATATGGCTTACTAGAAAAACTTTCAAGAGACAAATTTGGCAGATCTTGTATGTCTGGAAGGAACAAGTACAAATAAAAATATTCTAGGCACACACTGCATTGCATTCCACAACTTCTAAAGGACCCAGGACCTGGGAGGTGTCCAAACTGCTGCAACTGGTTCAAGGGAGCGGTACTGACAGTCGTATGGAAGCAGGCCCGAACCTGTGCTTTCCTGTAAGGAGCAGACTGCGGAGAGGAGCCATCTGAACCATCAAATAGGGATATAAAAGGGAATTGGGCTGTTTTAAGTTAAAAAAAAGAAATCAGCTGAAGTGATACTTCTTGCAGGGCAAACAAGAAAACCTTGAGCACCAACTACACTTGCATATTCAGGAAAAGGATCTTGCCCCAAGGTGACTCAGTAACATAGAGTTTTCAGGGTAATAGGTGCAAAGAATTTTACTTAGCAACTGGCCCATACAATATAATAAATAGACCTATGTGACAGAGGTCGGGCCTTGAAAGTTCATGTGCTATGATAAGATGAAAGGCCAAAAAAAAAGCAGCCCAGGTTGTTACTGTGTTTCAAGAGGAGTTTGAATATCCCCAGATCACATCTTCAGCATGAGTATGGTTAAGAGGAACATAAACTTTTATTGAGATCTCTTTTTACTGTGTGAGTAATATAAAATATTTTAACTTAAGTAATCACCTTTGATCCAATTGTTTCACTTTACTATAAATAAAGTGATAAGTATGTTTATAGACACCTTAGAAATTAAGTTTTTTCTTTGCAACCCTTAACGAGGAAAAGGCCCTCCTCTCCTCTCCTCTCCTCTCCTCTCCTCCCCTCTCCCCTCCCCTCCTCTCTTAATTTTGTGACTAACTTCTGCTTAACCTAACACTAAGCTAATTTGAGCTGCTTGTAACATATAGTCTTATAGTAACATGATTAGGTAACTTAGTTAATAAAAATGTGCAATAAGGAAAAATGAATTGTTTCTCATGTTCTCACCCTATTTTATCTCTAATACTTTTCCTGTGTAATTCTCCTATTTTATTTGAATAGCCTGCAGAAAGCAGTAGGTTTGACAGATGTACAGACCCGACTGCAAAGTAGGATCCATACAACAAAATAGACACTAGCACCAGGCTGACTGAGCACAGTAAGAATCGCCTTCCACCCACTGCATCTCTGAGATCCTCAAAGAAACCCTGCAGGGAGAAGAAGCACTGAGGGTTCCCTACAGAGCAAGTAAAGCTTTTCTCAGTGTTTATTTTATTCTTCAGCTTATTTATAAAAATTTGGTAATCCTTGACCCCTCTAGTGTGTAACTTCAGGATATTGTTTTGGACAGCTGTCCAGGTCCAGGAAAAGTCATTGCTATGTTAGAGGCAGCCTTGCCTTGTCTTCTGCTCCTCTCTACTCACTTGTTTTGTCCTGTTGCATATCTCTTTGATTTCAGCTACTTTTCAACACCCCTGCTCTTGGAAACAGTATCACAAGATGACAGAAACAGCCACTCAGGTCTGAAGAGCTGTAAAATATTACAGTATGTCTAAGGACCTGGTCAGATCTTTCAAGCAAGTAAAGTGATACAAAGCCTTAGAGCACTGACTTTCAAGTCTGCTTGTCACTTCAGGACAGTCCCTTGAAATAACTGTCTTGGATCCCAAAGAAAATCCCTTCTTACTTCTGCTGTCCCATAAATTCTCTTGCATCCTTTTCCCTGTGAGTAGTCTGCCAAAGGGAGGATAAATATTAATTTCTTATAACCAGCTATCCCTGCTTGGATTTCAGAATAGCATCTTCTGATCATACCTCTTGTATTATGTATCACAATCTAGAGAACTTGCAAACTTACTCACAGGTTTGCCAGAAAAGCCAAGCCACATTGCCTCAGCTCAAAACCTTAACTGTTTCTTGTTATAAAGTGACATGACTGTTTACTGTTGGCTGTTTCAGCTCACTTATTCCATCACAATCATCATGATAATCTGTTAGAAGATTGAGGTAAATCCAATCAAGCACCTGCAGGAATGTGCTATAAGCACAGACCATACCAAATATTCACATAATTTGATGAGCACAGCTGCTAAAAAGAAGTCAGATGAAACATACTGGCAGGGTGAGGTACACTGAGTCTTGCTTTCACCTAGTAAGAAACCATCAGTGGTGTCTGAAGAGTTGTTCCCTCAAGAAAAGGCTGCCCTTAGCTTAGTGAAACCTGTGGGTTTCCAGTTCTTTGCCCCTGGGATCCTTTTCTGGGAACAACAGAAGGAGGCCCCAGAATTCTTCTAAAAGTTAAGCTTAAACAGGAACTTGCAGTGGGAAAGAGATCTGGGGTTTCAAAAAACAACTTGAACATGATGCTGTGAGTTTCATATCAGATTAAGAATGAAACGTTCTTTTCCATTTGCAAGATTCTTAATCTATATACTCCTATGGACAGAAAAGCAACATCTCTGACTCCTTATGGTCATTTTTTTCTTTTCTCTTGAAAAGCTTCTTTGTGATCCACAGTTTAAAAAAACACTATCTGAATATATGAAAATGTGCAGCAAGGTAAGATCAGTTGACTTGTTCAAAAAAGAATTTATCTATTCATTTATTTTCTTTTTTCTAAGTGAAACACACAGATAAGTCCTAGGCATCATGTGATTGCAGTGAGTGATAAAAGGGAAAAGTTAAAAACTGGAAACTTCAGCTGTAACTGTCTAATAGGCCTGAAACTTCCACAAAGACAATAAACTTTTAAATGTGCCACACTTTTAGAATGGGAAGAGGTGATGTACAGAGAGACTTCAACCAGTAGATAATTGTGAACTGAATGATCACTGTATTTGATGGGTATTTCCTCATCTTTGCGGTCTTTCTAGATGCCTTGAGACAAAATTTGCTGCAGTAGCTACTTTTGTGGGCATCGCTGCTGTGTAATTGCTCTCCCAGTTATTAAATACAAAAGACCGTGCAATTTATTAGTTTGGAAATACCCCAATTTGGGGAATAGCATTTCTAAGGCAGTAAAAACTTCATTTACATACAACTGTATTTACATAATAACTAATATGTTTGGTCCTGACAGGCTTCCAAGATCAGCTACAAAGAAAGGATAAATTTTTTTATTTTTTTTTTTAATTCTTTTTTTTTTTTCCCCAGTTAGAGAGAAGCTTTCCAGATCAGTTCAGACTGACATCTGGGTAACTGTCAGGGTAGACAGGCAGGCTGCTGCTGTACAGACACTCATGCACAGAATACTTATTTAAAAGAAAAACAAAGCTAATTTATTTGAATCTTGGCATAAAGTAATGCTCATATGGGCAAACAAATATCTCAAGCAAGGGCTGGTCATGGTTAGGTGGTGCAAGGAGTATCTGTTGCAAGGCTCCTTGCAATGATGTCTTCAGCTGTAATGAATGAGACTCCCTGAACTGCTGTTCTGCTTGGTCCTAACCATGTAGATGGGCCATGGTCCTTCACGGATGGACAGCTTGGTAGGCAAGGATTTGGCTGGATCATTGCACTCAAACAATTACAGTCAATGGCTGAATGTCAAAGTGCAGATCAGTGATAAGTGGTGTTCCTCGAGGGTCAGCTGTGTTAAACACCAGCACTGTTTAATGTCTTTGTCGACAACATGGACAGTGGGACTGAGTGCACCCTCAACAAGTTTGCCAACAAGACCAAGCTGTGTGGTGTCATCAGCACTGGAGGGAAAGGATGCCATCCAGAGAGATCTTGACAGGCTTGAGAGGTGGGCCCATGCAAACCACATGGAGTTCAAGGCCAAGTGCAAGGCCAAGTGCAAGGTTCTGCACATGGGTCAGGGCAATCCCAAGCACAACTACAGGCTGGGCAGAGAATGGATTGAGAGCAGCCCTGAGGAGAAGGACTCAGGGTTGTAGGTTGATGAAAAGCTCAACGTCTGACAATGCACGGTTGCAGAGCAGACAGCCAACCATATCCTGGGCTGCATCAAAAGTGGGGGGAGGTGATTCTGCCCCTCTACTCTGCTCTTGTGAGACCCTGCAGTACCTGGAGTACTGCATCCAGCTATGGGGTCCGCAGTACAAGAAAGACATGGAGGTGTTGGAGTGAGTCCAGAGGAGGGCCACAAAACTAATCAGAGGGCTGGAGCACCTCTCCTGTGAAGACAGGGTGAGAGAGTTGGTGTTGTTCAGCCTGGAGAAGAGAAAGCTGTGGGGAGACCTAATTGCAGCCTTCCAGTACCTAAAGGGGGCCTACAGGAAAGCTGGAGATAAACTTTTTGTAAATCCATGTATTGACAGGACAAGCGGTATAGGTCTTAAGTTGAAGAAGGGTAGATTTAGGTTAGATATAGGGAAGAAACTCTTCACTGTGAGGGTAGCGAGGCAGTGGAACAGATTGCTCAGAGAGGTTGTAGATGCCTCATCCCTGGAAGCGTTCAAAGCCAGGTTGGATTGGACTTTGGGCAACCTTGTCTAGTGGAGAAGAGATTGGAACTAGATGATTTTTGAGGTCACTTCCAACCCAAACCATTCTGTGATTCTATGGACTCTCCAGCATAGGTATGATCCATTGTTACTTATGGTCTTAAAGAATGTGCAAAGTATCTTGCTAACTTACCCATGCATGGAAGGCCATCCTATATAAATACTTCTACATCTGCAGGACCAGTTTCTAGTGATCATTTACAAGTGCCTAACCTGTGTTCAAGCTCAGCAAGAACTACCTGAGGAAGTCTCTGAAATGGCCGGGTTATCCACCTACAACATCAAATAAGCTTTTTAAAATTGTTCTTGACACAGCAGGAGCTGCCGTGGGAGGGATTCTTAAGGACAGTCAAAAATTCCCACCGAGAGACATCTTGCACCACTTAGTCAAAAACTGTGCTGTGAAGGTGGCTAGATCATTCACCTAGTTTCAAGTTGGTCTATTTTTTCAAACTAGTTCATTATCTCATCCATGAAAACAACCAGAAGTGGAGTTTCTGGACCACTTAGGGACCTGATAACTAAAGTGAACCAGGTGTCCACACATCCATTGCCCTGATACCCAGCAATACCACCATTACAACTAAATTATTAATCATACCTCACTTATAACTGAAGTACCATAAGTCTTGCAAAATATTGGTATAAATTTGGTATAAATAAAAATGTAGTGTTTCAGAAATTACTCTCTAGAAAAAGGAAGATGTTACCATACAATTTATTTGAAAAATGGTAGTTTAACTGAAGAAAATGTGCCTAATTCCTTAATCAGGTGATTAAGCATGAAAGCCTGGGTGAGCACTGAAGTGTTTTTACTACATCTTTTTCCAGCTCTGAATTCTTCAGTTGTCCTCCTCTCACCTTCTTCACTTCTAGCTAGAATTTAGATAAAAAATTATTATGACCTTTTTCCAGGTTTGCTAATGATAATAATCTTCTCCAGCATTTATCTAATTTAGCTAATCAACAATAATTTTAGTTACAGTGGCAATGTTGTTTTTGACACATCTGGATTTAAAATCTCTGCTGTGCTGTTGGACAAAATAGCAGTAACTATCTTCATGTACTTCTGTGTTTCCTACTAATGGAGGCTCTGACCCAAACATCCCAAACAGTGCCTGACATTTTTCTGAAAACACACAGCTGTGATAGATAGATTTTTGGGGCCTTTGAAGGCCTTGTTTTGCCTTCAAAGAAAAGTCTCATGTGAAAACAGAGACAGAAAAGATACCATAAACACTTCATCTGAAATCTCTGTTGATGGACAGGATTTATGCTCCCTGCACCAGTCCATTTCAGGCTAGAAGTGAGCAATTGCTTTTAAGGAAATAAATTGCCAGCAAAACAGATTGCCCCACGAAAGCGAAAGACTGCTCACCAAGCAAGGTCAAACTGGGGCCGAAATGCTGGATGTTGAGAAGCTTTCCTGGCATAACCCAAGCCCCACAGGAACATCAGCTACTGCAAACACAATGTTCTTCCACTGATGCAAAGGAAAGGGTGAGTAGTCATCACTTTGCAAGGCAATAGAAGCAGTAAGAAATCCATCTGTGCTGATTTACCTGCAGGCATCCTATTTACTTGTGTTCTCCCAGTGAGAGAATTTTATTTGTTTCTCTTGTGGATTCTTTCAATGATTGCTAATTTTGCCTTCTCCAGATTGCACTGAAGCTTTGGGGATAGTTTCTATTACAATTTGAGTGTTTTTAAAGGAACATCATATTTTTAAGGGACTGATTGTCAAATAAGTAGTATTTTTCCTGAAAACCTACAGCATTCTTTTTGCTTTGTGAAAATGGAGAAGTAATTCAAGGAAGTGAGAAGTGGGTAAGCAATTTCTAAATTTAAGTAGAATCCCTTCTGATGCCTTAGAAAAGCAGAAAAAAGTGCACTTGCCAGAATTTTTTTTCCACTATTGCCTTGGTTGAGTGAAAGCTCAATCCTGACAGCTGTATTCTGAATGACAGCACCTTCCCAGCCAGTAAGTGTATTTTTTCACCACGTTTACCAGCTATTAGATTTATTAGACAAATTAAAATTGTTAATACAGTTAAGAAATCCAGTTCATCATTTAACTTCATTATATATAAAATACTATGTTTCTTAGATGTGTTGCCACACACAGGTTGTTAAGAGCACATATTGCAGTCTGAGCTGAGAAAGTCTACACAAGATTCCAGGCAATCCTCTCCTTGAAGGCTGTGCCCCTAAAACAAGAAATATAAAAAAAAAAAAAAAGCATGACAACTTGCTGTGGTCCATATTTGTATTCTCATTTTTGTATATACTGGGCAAGATAAATCATTGATGAGTCCAAAACAGAAGAAAAGACAACTTCAGCAGTACCCATCAGTTGAGACAAAAGACTATTGTATCTACTTTGTACTAACTGATCTGAGAAGTTAGATTTTCATAGGTGGGGGGATTGAATATATATATCTTTCCAGCTTGAAACAGAGGGACTTCCCATATATTGATAACTTGGTTCTGCAGTTTCTCTATGCATTTGTATTCTTTCATTTTTTAACCAAAAATATAGTTTGTTGAAAGATTTAAATATCTCTGGAATGTCTGGTACTTCATCATATGAATTTATGCATTATTCCTGAAAATAAAGCTTATGTTTGACCCTTTTCAACTTCCAAGCAGTTATACTGATATTTCAAAATACATTGCAAAAAAATCACAATTTGTGAAAATGGAATAATTATGAAGGGCTGCATCTTACAAAACCTAGATGTAAGTATCGCAACTTCCATATGAATATTTCCTATTCAGAAAATAGCATAAAATAGAATAACATAAACTGTTCTACATCAAAAAGATAGTACTTTCATGCTAATCAATTCCTAAATGCTGTTTTACAGCAAAACTACATGGTTGCAGTAAAAATGTCTCTAGCTGGTTGGATAGATTTTTAAGCTATGGTGCAGGATAGTACCCAAATTTCTAATGAATCTGAATAGTTAAGATGTTTCCAGTTGTAAACAGAAGCTTCAGGTAACATTGAGAATATTTTGGATAACTGCTTTTATACTCTTTCTTCCGTTTTCTGACAAAGAGAGCTTAAACACAGAGATGTTTTACTACTTCTAGTGCTTGCATGATATTCAGTGATCACTGCATAAACATCTCTAACTCTAGATCCTTCTCTGTAGCAGAAATTCTCACAATAGCGACCCTGTATTAAAGTCTGCATTACAGATCTGGTTTTAGTTTATAAATGTGAAGACACCACACCAGACTTTTCTTCCTCAGTCATGATATTGTCTCCCTCTTCTCTGACACAGAAGGCCTGGTCCTTTACCTCACATTACAATGGCAAGGCTAACAAGCACTTTTTCAATATATTTCATCTACTGAATGTGGTTTGAGCAGCAGTTCTATTTGCACAGATGTAGTCTTTCTCTCCTTTTACTCACTCGTCCAGGCTTCCTATTCAGGCTAAAATAATGTGTATGTGATAACAAATATTTTACTCTTTTGGATGTGTCACATTACCAGGCTGGCTGTACAGCAGATGTTCTCAGTCTGATATAAATTTCTATATAAAAAGGTCATATTTTCAAATCTTTGCATAAAATACTTTTCTCTGGGGTAGTCTGGTATGTGCATAAGCTCCTCCACACAAGGTCTTTAGGGACTTCCTACAAATGTACATCAGAATGTGCTGTTGCGGATAACTCCTGCATCTGACTACATTGATTAAATCTTTGTGGAAACAGCCTGAGTTGTGCTGTATTGACTGATAAATATTAGTCTTTCTTCCATTGAATTAGCTGCATTTATTGGACCTTTACTTGCTTCTGAGAGCTGTTAAGGCTCATTCAAATCTTACACTTTAGCATATGTGTAAGCTGCTGTACCTAAACCTGCCTGAACATCTGGTACTTGCAAAACAGTTGCTCTAAGCTCTGCATTCACCACTAGATTTACTACTAAATTACCCAAACAATTTGATAACAGGTGTGAAAATTTCCTTTTGCTGACATAATGATAAATTAGATTCATCCAAATTCCATCTCCAGATTATGACGTATGTGCTTTTTGGACAAAGATTTTATCTGTTAAATTCCCAGTGACTCAATAGATGCACTTAGCCTTGCTGTGAGTTCAGTCCTCCAGAGAAGCATGGATGACCGCAAATGGCTACAAACTGGCCCTGGTATGTGAGTCACCAGTCTCGTCGTGCGCTTTTCTTTCCTGCTCCTCACTTTAGCATATGACTTGACATGACATTGCCTTAGTACTTGGACCTTCCGAAGTTGTGCACATCATATCTGTTTTCTGTACCCATTTTAGAGAATGACCTTGGACTCCTACACAGCTTAACCCCATAGCTTTGGCCACTACTTCTGCAAGGATTAGAATATAATAATATAGAGTGAGCATGTGCAAAGTCAGTCTTACCTCTATGTCTATGGTTTTTTCAACTTTTCAGTGCTATCACCCTGCTACCACTGATTGCAAGATGCCTGCTTTCAGCAGTTTAATATCATCCTATGACAACTGTAGGGATTTTGCTGTTGTTTTGTTTTCTTTTATCTCAGGAATGGTGCTTGCAAGTTGTGCTATCACAGAATTGCTAACAATATAGACAGAAATATTTCAGAAGTAACTGGGTGTGTCCACATTGGGCTCACAAAATACATCTCCCCTTTTTCAGGAGGCAATGTTTATTTGTCAAAGAGTTAAAGGTTTATGTAGTCCAGCTAGTGATCATTAATAAAATTTAACAGCTCTGCAGTGGGTTTATGACTGCCTCACACATAAATGTTCTGTGGTAATGTCTTAGACCTTGAGGAAAACTTAGAAAGTATTGCTTGCAGATTTTCCTAAGTTAAATAGGGACTTCTGTAGCAAAAATTAGTATCTGCAGTGTCTTATATGACTTTCTGTAAATCTTCTTACTAGAATTTTAAAACAAAATGTCCTGATTTCATAACTTCAGGCTCTCATGTTTTGTAATCCTTTCAGAGTCAGAAATACACTTTCTGCCTAAGGATATTTGTGCCTACATATTTCTGTATATGTACATGTGTATATGCACATATATATGTATAAGCATATATTTGCAAGTTTTAGTAAGAATCCTTTCAATATCTGCTGTAAGTAGGCTACAGATGTTCCTGATTAATTCCAGCTCTTGGAATTCAGATGCACTTGATAAGAAGTGAATTTCTCATCTAATGAGCAACCACCATTCTGTGCTTGAAAATCATTACATATCTGCTACTGACATGTATTACAGCATGACTCAAACCAAGATGTAGAAGTTGGTCTTGCAGCTTAAATGAGTTTAGATCTTTTTTTCCCTAATTGCAAGTCAACCTCATTCCATTTAATAGAAACAGCTATACCTACATTCAGTCATGCTGCAAAAGCAATAGTAGCCAATACAGAAAGGAAATTTTTTTCTCCATTTTAGCTATGGAAGTGCAGTACATCAATGCTAGGTAGCTATTCTGAAAAAATACAACATTTCAACTTGCAACCCAGGAGAAGTCTGTGTTCTGATGAGTTCTTCAGGAACAATGACATGCAGCACTGTTTTTCCCTTCCTGTCTGATACAGAAGCAGAGTGTCATTGCTCTGATATGTTTTGTGAAAGTGAGAGTTTCTATGTGGCACTTCATAAACAGTGGCAAAATCTGAGCCTTTAGGAAAAGGATTTGTCATTTTAAGAATCACACTTACAACCCTGAATCTCTGTATTGTTAATTCCTTACACTTCCAAAAAATATTTTATTGAATTTGTGTGTCCCATATGTATTATCTTTCAACTCCAAAGTCAAGAAGTGCTGTAAGTATCTAAACTCTGCTTTGTCTAAATGTGTTGTTACATATGACATAGTGAGGTGATCAGCAATACTATTAGAAACTTTAAGATCAAAATGCCCAGCCTGGCAGTCAGGTGGATTAGCAACCTTAACATGAGAGTGAACAACAGAAAATAGGGGTAAGGTGAGACCAACTCTGGATCTTTCCAAACCAAGCTAAATCTAACTGCATTGCACTACCTGCGGGCTCACAGCAGTGTGGAACCTGTTACTGTGGAGTGCAGGGAATTGTTCAGCTGCAAAATCTTACTTGTTCATGTGAATGCATGCAGTCAATGAGGAGAAGCCTTGTGCAATGTTCCCTTGCTAACAGAGACTCTTTCTCTCCCACACTTTCGGCTTTACAATTTCAGTAATTTTAAAAAGTGTATTGTTTCCAAAGCACTCCTTTCTCACCATCTCTCTTTTAACTGAGTCACCTAATCTGCTACAGCCATGCACTAGAGCCTTAGGGAAAACAAGTATTTGAACCATTATCTCTGGTTACGCACACCACAGAGAGAAAGAAAGAGAGAAAGAAAGAGAGAAAGAAAGAGAGAAAAAAAGGAGAGAGAGAAGGAGAGAGAGAAAGAGAGGAGAGGAAGAGAGGGACAAAGAGAGGGAGGAAAAGAAAGAGGAAGAGGGAAGGGGAAGGGAAAGGGGAAAGGGGAGAGGGGAAAGAGGGGGGAGGAAAGGGAAAGGGAAGGAAAAAGAGAAGAAGAAAA
>VXBL01004289.1:69392-134555 GCA_013400195.1 Aramus guarauna | reverse complement strand
CTCCCCTCGCGTGGGCTCCCCTCTGCCTTCACCGCCTGTGCGACACACAGCCACTGCACAGAGGCGAGCACTGTCCCGAGAGGTGGCGGGGGGCAGGTCGGGTGGTGAAGCTGGACTCTGCATGATGGATTTGGGGAGTCTTTTGAGCGAGGACCTCCAGGGAGGGCTGCGCCTTGTGATCCAGGCACTAAAATAGCATTGAGTGCTCTTCGTATTTGCAGACAGTTGTGTTCTAGCTCTGAAATGCCAACCCAATTAAAAGACAGATGAGTACTTTATGCCAATTGAGGATCTGTATTCTGGCAGTTATCTTTGTCTGTGATTCTCCTGTCTCTACAAGTTTGGAAAGGGTAACAAAGATAATTGCTGAGGTATCAGGGGGATGTGAGAACTCGAGCAGGATTCTCTTCCTAAATATAAACTCTATCAGCGAAGCCTTCATTCAAAGGGCAACCCAAACATGAGAAAACGCACGTTAAGGAGCATACTTTTGACGAACTAAATATGTGTTTCGGAGACTAAAAATATCCTTTCTTCTCCATCTGCCTGTCCGTATTCTAACATGGGCTTTTTAAAAATGCAGCTTAATGTTCGGTTGTGTATGAAATCAGTTGCTGTCTATCTGAATCCTTAACTGCTCAAATGCCTTTACCGGCGTGGCAATAGCCAGCCCAGCCAAGGGTTTCATAGGCAGCAAAGCAGAGCATTTAAACACAGGCATCTGACCATCTCAGAAAACACAAGCAATAAGACATAAAGGCCTGTTTTTTAAAACCTTTGTTCATGTTCAGCCTGTGCCAGGTTCTGAGAGAACAGCGAGTGCTGTGCCTCGCAGTGAAGACGGTAGGCGATACGCTGCGTTTCAGAACACTGATAACAAAGGTCATTGCCTCCGCACTTCAGAAAGCTCCGGTTTGGATACTGCCGCAACCAGCACAACTGCGAAGCACGTTCAGGTGGCAGCTCTCTCCGCCGAGCTGCACGAGGGGCAGAGAGCAGAGAACCGCCAAGGTCGCTGTTTCTCCCTGCGCTGCCTGCACGCTCTCCGAGCGCGGTACGGTGCTGGTGCACGTTACAGCAGGCTTGGGGCCCTGCTGATTTACGTTCCAGAGCCAGAACGTACCCCGTGGTCCGACAATCAGAGCTGATACAGCAGAGATGGCTCAAAAGCTCATTTGTGCCTCCACCTCGGATGTACTGGTCAGAGGAGAGTCGTACCCCAGGCTCTAGCTGTGTTTCTTTAAAAGCATTCCTTAGTCAATTAGCTAATAAAATATGCTAATAAAGCCTAATTTTCTTTCAATGTTTGACTGTCCAGGGATAGCGCTCTCCCCAACCTCTAATCTCATCAGGATGCATTCCCGTGCAACCCCTAATAGCACCACATTTTTTGTATCTAATGGCCACACCAATGCCATCAACAATTAACTGAACACATTTGAATGGACATGATTTCTTCCTTAGCGTAAATTAACTTCTCATAAATTCATTGGTAAATTCACCACACTGAAAATTAATCCCCACTAATAAGAGGGCTAAATTGTAGTTTCTCCACGAGCGATGAGGAAAAAGCAGCACAGATCTGCCCTGCCTTGGCAGCAGATCAGACACTAGCACGCGAGTCAGACACTCAGTCACGTTCCCGTGTCCTTCCTGGGAGATGTTTGTTTGGGCTGGTTTAATTCCCCCATCCCACTGCCTTAATTAGGTTGAGCAGAGGCTTCAGTGCCTTCGATGCAGCTTGGGATGCTGCTCTTCCCATCTCAGCTCTATGACAGAGGACAAATAATTTTCCCTCTGCATACTGCACTTCCCTGCTGTGAAATGAGGCTGTAGTACCTTTCCAGCGAATAGAGACATGGTGAGGGTAAACAGCAAACATGGTTGATTCCGTGTCGCCTCCTGTGCACGCTGTGAGTAGTGCTCTAGCCCACGAGGAGAGCACCGGACCCACCATCCCACGGTCTCTCAGCAGGAAATGAGCCCAGGCAGGCTGTCTGCACATCAACCACAAGGCAAACATGTAGAAAGAAGTGGAGCATGCTTAAAACTGCTCAGAAAACTGCTTTTCCACAGTTAGACAGACACAGCCCATGAGGGACTCGATTATGGTGATACTGCTCGGTATGTTCATTCTGATACTTGAGGGGTGATGTTTCGTCCCAATCTATACAGCAAACACTTAATGGCTTTTGAACACCTCTACTGATTTTCTTCTGTAAATGCTACAGCCACAACACGTCTAGGCTGTTTGTGAAGTCTGAGCTTGTTCTCTAATGGCAGAATATAAAAAAAATATTGCCTTCCCATTAGTATGTATTTAAACCAGAGCAGCATACGTTATTCAAAGCAAATCACTAGCATAACCTCTGTTCGTTCTGTCATTTGGTAACAATTTTTTGAGCTGCCTTCTTCTTTGCAGGCAGAATTAGTTGAAAGTTTTCAAAAAATATTTTTTATACTGTTGAAACACTGCTTTTGTTTCAGAATTCAGAGTTGTTTATGGAGAAAGTGAGGTTGTATATTTCAAACCCAGAAAAAAAACTAGTCTTGTGTTCGGTGACTGACTTCCTCGGTTTTTTTCAGCCTCTGGTTTTCCATGTAAATCTTTTTACTTTTTCTACCTCCAGATTTGTTTTTTATCCACATTTATGGAATAATTTTCACTATGAACTTGCTCTTCTTTGAAGTTTTGATAACTTCTGGCTGGCAGGCTAAGAAGTTATGTTTGCCTGCCTTAAGGAGAAAATCCAGTCTCGTTAACTGATGCTAGGCATGACTTAGCTTTCTCAGCTGGAAATCTTGATTGGAAAACATGGTACCTCCTATATTCATTTTGATATGAAATCAAAAGTATGAGCCATATAAGCCAAAAAGCAAGTCAAAATGTAAGTGTGCATTGAAAACAGGCTAGTGTCTAGATTGCAGCCTTAAACAAATATCTAATATATGTAATCACAACAGCAACAACAAAAGAGGTGAAGGAAAAGCTAAGACTTTCCAAGGTGTATGCTAAATAATTTAAAAATGTATTTAAAAATAAAATGGAGCAAAGTATACACAGAAACGCCCACCTTTGCCCTAGGCCAAATGCCTGTACCTTTACGTGGTAAATCTTGTTCTGACTATATAGGAAATGTGGCTACGCTCTGCCACATTCGAAGCTCACCTCAGATCAAGGCATCTAGCCAGTACTGAACCCAGCGTGTCTGGGATCAGAAATGTTCCTGCAACAAAGGTGCTGCCATGCAGTCATCTCAGTGTAAATTAAGACAGTCGTCGGCGATGGTCAAACTAAATGGTGTTGTCAGCTTTCTGCATGGGAATACAGCAACCCAAATGCTCTTACCTAATGGACACTGGGGTTATCTCCAGGAAAAACTGGATTGCTCTCCTTAAAGATGAGCATATTCCAGGGAAGTCCCCATCCACTCTTAGCTAGATGCTAAGATTTCCACACTTCCAGAGGCCACTCTATTTGTGTATATGTTTTCTTGTTTTCAAACATTCAAAAAAGAGATGAAAATAATTTGAAAGGGAAGGTAGTGGGTGAAACACCACCAGACTCAGAGACTGGCTTTTCTTTCTAGTGTCTTTTGAGGGATCCAGAGATGCCTGTGCCTCTGTTTCCCCAGATATGAGATGAGGTGTTTGGGTCCTTAATTGAAAACTTTGAAACTAATTTGTGGGGATAGGAATTAGTTTCAATCTAATGTCAGTTGGTAGAGCATGGTTGAGGGACTGGAAATAAGTAATTGCAAGACTGGAACACAGAGGTAGATGCGCAAAGGCACCTAGCATCCATTGGTAGCGATGAGAGCCAGACAGTGGGCAAGGCCAGCCCACGTTTTACATCAGCACCGCTTGAGCATGAGCTGCAGATCCAGTATAACTCACACATCAGTTATTTCAGTGGTGAATGATTTCCAACAGCAAATATATTCAATATCATTGCAATTTGGGGACAATTTAGAAAGAGGGAGAACTCCCCTTTACTACATTATTTTTGTTGTGAATCATTTGTTCAGCTTCTTGTCTTTGATGCATTGCTTTCATTAACTTGAAAGAGTGGCAAATACCAAGTTTTGTTTGAAAGATTTCTTATTTTCTTTGTTCTTAGGGTTTCTTTCTCCCCATGCCTGAACAGGAAAATAAATAAATAAACAGGCTACAAATATGAGAGAGAGAGAGCGCACGTGTAAACAAAAGCAAAACAAGTCACTGTCACAGGGTGACATCTTTCACATTCAGGTCTGAACAGCCTCCCTTGCTCTTGTCCTGCTTGCCTGACCCTACCCCCAGGATTGCAGCTACTTTTTACATCACACCTCCTCTTGGCCCTCTAGAAGCTGGGAGCTGCAGAAGAACAGCCAGGGAAGCCATGAGGCGGAGAAGACCTGGGGAAGTCTGAACTTAGCAGCTTAACCTGCTGCCTCTGCTCTAACTTGTCTAGCAGAGGTGACACCATGGACCTTGTCATTTTTTTTCTCATGCTCTCCCAGAGCTTTCTAAGAAGGAGGTAGGTTCCTCTCATTCTGACATGGGAGATTCACTTCCTCTTCTGTTATCCAGTGCCTATTGGCTCTGTTTCACCAGAAGTCCCTGGGACACTTCATGCAGACCCATTCCATGCAGCTCCTTGTAAAATAAACTGCTGGATCTTTCGGTAAAGCCGTCTGCCCAACTCTAGTGTCCAGAAGCACAGGGACTCCTATGGAAAACCTGATGTAGATGCAGAGCACACTTAAAAGCCTGAAGTGATCTTGACCCATCTGCAATCAACAGACATCTGTCTTATTAATGGACATGAGATTCTTTTCACAATCATGAAGACCCACTGTGACTTTTAGTATCTTGAATTCCTTGAATGAACATTAAGCCCACATGAATCTGGTGGCGAACACAAGGCTAACGCTAGAATCTGTTCTTCAGAAAAAAATGTAACGCCCGACTTTAAACTGATATAGGAGCTGTTTAAAAACCAAAATTACTTTGACATCTTCTATTAACAGATCAGGCTTTTAATCTTCACTTTATCTGAGACTAGATATTCTCTAGGGCCTGGATTATTTCTACAGGGCCTTGCACTGTCCTTTTCTCAGCTGAGCCACAGGCGCTAATAGGAGACACATTGTAACTAATAATAGGCAATGCTGATAAACAAATTTTGTTGTTTCTCATCTAGATCTGTCAATTAAATCTATTGCAAAGGCAAGAAAAGCAAAGGATCTAGCTATGAAATTTCCTTTTCTTAATGAGGCATTTAAATAGCATCTCACATTTGTTCTCCGATTGTTTACATAGGATGTCATTTGTGATGCATTGTTAGAGCCCTGTAAATCTCAGCTGGGAACAATATCCCAGAGAGCAAAGAGGGGCAGTTCTGCTTCAAGCTACATCTCAATAGATTCACTGCCTTTTCTTTTATTATGTTGCTCATCTGAAATGATATCTGTAATCCTGCTAATGAAATGCAATAACATCAGATGCAGCAGCTGCCAAAAAGAAAAAAAAAAAAAGAGAGAAATAATGTGATTTTCCATTAAAATTTTTGAGTTGATCTTCACTTTTTCTATTGCTGGCTTAAATATTGCTGGGTTTTTTCTGAAGGTCATCTTATTTCTATGAGCATTTAATGGATAGGCTGGCTTTTGTGGTTTTGACACTTTACTCCCTCCAGTTCAATAGGTCATTACGCATATATTTAAGTCATTCTTTGTCCCAAATGTTTCTTATGGGATCACAGCCAAAACAGACAAAAGATCCCAAAGTGGATGAAAGGCAGGTTAATTATTCTTATTTTATAGATGGGAAAATGAACCTTGAAAGGGAGAAAATGTCTAGCACACAACACACCCCAGTCAATAGCATGACTCCCACTGGTTTTGAATCAAGTCTTAAAGACCTAACTCTTAAACATCACATTCATTTCAGTGTGAATCAGGAGAGTTAAAAAATCCCAGTTGGCCCTCTGGCTGCTATTGTTATCTGCAGAAGACAAAAATGCTTTAAAAATCTGACCCTAAAAGTCTTGCTTAAGGTCTTACGTTACTAAGTGCACTGCTTCTAAACCAGCTGGGTGAGCCAAACCTCAGCCATAGTTTCCTAATTCAGTACATAATGAAAATATTCTTTGTAACCACACGTACATTTCAGAAAGCAAAACTCCTGGGATATCTGATCAGGTGCATTTCAGACTGATTTAATATTTCTTTCTCCATAATTTATAATGAGATTCAAATCTCAGCAAAAGTGAACCGCAGGTGCCTAGACTGGTGCTCGCACTCATTAAGTCCAGTAGTTGGGAGGAAGAAGTCAAACGTCAGCACACCAGCTAGAGATGGCCAAATGCAAGCTCTGGGCTTTAGCCATGCCAACAAGAGACACGGGTCAGCACTCAAATGGGAGCTCAGAATGCAATACGGTGCCTGTGAAGCACACGGCACCTTCTGGGGGGGCTTCCTGATGGCTACACCACTGCGATGGCAGCTGGAGCACTCCATGCATTGTCTGTCCCTTTTGAAAACTGGCCAGAATTGGTTTTCTGTAATTCCAACACAGAATGTGGGGGAAAAAGAGATTTTGGGGTCTAAGTATAAGGTAAGTTTTCAGTCACTTTGAAGATGAAAATCACAAGGCTAACTCAGTTTGGCTTCTTCTTTCTTTTAACTGTGTAGGTCAATGACACCATTCTCATCTCCTGATTGTCTGTCACAAAAGAAGTGAAAGTATTTCCAGGTTTCACAGGTGTGCTTCAATTATTTTGACAGCTGAGCTACAAATTCAAGTTACACAAATCTGTCCCGGCAGACAGGCTCTTGTATTTTGTATAGAGAGATTTGCACAGATTTGCCACAAGTAAGCTGAGAGGAGGTCATCCTCCTGATACTTCCTCCTGCGCGGATCAGAAATGAAGTCTACTGGACAGGCTGTCCTCGTGGCTGAAGCAGCATGCCAAGGCAAGAATTTCGGTCTCTGTTCTGACATGCACGCGCTGCAGAGGCAGGAAGCAATTTACGCAGAGATTAGATCTCTGATTGTGAGCTGGGGAGGAAGATGGTAGTGACTGGTTTGAGTTTTGTGGCAGGAGCTGTTGCTTACTTTGTGCTTAGCCTTGCAAAACAAGAAGTAAAGAGTTTAGGTATATACAAGCCTCACTGGCAGTAAAAAGAAATTCAAGGAGTTTCTAGTCGTTTAGGAGTTTAGAGAAATAAAAAGAGTTTAGGATTGTGTCATTTGAGGGATACTGAAATACATCATAAACTAGTCTTCTCTTGCTATCTGCTGTGTGATTAAGACAAAAGAAAAAGAAATTATAAATGTAAGATGAAATAAATATCATGTTTCCTCCTAATCTAGTCATTTTTATTTACAAAGTCAACACAGATGAATGAACAATTTACCCAGATGAAATCACTATACTTCTTAGTGCCCATTTGCAATAACTGCCCGTCCCTAGTGATTCGCCATCATTGTTAATTTCCAATTGAGTTGTTACGAATGCAGAGAGGGGAAAATTTATTGAAAACAATGGTTAGATGTGACCGCCAGCCCAATGCACTCTGCAAATCTGCACTTGGGACGTAATGCTGGGCCTATGAGCTCTGCAGGCAGGCAGCCTGCACAGCAGGGTATTCCCTGTCGCTTTGAAATTGCATTCATATATGGATTTGAGCTGTTACTCTGGGCTAGCGTGAACTACTTAGGATAAAAACAGGGAGAAAGGAGTTTGAGATTTATTAAAAGCCATAGACTTTGTAGCTGCCTTTCTGTCCGGGAAGTATATCCAGCTCAAGGCGAGTCATGGCAGGATCAGATTGTGGCCCTCTTTCCAAAATTTTGGCTTTTTCAAAGCCCGATCTCCTAATACAGGGCAGAAGAAAGATCCCTCTGGAAGGTTCTATGCCCTAGATATAACTTATTTGGGTCTCTTCAGTTTGTGAGACACATGAAGGGCTCCTGGTTGATTGACAGGCCAAGACTATGAAGTCAGCTTGGGAGAGCCATAAATAGCATAATTCGGCTTCTCTGAGTCCCCAGCAGGTGTGTTCATCGGGCACATGAGTCTCTCCAGGCATCAAAATTGACAGATTTCATTAACTTTCTTCAACCTGAGAATCCAGCTGTAATAGACATGTGGAGAAATCAGAGGGACTGCAGGTTCTCAGCAAGGCAGTGTTATCAGACCGGCCTGATTATACAGAGCCGGTAGGCAAGGCACTGGCTTAGCAGTCACCGTTCTCCCTGGTACTGCTCTTAATGACTAATCCCCGCAGCATCCTTTCTCACCTCTCTGAGCCTGGCAGTTTAACATCACAGCCAGCCTCTAGAAGGGAATTACATGATGCAGTACACACAGTCACCCTTTCTAGCAACAGCTCTGCATCCGGCTCTTGTGTTTTAGCACAGGCCTGGCAGAATATGGAGTTATTCCTTAAGCCCTTGCTCTTGGAAGCATGCTACTAGCTCTCAAATGTCACTAAAACAGGAAAGTTGCGGATTCAGAGTATGAAAACCCTTAGCAGATTTTTTGGAAAGGAGAAAAGAAAGAGGACCTCCTCTGCTAAAGGATTAATTTTAGTACCTCATGTGCCTTAAAGCTCCTCTCACAAGCTTGCTTGTGATTTCTAAGCAATGAGAGATTCTTCTCCTTGCTCCTCACCAGGCCAGCTTGGCGTCCGCTGTTCCCTGTTGTGCAGATCTGCTTCAGGTTTTTGGGCAAACAAGAACCTGTCAGTTTTAAAACGCTGCTCTCCTCCCAGCCACTCAGCACTGGCTGAGCTGAGCGCTGCCGACAGGCAACTGGGGGGAGAAGTGAGCTGGAGGCAGTGACAGGTCATTTTGAGGAGGGAAGGAGGGAGAACATGCACAGCCTTCCCACGCAGCTGGGAGAGAATTGCTTATGTTTGTCCTCTGGGATGGTAAGGTATCTCCTTGTGATAAAGATCTTATGCGAGGCACTTGGAAGTCAGTGGGATTGTTTGATAGACTCGGTGAAATGGCACGTTGGAAGGGCCGGCACAGGAGCCTCTTGCTTTTGTGCAGGGAGTCAGACGGCGTAGCTCAGACCAGGTCGTCTGGAGGGCGATGACATCTAAGGGGCTGCCTGTTCTCCTTTGGCTTCTGGGGAACACGCAGGATGACAGCAGCATGAATGCATCCTAACACGCTGCCCTACAGCCTCTACGGAGGAGGCTAAAAGAGAGGTTGGTCCCCACCATGAAGAAAGAATTGCACTGCCTTCTTCCTTGTCCTCTCTCTAGAGGAACGCAACAGAAAATATCTCAGTGGTTTTCCAGGGAACATAGCCCTTAGGATCGCGATAGAAATGCCTGTTTGAAGCAGTTGTAAAATGGTCTAGCATACTTCTAAAGTTTCATAGTGACCAGAAATTATGCTGTTTATTCTTGAGTGCCATCTACTGACAATTTCTTAATGATTTACTTTCATTGACATTGCTTATTTTAAATACCCTATGTAACATCTGTTAGCTTAGATGGAGAGGCCTGAAAGTTTGAAGCTGAAGGATTAGGAGTTAGCATTTTATTGTGACAGCTGGCAGTTTGTAATGTTCCTTATTCCTGGAGCACCACATTCCCCACTGCAGACCGGGATACTCTGCACAAGATGTTTTCAGTTCTCTCTTCAACTTCCTTTTTTCCTTCCACCCATCATCAGGCTTCGTCCCATCTGCCCTTCCTTCCCTGCCTGCTCCTTCTGCCTAGAGGGCAATTTCTGGCTGCTCTAAGCTCACTCTTCTGACTTCAAAGAGCAGCTGTAGTTCTGCTCCCTCCTTATGCAGGAGGTTGCACCATCAGTTTGTTACACTATTGCCGAGATCTTATTTCCCCCTTTCCTTTCTGTTCTTCCTCTTCTTTCAAGAGCTTTTTCAGCAACTTTTGTACAGTAACCTTGAAAATATTTAACGATCACTGACTCCACTATATTACCTGTTCTAGAGGTATTTTATTTTAGTTATATGATACTTGAATTAGCATTATTATTACAGTTTTTCATCTTCTACCTGTAAGATTTCCTCCCCCACCAGTCCAATACATTTTGCAAAGATAAAAATAAATTAAAGGTGAAGAATTATTGCCAAGGACAAGAGCTTGTGAAGTTTAGCCTACAAGGTATTTTTCTCCATTGAAAACATAATCTTTACGGATAAAGAACATGCCAGATACCTGACTCATTAGAGGCAACTGAGAAAACGGGACGAGAGGCTTCCTTATACACTTAGGTTTTGGCTTGTTTTCACCTCTGCCAGCTAACCAAAGAGCAAAATAGTAGTAAAGTCACCTAGCGCACAGCACCAATTTGATTGAGGCTTCTTTGACCATACCTTAGATAGGACAGTGCGATGGCCTGTAACACCCAGGCACTCAGCTGCCACTCAGTTTCAGGCAGAAAACGTCAAGCAGTAGAAGTGTAGACATTTGTATGATGCCACTATAGAAGATGTATTTTTGTCCGCAACATACTTGTATTGCGGAACTCCTTCCCAGAGGATTTCGCTGAGGTCAAAAGTGTAAGTAGGTTTAAAAAGGATTAGATAGGTTCATGGTGGGCAGGTGTGATGTTTGCTGTTAAGTGCGACAGCCCGGATCTAACATCTGCTACAGAAAGCCACTGTGGAGCTGATGGCTGGAAGGCTGGAACAGGGAAACTGCTGTTCCGTGCTGACCCTGGTTGGCGCTGCCAGTGCCTGCCGGGGGCAGTGGCTACAGCAACCAGGGACGGACTCAAAACAGCGGTCTTCAGTCTGGAGAAAGCCTTTGCATTCCCATGGAAATGGCACTATGCCTTAAATGGTTATTCTCCACTAGGAGCTCATGGATCGCCAAATCTCCAGGGTTAAAACTGGGATTGCCCCACAGAAAGCACAGGGTTAGGCTTTGCTGGGGTTGTTTCAGTAGAGATTTTTGCTGAAGCAAGGACTGAGGAGTATTTCGGTATCTGCTCCTGGACTTCTCAGTCCATATTCTGGCTTTCGCATAAAAACAGACCCAAACTAATGTTTGATTGACTTAGAACCTACTGAGGAGTAACATATTATGTGTCACTTGCATCCCATTTATTTTAATGATTAACAGCCTCCTGTGCTGCAATTCATAACTCAGTCTTTTTCCTCCTTTCTTGAATCAGGCAGCAAAAACTGATCACTGACAGAGGTGATGCTTGTGAAATTGCTGCACAGGGGTTCCTCTCACTGAAGGGCTGACAAGATACCAGCTGAGGAGAAAGCTTAATTGCATGGGTGATCAAAGGAGAATATATGAAGACAGGGGAGACTGTAAGGGGGTGCGCGTAGGAGTGTGTTTTAGCAAGAGATTATAGGGGAACACGTGAGTCTGGCACACACGGAATGACAGAAATGAATGCGTGAGCTAGTACAAAATAGCATGCTAACCAAAGGCATCCCCTTCTCAGCTCTTGCCTAAAAGAACCATATTCTGTAAGCTGTCATCCTCCAAACTACATGAAGAGAAAAAAGGGAAGGTTTGTTCTTTGCAAGCGGGAGAGGAGGAGGAGGGGGGGGATCTCATGAGACCACAACATCCAGGCTGCACTGGAAAAGAGAGATCAAAGCAATGAGCTGGAATGGGAAGAAAGGATACAGGACACGGACACAGTGTACTCCCGGGAACAGTGGGATTGAACAAAAAAACCTGAAAACAGAAAAAGCATTGAAGGCACATGTCAGCCCTTCCACGTGCTGGAAAATACTATACTGTCAGAGTTTTGGTTCAAGATTAGCATCGTGCTTTGTTGTATTGTTTACTGTCTCCCTTTATACTCAGCTCTACTTACATCACTGGGAGTATTCGAGGAGTAAGGTACTTCTAAATATGAAAACAGGTGCCATCAAAATGGCTTCTACACAGACTTGTACCATTTTAGCCCAAATCCATTAAAAACCTCATTACAGTTAAATTGGCATAAACCTCTATGCCAGTGATCCTCCACTGTTTTAAGCTGCATCAATATAAATCCAGTTTCAATTGATTAAGAGAGTCTAGGCAAAAATGCACTGCATTTCACAAACTGATGGGAGGACATACTCTTATTGAAATACTAAAACTTATGCACTTAGCCTTTTCATATTCAGCTGTGGGGTTTTTGAACTTTTGCCATTTTGTATTTTACAGTCCCTTACAGGGAGTGGAAAAAAATAGTTTTGGAACAGTCAGGTCAACAGCCTTTTTTTCATCAAGTGAACCTTTGTGCAACCACAGAAGCCTTCAGCTTTAGTGTTTTATAAAATTCTAAGGACAGGGGAGAAGCATAATATTTCTTCTACTAACCCTACTCTGAACTCAGTATTAGTGTCTGACTTAAGCTTTTTTTTTTTTTTTGCAAAAGACATCTACCCTTTTTTGTAAAAATAATGAAAGCCATCATCTAAGATTCTTACTCAAACAGTAAACCATCCTGCCTCTTGGAACCAAATGACTCATTCCCAATTGGAGTTTCTCTGGCCTTCACTTTCAACCCTCAATTCTTGTTGCATGTTTTTTCTACTCAACTAAATACTGGAGCAGTTCTAAGAAGTCTAGTCCAATAGGCCTTGGATAGACTTGCACATCTAAAATGTGGGTGACACTCAAGGTTGCCAGTCCTCATCACAAGTAGCACTTTATTTCCCACAGGCAGGAATGAGAGAAACATTTCTCAGTCTAGGAGCAAGGGTGGCACAATTAGGATCTCTACAAACACAGATACAGCACTGTATACACTATAACACGTATACACTATACACACTACACACATATATACATCCTGTAGGTTTCAGGTACATTTGGCCCCACTCCTTAAAATCCTAACCAGCAATTCAGTGGTTAATGGTGAATAACATCAAATTTTGCACTTGGCTACTTTCATTGCCCTTTCTCTCATCTTTCCAACCACCTCCCTCTAGTAAGGGCTGGAGGCATGTGGCTAGGAGGAGGCAGAAAGGAAGCATCCAGCAAAACTGCTCTGTTTTCTGGCAGGGAAAAAAAAAAAAAATCAAGTATGATCACTCTCATCTTTTCTCATGTACAAGGTCTATATCTGCAATCTGTATGTGCAAAAATTACCTTCTTCCCCACTATTTTCTCCCCTCCTCATGGACATGAAAAACAAATAAACAAAAAAGCAGTACCAGAAGAAAGGGAAGTTGCCCTGACCATTAAGGAAGGCTGAGTCAGTTGAGAAGTCTGTCAGATTGCCTGCGTGATCACGGATAAGTCATTTAATCACTCTGCGCTTGAGTTCCCCACTACAGTAGTTATTTGGTCTACATGGTCTGTTTATGGCCAGCTTGAAGCAGTCTAATGTTATCGAAGCTTATCTAATATAACACTGTGAGGGCAAATGCAGCTGTGGTCTTGAATAGACACTGTGTAATTTTAAAAAGAGGATAGAAAAGTATTGCCCCTCATGGGCTGGAAGTGATAAATTATGCAGTCCTCTCCTTCAGCCTCTCACATCTGCGATAGCTACTGTAGAACCTTAGTCCAAACACTGCTCTTATTTAGCACTGGAGCTGTCAAGCCAGTCTCAGCTTTCATGCAAGATTTCATGAAAAATAAATTTAACAATTTCTCCAAGCTGAAAGGCCTTTAACCATGCCTTCAGCCTGCTAGCCATAGTACTTACACGCTTTGTGAAATTTGTGTTTCACATCAAGAAGGGTAGATGATGGAGGTACCTGGAAAAGAAAACAAAATGCATGCAGATCAATTTTTCTGTCTTTTTCACTCTGGGATCCCTTCTCCCCTCCTCTAATGAAGAGATAGTGCAATTTGTCTGCAAGTTCCTTAGGCAATAATGAAGCAAATCAGCAAATTTGATCTCACATGTTGATATGTTATCCTTCAAGGATTGTCCACATTTGATTTACACATTACATGGGCCACCTCTGCTTGGCCAACGGAAGCTTAAAAACCCAAAGGTCAGGAGTGAAAGCTGCTGGCCCTGCTTGACGTAATAAATGTCCCCAAGATCAAACAAGTGGGACAATTTGAAGGGTTGGCTGTAAAGTAGGTTCAAGCATGCTGAGGCCTGGCTCTTAGAGACATGAAAGGGTTTTCCTGAAGGGCTGGTAGCAAAGGCAGCAGGTTCTGTCCTTTCTGCCTGAAATGAGTTTGCATCTGCATGCTGTTGTTCATGTGCACTGAAGCAATTCGAGTGTCACAGTGTTAAATGGCAGTCTGGAGGCCTTTTAGGCTCTATTTTATTATGCATATTCATTTCTTAATTCACTTTGTACAAAGTATCTGAGAAACACAGAATTTACTAGGGCAAAAGACTTAGAAGTATCTTGCATTTACAAGGAAAGACAATGGAACGCTTCATGAAGTAGTGTGTTGAGCTTGAGGTTGAGGTGGCAAAAGGCAAAGGTCTGGTCTTAACAAGCCCATCCCTTTGCAGTTGATACTGATTTAATATTCCGTATTATTCATTTAAGCACAGAGACTGAGAAGTAAATTGAACTGTGTCTTCACCATGAGGATCTGCTTTGGCTCTAGCAAGAGACGTCATCATTGCTGCAGTCAGACAGCGGAATGCAGAAAACCACCTTTTCTGGAGGTTTTAAGCACCACCTGCACAGCATAGGCTAATATCGGTATGAAGTGGTGGTGAGATATAGAAAAATCTTGGAGGCGGCACAGAATTTCTTTGGCCTGAGGTAGAGAAACAGCCATGGCACCGTTTTCCCTGGCTGGGCATTCATCACCTGGTTCACTCCATCTCCAGCTTCCCTCAGTCTAACCAGAACGTGGCAGTTTCCTGACGTAGCTTCCTTGGCAGTTACACAGGAACCCAACAGTTCTGCTCTGCAGAAGCTTGTCTGCCTCTTCCCACCTAAAGATTTCTATGGGGTTTGTTGGGCAATCCAATTTCCTCTTTCATTGCATTAGTTAGAACTCATACATTTAAGCATTAATCAACTTTACTGAGCCTTGTTTGGATCTTGGCACCATCTTTAGCCTGTAGCCCCACTTCTTTCAAATGTGATTAGTGATATCTATCTATCTATCTATCTATCTATCTATCTATCTGTTTTACTTAGTGATATTAGTGAATTGTGACAATAACCATGCATGAAAAACAGAGAAGAGCATAAGAAATTCTGCTAGAAGAGATCAGTCAGCACCTTAACATAGGTTGTTTTGCTGAAAAGATTGAGTCTGGAGAAACACTTATGTAAGAAAACAAAATTGCTGACTCAAACGCAACAAATCAGTACAAAAAGAAAAGTTTTGCTCTTATATAATTTGACACTCCACACAAATATACAATATACATGCCATTAATGCTTAGGAGTAAGCTGACTCGTTTCCAGTAATAATATGAACAGGCAGAGAGCTCAATACAGATTTCAATGATCTAAAGCTGTAAAACGATACTTGTGCTAAATGGTATGTAAAGTTCAGATCTTTCCCAGCTTTTTCTTTGGGTTGAGAAGATAATGCTTTCTTTTTCACAGATACAGAGGGTTTTACTAGGCACTGGAAAAGCCCTTATTTGCAGAAACTGCTCCAAGTGAACCTCTAATTAAACCCTGATTCGTCTCTCTGATGCACCTGCTAAGCAATGCCAACTCCACCCAAATCCAGGGCTGAACTCCTTGAAACCAAGGCTGTACCCTTTCCACCTCGCCGACATCACCAAGGTCTGTATTGCACCCAAACCATGTTGAACAGTACTGGGCCAGGAGACGGACATTGCCCTTGGAGTTCCTGAAGCCAGCTGGCTCCCTTTTCTTCCCAGCTACAGGGAACAATAGAAGGAGCCGTCTTACCTTTCTCAGTTCAAAAAGGAAGGAAAACATTTTGTCTGTATTCATTGCACTTAAGTCATTCCATGCAGCAGTAGAAAAGCACATCTCTGATAGTCTACATGTGCCTTTTCTTGCCATGTGTACAACTGCTGTGGACTTGAATACAGGAGATAAGGGGGAGAGGGCGGGTGTATGTATTCAAAACTTCTAAAAATATATGAAACTGCTTTCTCACACCTTTCAATCTCACACCTGTGAGGTCTGGAGCCCAGAATGCATCAGGTATGGATGCAAGTGCTGTTAGCTGGCAACAACCACACAGCACACAAGATTGCAGACCAAAATCTGTCATGTGTCCTAGCGCAGGGCAGGTGTTCAGGTTTCAGAGCTGGCATTGCCAGCTCAGGGATGGGGATGGTCTTATCCGATGTGATGGAGGATCACCTGGCTTTCAAAAGAGAGCATAAGCCACATTACTGCAGGGCCTGCACCCCTACAGGAGATCAGCACCTCACCATACCGAGTTCTAGAAAAGAGTAGCCAGGCCCAAACCGTGCCCTGGAGAGCTGATCATCTGATTAACTCAGGATAAGCTGAGCACGCTCACAGAGCAGTGCTAGCTCAAAACAGAGCTCAGGGCCTCCATCTCCTGTGTGCACGTGTTGACTCAGCGCAGTGCTGCTTTCAATCAATGCAACATTTCTAGTCCGGCCCTTCTTAGGGCCCTCTCCCTTTTTTCAACTAAGGCTTTCCGTGCTTTCTCCCCTCCAAATCCTGCTATGCCAGCCATGGGATTCATATCACCTAACTTTAGCTATCAAAAAATTAGTCTAAGCTTGTAGTTTAGGTCGACCTATAGAACCATTCACATGCCTGAGGTGTTTAAAAGTTACAAAGCACCTGCCAGGATCTGTGCTTACAACGGCCTGGCTGCGGCTGAGGAACCCGTGAGTGCATCCACGTGGTGTGACGAGAACCATCACACACCACCTCCCCTACACCCACAGCCGACGCTTGAACCGCGTAGCTGCAGCTGGAGGGGACTGCGCTCTGTACGACGCCTACGAGAGAGGCAGAGCTCGTTAGCACGAGCACTGCTGTGCCTCAGTAGACCCAAGCTGCTTTAGGCTGGCTCACGTCCTGCCAGCTCGGGCGCAGGCAGAGCAGGTACTTGGTTAGTCCCAGCCTGGCAGCTCTGCGTGGCCCCACGCTGCACCCGCTGCCTGTGCCCAGGCACGGCCTGGAGCACACATCAGCCGGGAGGGCAGGAAGACATTTGTTTTATGGGCCAGCTGGCTTAGAGAAGGACCCTTCCACTTGAGACAAACTACACAGATCGTAAGTTGAAAAATAACACAACTACCTTCCTCTTCAGAAAGGGCTATGACATAGAGGAATCACAGTGTCCTTTCCCAGGCAGAATAATGAGGCTATAGCCACAAAAGAATGAAATACATTTTTTTATGATCTTGATAATTCCGTGTCCTTTTTTTTAAAGACCTCATAAAACAACCAGTGCAGTTATAGATTCTAATATTGATCAATGTGAAGATGGATGCTGAGACATCAGCTTACTACTAAGAGTGTCCTCTTCGTAGACCATTAATTATCTTTTGTTCTTTTCATTGTACATCAATACGAGCTAAAGAATTGTAAGGACTGGAACAGCATCTGCTCTTATTACCCTTTGTGCTAACTGAATAAAACACCCTGGAACATTTCACTGTAATTATTAGTCTTGCTCTCCTTTTATTCTTTTAAATTATTTCTGAAAGTGTTATAACTTTCTTTTTCCTCTATTTCAGCACTTTTCAAATATGCAAAGGGAAAACCGAGTGAAAGACCACCCTTGGTTTATTTAAAACAAGATGAATTTCATTGTAAAAACACCTCTTACTTGGCACATATTTCTACATCTGATGGTCAAGCCAGTTTTCCCTCCAACTTCTTAACTTGTAGTCTCACCAGATTTTAAATATAGTCAACTTTCTAGTAAGCTGCTATTGTGTAACATTCAAGACTACTTTTTCTTCCAAAAAATGTTACGAAGAAATGCAGATTTTACAGGCTTGGGTTGCATTCATTACACTTTTCGTTCAGAAAAGGATGAGTTAAAAACCTTGAATCCTGTTTTTTCTGTACCTTCATAGCAAAAATACTTTTACTTTTCCATTCGAGGCAACTTTTCATTTTTTAGGAATTCAAGAATGAAAGGACCTTCTGGGTCATCCATTCCAGTTCTATCCTTCCTTTATGCATCAATGCACAAAGCATCACATTTCTTTTTAAGATTTAAAGTACCGTATTAGTAACTTAGGCTATGACTCAAGGAAGAGCACTAAGTGGAAGATATTATGGGAACTTAATACTGCCTTTTGTGAGTGTAAGCTAATCAGATAGTTACCCACTTTCATACCTCTTTCACATTTATAAGTCAAGGAATTATAACAAATCTGGTGATCTGTATGTAATTGCATCACACACTACATTCACTAAAGAATTATTTTAGGGGTTAGAGGTTAGCAGAATATCAATAAGAATATGAATAATAGAATTTTGACAAATAACTGATCTTTCATTTAACATTTCCCTTTGAATGTTTTTTCTCTTTGTGACATGTCAGTACCACTGCACTGCTGAGTCACCTACTTTCCAACAGACAGTCATTTTCCATAACTGCAGAAATTCAGAAATTCTGCCACTCCAGCTGCTCTTTAACCACACACGGCCCCATCTTCAGACAGGGAAAATTTGTTCAAAAGGGTGACATCAGCTTATTGCAGCTGAGGATCTGACCCCAAAACAGATAACCCGCTAATGGGAAAGCCAGGTAATTTCCAAATTCAGCACTCAACAGATACTTCATTATTACTGCTTTTGCACCCTGTCCTTGCTTTGGGACCATGCTGTATTATTAGAAATCAGCAGCATTTCACAGAAAGTTAATCCGGAAAACACCTGTTCTAATTGATCTCCATCTTTTATGAATTTGGCTTCTGGATCAGATTACTTTTTCTTATTGTTAATTTTCAAAGCCAGTATTAAAAATTGAGTACTGTTTTACTGTAACCTCCCTCGGTGTGTCCCTCACTGGCCTCTTGTTAGCCTGGTAGAACCAATGTACTGGTCATGTCCAAAGAGATGTAAACAGGTGAGCCCATCGTGGAAATGACATAGCAATAATGACACATAGACAAGTGTTGTCAGCAACTACACAAAGGCTTTATGTTTAATTTAATATTTTACTCAGTAGACTGCAGTGAGCTGCCTACTAAAGAGCTAGCTCCGATCTCAAGCCAGTCTTTCCAGAAACTGGAGGTATTCAAAACTCTGGTTTTAGCTCAAGTTGGTTCCAGTATACGTGAGTAGGTGGCTGTATACTTAGTAAACTCCTAGATTATTATGTGGTCACATGAACTTTGGCATATGAGATAATCCAAGTGACTAATATTCCAAGTGACTATGGGTCAAATTATCTAAGAATACACATAACCACATGCTTACCGGGTGCAGTCATGTGAATTCACACTAGCCAAGTTTGTGTCTAAAGATGTTATATTGCTTTTGTACTGATAGCTGGGTACCTATATTAAAAACAAACAAACAAACAAACAAAAAAACCCCATATATATATATATATATATATATCTCCTCTCCCTTTGCAAGAAATTTTCTGAAAAAGTGTCAGACACCAGAAGGAGCTTTTTTCCCCTCTGCTAAACATGAGAGCGGAAGTAAAGAGAATGCAATCCATTAGCAGACAGAAAGCGTGCAGGCCATCCCTCAATTTACAGAATCCAACACGTTCACCTATTTCTGAGCAAATCTGACTAGAATTGGTACGCCTCTGTGCCTTCTGACCTTTTGTTAAAGGGAACTGAGTAAGGTTGGTGTATTCACCTTGAGACCTTAACAGCAGAACCAGTCAGGAAGCCTCTGTCACAGCACTTTTCTACCAGGAAAATGGCATTGTTCTGGCAAAACTCTGGATGTGTAAATTTGTACTGACTTCAAATTTTAAAAATGAAATAGAAAATATGTGGTTTTTTTTTTAAAATCCTGCTTCAGGAACTTGCTGAAAATTCATTTTGTGTGCTATTTTTCTTTCTGTTATTTCTCATAGGTATGAAACTTGCATTATTTTTGCATTATTTTATGACACATCAATCATGATAGTGTAAAATAATATAACACATGGATCTCATGTCATGGAAAATAACCCAATAGGAAATAATATTCCAATAAATGCACTATTAAATTGTAAAATAAATTGAGCTTGAAATGAAATCTTGAGTCATAATAGATTTAAATATTCCAAAAGTAATTTTTAATTCAGTCTTTCCCAAATTCTACCTCATAAAAAATTAAAGACTCATTTGTTTTCACTGTAATTTGCAAAGAAAACAACATTTGGGATATGCACTTAAAACAAACAAACAAACAAACAAAACCCACCTAATTTTGACCGATTCTTCTCAGGAAGAAGGTGAGGTTTAGAGTTTTGTTTGGATTTTGATTGCCAGTCCTAAGCAAGATTAAGCATATAGCTTAGCTGTGAAATCTCTCTGAATTTGTCTTCCCTTTTCTATCATGCGGCCCTAGAGATTTATGCTTGCTTTTTTATACCTATGCAAACTGCTAACATTTAAAATCAAGCAGGGCACACAAGAAATTCAACCAATACTTCACATAGGATGGTCAGAAACTATTTGGGGGACTGTACAAAAACAAAAAGCAAGAGCGAGGTCAACCAACTCAAGAGAAAATTCACAGGAGAACCTGTATCAGCAGAACAAGTGCTTCTATGAGTAGCAGGGCTAATAAAGCCTTACTTTCTTTTTACTAACAAAGGACCTCAAAGCCTCTTCCAGCTGCCCCATATCCCTTCCCCATCTCCTGCGATCTTTCCACTGGGCAGGAAACGGGGGCTGCTCTGCTGCCGTGCACTCGCTGTTTGCCCAGTCAGACCATGCACGCCGACCTGGCAGCCGCCTACCACGTACGGCAGGGGAGAGGACCGCTGGTGCTCCCTGCTCCCAGACAATGTGCCACCCAGCCTCCAGCTTCCACTGCACAAGCAGGAACTAGGTAAACTTTTGAGCTTTCTATTTTTTTCTCTTTCAGATGTATTTAGATTTGGGCAGTAGGTCCAAAGCTATGTTGGGGAGAGCAGGCAGGAAAAGATGGAGAGACAGGAAGCTCCCTGTGGTCCATGAGAGAAAGTGTGAAGCCGAGAAGCAGAAAGGAATGGGAAATGAGGGTGATACATGAGAACAATTAGACATCATCGGGTCAGTTAGAAATCTAAGTACTTTTCACCATACCGAGTGCAATGACGAGATGCTTGCTGGACTTCTGGTACAGATTCTCTGACTGCCACAATTGGTTCTTTTGTAGTACAAGTTGTATATATTAAAAAAAGGAAAGTTTGCATTTTAAGGACTTTTTAAAATCCAAAATTGTTTGAACATAGGCAGAAATGTTACAATGCTAGCATTAATATATACTGTTAGATATTTATAGATCCATTATTACATGGCTCAGGTATTTTGTGAAGAATCACAGGTCTGATTTCAGAAATAACCTGAAGCGTGTTCTGATGGACCAATAAATCATGGGCAGGAGTATTTAAATGTTACAATAATGCCTATATGAGAAGCCATTATACACCTAAATTTCTATCATGGGTTGTGCTGGTTAACTATTAGACTAATAAAACACCTACAGCTCCCTATGGTCTTATATTGCTCCAGTACATTCATAATTTGCAATAATGTCTGAATTATCTTTGATACAAAAAGGCAAATGTGCAGCTGGGGTAAAATGTCATGACTTTGTTGGGAAAGAGGACATTTTCACACTGGCTGGGAATCTGTCTCTACAGATACACTTTTGGCAACATTCACTGCTCCGGTAGCATAGCTGGCTTTTACTGCTGGCAGGAATGGCTTATGTTCATGAAGAGCTGGAGCACCACTGGTGTTTCAAGAATTCATTCTCTTGTTTTCACTGAACTTTGAATCAAGCTTAAATTTTTTGGATCATTTATTACATTTCACTCTTTCTTTCTTCCCCCCAGGCTTAGACTTTTCTGTCTAAAAGAAGAGATGTATAAAACCTGTCATTTAAAGGCACTTCTAAGTTTGAAAATTAGTATCAGCTGAAGCATTAGTCTTCCGTTGAAGCATTAGTCTTCTGCTGAAGCATTAGTCTTCTGTAGTGGCTTCTGTAATTCTTTAAATTATCCCTTTACAAATGCTAAATGCTCTAAAGTTACCAGCTTCTCCCCTCCCCAGTCTCTCTCTCCAAGATAAATCAAAGGCCATTTCTCCATGTATTCCATTTCTAAAGCCATATTGAAACAATATGAATGGTGACTGCAAAAAGCAAGCAAAAATTAATGTCTAGTTGCCTCTTTTAATCTGAAACTATCTGTAGCTATATTGACATTAAAATCATGTGAATTTCTAGTAGAGCAGGAATAAATTAGTGTAATGTATTGCTTCAACAGAATTTGAATACGGTTACCTACTTTACCAAGAGTAACTAAGAACTGAGGAACAAAATACTTTCATCACCTCCAGCGCTGGGGAGGAGGGGGGTAGGCATAAGATTCAATTCTTACGGGCAAGAAAACACATGGATTTTATAAGATGTTTGTAAATGTAATGTATTTTCTTGCAGTGCTTCCCAGCAGGGACCAGATCCCTGACGTGCTGGATGCTGTGAAAACATACAGTAAAAGACACAAGACATTATGAAATCTCCCTTCCCAAAGGAAGTAAAAAAGAGGACTTCCCCAGCAATGAGCCTAGGTTCAGCTAGTTTTGTGTTTGTGCTCCTTCACCTGAATTGCTGGAACCCCTAGTTTGTGGGACTCTGCACCAACGTACGGTCTTCCCATGGAAGCCCTCGCCTTTGACAGAGCTAGTTGTTCAATCCCTTTGGGTACCTTTGGCATCAGAGGCAGGACATCTCTAATGATAGATTGCTTGAATGAGAAAGATGATAATCTTAAAAATCCTATGCATGAAATGAGGCTGCTGTGGAAGTGCACAGGTTCTGCCCATTCTCCACAAGGAAGAATATAGAGTTCTGTGAAGTGAAATATTAAAATTGTGACATTTAGGAAAAAAAAAAAGACTATACAAGGCAATGAAAATATTAATCTCTTTCCTGGGAAAGGATTTCTTTGCCATAGTTCCCTAGAATGAAGCAAATGAGAAGAGTCTGATGTAAAAGGCAATGTCCTGGTACTACTCCTTTGCAGACTTTCATTGCCTACTTTAATGATTGTATTTGCTCACCTAAAATGAATGTGGTATGTCTAACCTCCAAGTTATGATGTGAGAAGTTATTTTTATTTGCTAGAGATGACTATGCAAAGGAGAGCTGGTGGCGACTGTTCTTCTTGGCTGCTCGCTTTCTGTGACAGAGCTGCAACCCACAGGCAAGAGCGATAGATTTCTAATACTGGAGATGCAGATTCTGCATGTATCTGATTTTGTTGTCATGCCAGTGTAAATCCATTGTATTGCTAAGCCACAGTGTGCAGATTCAAGGATGTTATTGTTTTAGGTGCTTTAGAAACAAAAATGCTTGTGAACTCCTTTAGAGACAGACAAGCCTTTCAGAGTAATCAGAATAAGCCCTAATTCATCTTTGGCAAAAGATGTAGTAATACATATACAGTGTGATATTTAACAGCAAGAAGAGTTGCATATGTAAATGACCGGATTGATTTGTGCTATGCTGGCGCAACAAAATGAGTAACAAAAGGGACAGGCCCTATGCAGGGGTCCCTTAATTTAAGAAAATAACAGTGTTCACATGACTTTCACTGTAGGCATTGCACGGTATGTCTACACCCACAAACATACAGTTAAATGTTCCTACAGTATATATGGTTAACCACAAACATTTAACTATCAGCAATTGGGTTTTCCACAGAGTTTTCAGTGTGAGAGGGCACTGGGCGCATGGAGAGCTGGTTTAAGGAGCAGCAGGAAAGTAGCTTCCATAATCCTTGCAGCACACCAAGAGAAGAGGCTCTGTCCTGCACACCTGAGGAAGCAAGCTCTCTTCTGTAGGCCCTAGAAGTTTTCTGGAAAGGAGGGCCACTGCGTAGCAGCCAAAACCTTAGTTTGCACCTCTGCTTATAGCTTAACTTGCAAAATCGTATAGCGACGGAACTACTGAGCTCTGAGGCTTTTGATGGGAAAAAGCTTTCTTTGCTGGTTTACCCAAAGGTGATTTATTCTCTGAAAACTATATTGTGTAACACTTTCTGCCTTAAAAGCAACTCATGCAAAATTAATTACCTTGCACTATGTTTGTGGGAAAATGCATTTTACTACAAGTTAATTTGAAGAACGAAATATTATAGAATGAATGCTATAACAGAAACAGTTATGAGTTGCCTTAACAGCATTTATAAATCAAATCACTGCACATCGATAACTTTAAAACTAACCTACGTCAGGCTTTTGGAATAATGTACAAGTAAAACAGTTTTTGAGTAGCTATGTATTTTTCATAAGTTGTGGCTGACAATGAAAAATGTGGATTATTTGTTAAAAAATACAAAAAGGAATTATTTTCTTTCATTTTTAAGACTTGATGAATTTCGCATGTTCTGTTGTCTTCTATAGCTTTTTGGAAGTATTACGGGAGCCAAAATCCTTAGACATTTTCAGACTCAATTTCGCTGAAAATATTTCTAACGAGAAATCACTAATTACATGCCCTGTCCTCTCTACAGACAGAGAGGAATTTCTTCCATAGAAATTAATAAATTGTGAAGGAAAAAAAGGGACTTGTGACCATATAGGCTCACCTACTGTTTTACACCGGCCAAAGACGAGATTTATTCCTTGATGAATACTTCCTCCCTCCTCGAGCAAAAAACTCTGTACAATTCATGTCAACTACAGAACATCTTAAAAAAGGCAGCATTGATTTGCATGTTGAAGAGACTGAAGATTCACCCACAAGATGCCCAACTGTTACTTATCACCCCTTGACTGACTGCCAAAAATACAGGATGATTTTCTTGGCTCAATTTGCCTAATTGTGGCTTTCAGCCACCAGCTCTTGCCCTCTCGTGGGCAGGGCGCAGAGCAGGAGGCTGCTGGTCCATCTCCTTGAAACGTCGGTGCTGTTTGTCCCCCTGCTGCCATCCCACCAGAGTGCCAATACCTTTGCTCACGTGAGGACAGTCCCAGGGTACTCCTCTGAGAATTTATACACTGCTTTTAGGGACAGATGGACGGGGTTGTGGCCTCCGTTTAAACTAGCTTGTCCCTACTAACTCCTTTTTGAAGCCTTTTTCCAACTGTCGAAGTTAGGCCCACTTTTGTCTATAAATCACTGGTACTACTGTCCCTCCAGAAGTAGTTTGGGGACATTTTGTAAAATAACTGGAAAAAAATTTTGAGACAGGTTTGTGTTTCCTCCCTTCTCTCCCCATCCCCAAAATCTGAAGCCTCTTCTCCATGACGTCTCACCTCAGAATTAATTTCTCTACCAAGAGCAAATCTGGGGGAAAAGAGCTCACACTGTTATTATTTCCCTTTTTAAATTCTTTAAGTAACTCTCTTACTTAAAGGAAAAGCACATGGAAAAGCTCATGTGCACAAAACTACTTGCATAATGTCATATCCATAGCAGAGAAAGTCCCCAGAGCCGGTTGACAATATTAAATTAACAAAATGATACTCCTATAAAGATCTTTATGTTCAAAGTACGCATGTGCAAATGAACTGCCAGTATTGCTGACTGTTGTGAATTTACTTCAAGTTTTGTAAGATTAGATTTCAAGACCCAGCTCCTGGAGGGGATGACTACGGGACAAAATATCTGGGGTTTTCCTCTTCTCCTTCTTTCCTTTTCCACTGCTTTCTTTCAATACTTTTTTTTCTGCCTTTCCTGACTGTGGAAAAGCCTGCAGTATGATGTGAATGTATCTCACAGGCTTAAAACCCAGGCAAATATGTATTTATTCTGTTCCTTTTGTTGTTGTTTGTTTGGTCCTTGTTACTCCTCGAGGAGCATAGGGCTGCAACAACACTATGCCACCAAACCGGGTGGGATAGTGTTGTTGCAATTTCTGTAACAGATTTTGTTTTTTACACGATTGGGTTTTTAGCCCAAAACAAAACCCCCAACCTGGAGGGCCAGGGTGCAACATTTTAGTCTGGCCCAACAAGGCACGCAAGCCACCACACCACGACAAGGTAAGTTGCACCAACTAGTGGTGGATCCTGTTCCTTTAAGCCAATCTTAAAGACAATCAAGACCTTATAGTAACCACTCAGTTCACTTAATAAAAGTGAATGATCCTTTGCCAAAGTATAAGATGGGTAAGAAAGCCAAAGGAAATAATGTTATTTTCATTTTACAGATGGAGAATTAATTCACAGTTACTTATGCTAGATCCAAAGCCTATTGATGTCAACTGATTGCTCAAGATCACACACCTCTTCTAAATCCCTGACATCGCATTGAACACAAGACATCTTTTCTTTGTAAATACCGAAACTAGTTAGATGTATCATCATTTTGCAGACTTTACAGAGCTCCCACTAATCTGAACAGGATTCATATGCTATGCATATGCAAGAGTCTCTCACCCTCTGGAATCAGTGACTGGTATTTAACCACAGAGCATTAATCACCTAATCACTCTGCCTGAGTTTCTACTAGGTAGAGCAAGAAAGGAGTCTTCTTTCTGCAATTATATTATAGTTTGTCCCTTTAGATTTATTAATCTGAGAATATTACAAATGCATTTGCTAAATCATAACAGTCTGAACTATTAACAATATGCAATAAGAGTGTAAATACATACATTTTAAAATCTATGGTTCCTATTCTCTCCTATTATAAATCCTGACAAGTAATAATTACATGCAACCCCAAGTAATGAAGCTAATCATAATTCTCTTACTAAGAGAAAACAGGCATTAGAAGTGTCATGTTGGGTCTGTATCAATGTTATATTTAATTAAACAGAAGATTATGTATAATGCAGTAAAATGGTCTCTTGTTTGCTCTCATAACTAACTGAAATGAAGTTCACCGATACTAACAAGTGTTCGCAGAAGTGAGGAACTCAACTTCTGTACTTTCAGAGTTGCCTTAGGAAGTGATTATCACAGCAAATTAAGGGACTTAGCCAGCCAGGTGAACGTGCCTCCAAAATCCAAATTCTTTAGGCAGTCTTGGAAATCTCAGCCTTGCACTAAACTTGCATCAATCCGTTGGTACTGTGCCAAAAAAAAAAAAAAAATATGAAAAAGGTCCATACTGCTGGCCATAGCCATGTAAATTGAACATAGATTTCTGAGCACATGCTTTCAGTTTACATCTGTTATTGCTCCTCTGTGTGTATTTTACCCCTATATTGAGAGTACTTTCCAATCACCACTTGTAACTCTCTTTCCACCACTACAGGGACAGAGTCCACAGTTTGGAGAAGGTGTAGAAAATGTTCAGGCTCATCAAAATTCAGAATAAAGATTAAAACACTGGTCTGCTATTGTCCCAGCAGACTACAGTTCTTCCACGCATCATGGAAGGATTCCTGAAATGTGGCTCTCTGCCTAATTCTGTTTCTGTGAATATATTCTTTTAATTACACTGTAGGAAAGCTTAAGATAAGAAACAGACTCAGTCTTTTTTTGAATTGAAACCTTATTCAGTGTAGTATTTATATAACCCTTTTTAATAACTGCATAAATATCACTCAGTAAATTAAATAATGCAAGCTCTATCATTAGAACTGGTATTAATAGTCACCATATTTGTTTGACCATTTTGTACATTTCCCTTTCAGCTACATTAAAAAAAAAAAACCCTCAATAAATATGTTGCCCCATTAAGAATGAATAAATGAGATACTTACCTTTAACTAGGCATACAAGTTTCAAAAACACCCTTTACATGATCAAGAATGCTAAAAATCTGGTAGTGTTCCACCCTGCATATTTCAAAGCCATTAAACATTTGAAGCAAATTTATCCACTGGTTCCAGCTGTTACCAATGAGGATAAGGGAATTTTTTTAGGTTGTTTTTCTCTTCTAGCAAAACAGTAAGTCTCAAAACTCTACTATGTTATTGAAAAATCCTATAGTCTAAATAGATTAGGATTCCCATTTCCATGGCATGCAAGAGAGCAGCTTTTCTGCTGAGGGACAATGAATCACAAAAAAGTGAAAGTATTCACAAAGCATTTTTTCAGCTGTTGTTTACTGTGTTGCAATCTTCCTTCCTACCCAGACCTCTCATCCTACTTACACAATTTGACTGTAGTTCATATTTTTGGATTACATTATTTAAAAAAAGCCTCTTTTAGTTAAGACCCTTTGTTTAAAAATATATTTTTTTTAAATTGCCAGGTTCTTGCTCAATCTGATAAGTGGGACGCAGCTGAATACGTTTAGATACCAACAAGCACCCACAGCATTGCAGAGATGCTAAGTTTTACAAATGTCCTAAAACTGAATATCCATTCTGAAGTAGATGTTTAAGTACCATGCTCTGAAATCAACACTGTAATCTAAGTGTCAAGAGACAGCCTAAGGACATGTCTTGAGCCCACAGAGCAGCCAGGATGTCTAAAAGAAACCCGTGTTGCATTATTTGTTAAAATCCTGGAGAAAAACAGCCAAGGATTGTGACTAATGAGAAGTTCTGAGTACCTCCCAGAGAAAAGAATGAAAGTATTTCTATTGCAGAATTAAGACCACACCAGAGTGAAAACAGAGTCCCCGAAGTGGCACCGTGTGCTGGAATAATACACTCACCTTGTCCACAATGCAGATCTGCTTCTTGCTTTGCACGTCAAGAATTTCCACTTCAAAGTAAGTGATTTTTGAATGTTTGAGCACCGGAGGTGATTTGAGATGGCCAGCAGAGAGCACAAGCTGAGAGAAGTTGAAAAAAGAGCGTGTGTCATTGCGGGACATGGAGAGGGCTCCTCCATGAGCTCCAAGATCCCTCTTGTGTTCTGGAGCGCTGGGTTTCTGCCTCCTGTGCATGGTGTGACCCAGCCGCAGTGACCGTCATATCAACGAGGGACAGTTCCAGGGGGAAAATGTTTCCTCCCTGCATCAGTTAAATACAGTCACAGACTGATGAGACTCGAAAGGTCAAGTGGCATTCCATTTTAAGAGTACTGTCTTATTTAGCAGGAGTGAAAACAATGGCTCTGTAATCCGGGTCTATATTTAACCTGCTATAGTGATGTGCTGAATTACTGCTGCTTTTTTTTTTTTTTTGCTTTTTTTTTTATTCAAACCAGCATTTGAAACAACACTTCTAGAGATTCCCTATTAGAAGAAGTCAGATGCTGAAATTCCACATCCCCAAAGGAATAAGGAATGCTTGCACCTATTCCACTGTTATCTACTGAGACAGATGTTTAAAAGTGTCCACATATACGCATATGTATAGGCATGTGTGTGTGTATAAATATGTATGTTATATAGGCACGTGTGTGTGTGTGTGTGTGTATGTATGCAGCCTGAGTATGTATCTACAAAATTATGTTAGATGTCATCTATTCTAGAAATATTTACTAACAAAATGCCAGGAGTTCATCAGCAAAATTCAGAGGTTGCTTGCAAATATAGAGAGGATCTCGTACCTGCTTGTATTTAGTACTACGGACTCTCTGTTATTTAATGGAGTAGAGCTTTCCTTGCACTTCTGCCAGAGAAACTCAACTGAAATTAAGGAAATTATAACTATAAAGGCATTATTTCAGAGCTTGGATCATTTTACTATTTTCTTATTCTTTCCTGATAATTAATTTTCACAATGCAAGCCTGCAGCAAGACAAAAGCCAAAAGCAAGACAAAATAAGGATTACTTAAACCAACAAATTTTCTCTTACAGTGCTTCCCCAAGCCTTGTTTAAACTTCATTTTTCCTTGTATGATTTTTTTATAGGACTTAATAGAACTCGTAGCACTTTTAGATCCTGAGATTCTCCTTAAATTTCCCTGGGCTGCCTACGATTACAGTGTTAGAAGGGCACCAGGGATTTCTGCAGATAGCTCTTTCCAGTGGAGACACGGAGCCAGTTCTGAATACATTTCTACATGGTAAAACCTCAGGGAAACTACAGTCACTAGTACAAAAATCACATAGGTTTGTTACAGCTAAGGAAATTTAATTAAGTGAAAAAAACCTTCCACAAGATAAAAGTGACCACACAATTAAAACCCCCTCTGGGAGGCAGGGTGAGAACAGAACAGGTCTCTTTGCTTTGATTCTGCTATAACTTACAGAAAATACGGTCGTCACCACATCTTGTCTAGTGACACAGGACAAGAAGTTCTATGAAATAACAGAGAAACTAATTGATAAGCTGTTGCAAGCATTAGAAATGAGAATGAGGGGGACCCCCAAAGGAAGGCAATTTTCAAGCTAAAGCTCCTCTCCCGACAATATTCACAGATACGCTTGTCTTCACGTGTATGAGTCACCTGGTTGCTGTTCTTGGAATAATCTATGCTACATCAAGCTGTACATGTGCTTAAGTTCTGGAGAATCGAGCCTGCATACATGAAATGTGTCCTGCTTATAGACATATGGAAAACATAGGAGAAGGGAATAACGAGTTAGCAGGGGCTGAACTCGTGAACAAGTCTGAGCTCAGTGGTAACAGGACTGAGCATTTGAAATGACAGAATACTTGCAATACCAAGGGCTGGACTAATTTATTTATGATTCTTTAGCCAGTTGTTCCGATTAAAGAGGCTAATCCAACTCCTAACTAAGACGCTTTATGTCCATATGACATGACAAACTCGTGTGTAGCTAAGGTCTGAGAGAAAAGTTCCTGTTACTTGTTGATGCAGTCATGCACCCTTTGAATGCCTTCACTGGCTTTGTCAGCAGAAAGCCCTGACTCTGGAAATGCAGGGGTGTAACAATATTGGTCGCCTAACACAAATAAGGATTAAATTTTGGCCACACTGAAATCACTTAGTGTCTTGCCATTGATGCAAAACCAGTCAGCATCTAAAGAAAAAGTTGTTAAACTTGAACAAGATTATGTTGTGACTAAAGAAGTACACCTGTCTCCGAGTTTAGATGAAAGGTGTGCAAGGAACCACCACCTTGGTGGAGTCAATATAGCAAGCAGAAATTTTGGTATATGCTAGTCAGAACACGGGGAGTGACAAGTTATTGGCTAAGTGTAAGGGGCTTCCTAAAAACAGCCAGGTAAAGACCACGAAACCCTCAGGTCCTAAATTTCAAGTGTGAGATAGATACACTTATTTGAACAGACTGCAGTAAGGAAACTGTGTAAACTGCTGTACGAGAGATGAGACAAACTGATATAATATCCCCTTTTAGTGGCAAAATCTATAAATCGGTGAGATGTAATAGCATATATTAATAAATTTCTGAATTTATTTCAATTCAAAAGCAATAAAGAATAATATTGATCATCGTGGCTAATTTCTGTGTATATAAGGAACTGGCGTTGGAGTCATTACTGTGGGTATATTTATAACGTTATTTGAAATGATAACATCTGAGCTGCTGCTTCTGAAAAAAAGCTTTTGATTTACTGCAGACATTTAAATGATCAGCACTTTATTACTGACCAACAAACACTTGAATATCTGAAACAATTCCAGGAAAATGCTTACAAAAATGTGTTTTTAGTGTTTCAATCTAAGCTAATCATATGCAATTGCAATATGTTGATAAACAGCAATCTTTACAGAGCCAAATACTTTGCTGACATAAACTCGTAGGGCTTCCCTGAAGGTGACTGGCCCTTTCCTCACTGTATTAAATTATGGGGCTAGGATGAGACTGCACTACCATATCTACAGCAAACATATTATTTGCATATAAGGTGGATGAGAGCTACTCTACCAAAAATAATCAGGGATAGAATTACCACCCAAGCTCTAAAAGGGAGATGCATAAAAGCAGTGGAGATTTTGCCATTAATGTGACAAGTGCTGCATTTGCCTAGAATGTCATCAGTGGGTTTGAATGTGAAGTAATTCAGCCCATTCTGTGTGGAAGTGCACATAGAAAGGAAACATTAATTACTGGACAAAAGGCACGCCTTCCCTTTCAACGCGGTTATACGTACCTCATCTCAGTCCCCGACGCTGGAGATGGGGAGTCCCAGCAGAAGGGGACAAGCGATCGGTCCTGTGGTGATTTATGGATCCACATTACACGGGCGCCGGGCTGCTGTTCCCGGAGCTGTGGCAGGGCTAGTAGCCAGCAGTCACCGAGTCCCTGACCTCGGCTTCATTCTGGGACTCCGTGAGGAGTCAAAGAGCACTCAGCAAGAATTAGATCATCTCTGACAGCTTCAACTTGCGCTGAGTTTCCTGCCATATAAGGGGCTGAAATTTTTGAGGGGCCACGAGGATGGGCATAACTCTTCTCAAACTGTGGCTCTACCTCCTCTCCTCACTTGGCCCTTGGCTGACATGAGCCATTTTGCAGACGGGCAGGCATTTTGTTAAGCCATGCTTCTGAAAGGCACTTGTTTCCAGGAGGGAAGGAATGCCTGCCCCCAAAGCATGCAGCAGGGCCATCATTTCCGATTAACTGAACTGCTGATATTCTCACAACAATATTTTGCACCCTTCCAATAAAATATCTCAAAACAAGCATCAGGTCATGACAAAACAGGTAACAAAGCGCTGGGCAAAGACTTAGCATTCGGTTTCTCTTATGACACTGATTTCCTGTGAGGTTTTGGGGAACTGCTGCTTTTCCTGCTTTTCCCTTCCCATTCCACATGCCTTCTCTGCGTGAGGCTCTCTTGCACCGTGCATCCAGCAGACAGCCTGGCACAGAGAGATTTCACAAGATCTCAGCTGGGGCCTTAAGGTACTTCTGAGGTTCCTTTTCATCTTTGGTCATGTTCTGTGCTCCTCCTTCCCCAGAGAACTGGTCATCTCCTTTCAGTCCGCAGAATGCCGACTGTGAGGTCAACAGCAGAGGGCCATCTCTGGCAGTCCAGATGCTCATCAGCAGCCCCTCACACATTGCTTTTTTGTCCCATGAACTTCAAATGCTTGGTGGAAGCATGGCTATGCCTTCCCCACTGGCTTTGTGATACCAAAGAACTGACCAGTGTCCCCAGGAGACCAGACTCCAGAGCCCAAAGTGAGTGGGGTTTGGTACTGCGGGTCATGCAGCCCAAAGCAAAGCGGATTCCCCAGGCCACACGTACTCACTTCAGTGTCCCATTTTTGGAGATTCTGCCACTCATTTTGCTGGGGAAGAAGATGCTGGAACCAAGCGCTCAACTGTGCTGCAAACAAGGAGCAGAGAACCCCCAGCTAAAGGAGGTCTGAACCCATACGCTGGGGTGGCACGTGCCGTGCCCCGCGGCCCCGCCAGCCTCGCTCGGCAGCTGCGCAGCCCACAGTCCTGGTGCTGCGGCTGGTCTCACCAGCGCTGCTCCGCACCTCCGCGTCCCAGCCTTGGATGTAACGTTTCCAGAGCCGGGCAGGAGCGTGCCATGCTTGCAGCCTCTTTTACTGAGCTGCCCAAGGACGGGTTTAAGGACTTGGTACAACGGACTCATTTGGAAAAACGCTAGCAATGATTTGTTTGGCTCCTGGCTTCATCCGGCTGAGAGGCTAGGAATAGGTTTACCAGGTTATTTGGGGGGCTAATGCTTTTAAATACTTGGTTTGATTCTGTTATCCATACCATATTAGTAACAGCTAGAACACGTTTCTCAAGCATAGTGGACATTTAAGCGTGTGAACCCAGCTGTTAGAAATGAAGAACGTGAGGTTGCAGCGTGTAGTACGTGACATTTGATACCGTTATTCCCAAATACTGTTTATAAAGGCTACACGGTGGGGGCGGAAACCTGCACGAACCTCTGGGATTTCTTTGCCTCCGCACGCCTACCTTAGCAGCCTCAAAATCAATTTAAAGCACTCTGTCTACATGTGCATACACACAAAAAAGCCACTTAGAAGAAGCCCCACAGTGTTACTATTAAAACCAGTTGAGTACTTTAATTTTCTCTGTTGAAGCTGAGTCTGTTAACAAATAAGTAATGGACAGGACAGAAAGGCGCAGAAGGAGAGCGCGCCGACTCTGTAACGCAAAACAGTCCTGGAGCTACTTTAAATAAGGCTGAAGTCAGAGCTAGACTTCATCACTGCTAAGGGACAGGGCAAAAGCGGCGCGCACCCCTGTTCCTGCCCCGCAGCCACGCTGGCAGGGCTCCTCAGCAGAGGACGACAGCCTTTCTGACCCGCGGGCTGCGCAGTGGAAACGCGGCGTGGCCGAGAGCCACAAGCCTCAGGCCACGTCCCTGGGAGGCTGCGAGAAGGGAGAGCCGGGGGAACAGCTTGCGAGCGGGGCCCGCGGATCTCTAGTGTCCGCCTTGTCCCTGCCGGAGAAGTTTTTACCGCTGACTGTGACAGCAATGGAGTTTTGCCAGCTGTTTAAAATCTCGCTCCGGTAGCCTGGCTTTATCCTTCTGGCACTGAAAACTGAAAATGTTGACTTTAAACTTCGGTGTGGGTGGTGCCAATTAGAAGCAAATTCGCAGTGCAAATCAAATCCAAAGCCTGTGCTTCTTTTATCCCCCACAGATACCCACAAGGGACATAAGAGAAATAAGCAAAGCCAACAGACAGGCACAGTAATTCTATCTGTAAGTACAAAGTGAAACCTCCACCCCCAGCCCCTGTCACACACAGAGACCTACTTCTCTACCAAAATAAATACAGCGTGATACAGAGCTCAAATCTAATGACAGTAAGGATATATTGTACAAGACAGCTGTTGGACTGCAGCATAGAAGAAGCCTGAGGAGATGCTCCTGGTGATGAAGAGGCCCAAAGGAATTTTTGTAGGTGACCTGCTAGATCAATCTTTTAATGTCACTGACAATAAATTGCATATTTACAGATGTGCGGCTGAAAATTTTCAGTTCTTGTTTAAATTAAATCAGTGCAAACTGTACTATTCCTGATGTTATTAACTCTCATTATTTGAGGCACGTGATGGTCTTTTCCCCTGACTATATGGCATTTGGAAGTATGTGACTATGTGAAATGCTATGTGAAATGTCTTTTTTTTCTTCAACTTACGTATTTTTTTATTCTTTTTCAATTAGGTAAATGTGTAACACTTAGAAACATACAAGATGTCTGAAAAAATGACCTCAGAAGATCTAGAAACAAAGAAACCTTTTTTTTTTTTTTTTTTTTTAAATAAAGTCTATGATTTTTAAGCCAGTCTTGGCATTTTGCAGACAGTCATACAGGGAGATCAACGCTGTTCGAGTTGAAGTCCCTACACAGACAATATGCTTTGTACCCTGTTGTTTCTTTGAGGCAAAGACTAGAACGCAGTATTAGAAAGCAAATAAAGAAATGTCACCCAAACTTGTCCAAGAACTACTTTTAAGGAACATGCCACCGATCTTTACCTGAAGAATTTTCCCTACAGCATTACACTCACCCTTCAGCATCTCCTTAGGCAGCCTTCGCCTTTCAATGGCAACAAGCGTTTTCTCACATTGGCCTTAATAAGGTGCGATGTCCCCTTACTGCATCATCAATTCCGCCTAATAAAATGGCACCTCAATTAACAAAGGTTAGAAACTTGCTTCCAAATGTCTGGCTTCTTCACAACAGGCTTTGTGCCTTCTCATGTGCTATTGCTTACTTGAGGAAAGCCCCTGTGACGAGCTCCCCGCCAGCCTCAGCACCCGTACTCATGCCCAGCCACAGAGCAAGCCACAAGGCAGCATCTGGGCGGATGAGAGTCCTCAAAGCACGGACAGTCAGAAAGTTTCCCTGTATTTCATTGCGGCTTCATGTTATCACGGCACTTTGCAGTGTAAAGAGAGAGGACTGAGTGGATTAATGAAGGACAGGTGCTGATACCCTGTACTTTCCAGCAGTGTAAGCTTACTTCACGTCCTCACTTAATTTCAACTGAGTATATGTATTACTGACAGCATTTTTTTAATCCCACTCCAAGAACGTCTCCTGACGAGATAATGAATTGTAATTTCACGGAGTAAGATCAAGTAACCACATTATCGGAAGCTGGTCAGCCACTAAGTAAGGATGATGAAAAGAAATACAGTAAGGCAGAGCCATTTTTCACAAACAGCAGCAGTACGGAACTGGCAAATCCATGCTCTTACAGCTGAGATTAAATGCATTTTTCTTTTGTGCAAAACTATTACGTGCAAGATGAAGCCAGAGGCACTTGGAATAGTTTCAGGAAAACAAAATGTTGCTCAAATATGCAGTTTCTATTGACGCTGGAGCACTTAAAAAGATTTACTCATTTGGATGAAAAGATTTTGAGGTTCAGAACAGTCTGGTCTGTCTAAAATTTTCTGACCAGTAGGCGGGAAGAACAACCTTGACTAGAACACCTACAGATTCCTAAAGGAGCTGTTTCAACATACAAATATTCAAAAGGTTTTGTTTGCTGATGTAGAATGTATAAAAATTCTGAAACTCAGTAATTGTCACAAAATATAATCATGGTCTTTCAAATAGTTCTATCCAGAGATATGTTTTAAAAGCTTACAATGACAAAAAGAAACCTAACTCCTGCTCTATAATCCTTCTTTTTTGTTTGGAGTTCTGAGGGTGATTGGTCTTTTATTACTTTTGAAATGTTATGTGTTATTTCTGCTCATACAAGAAGCCAAATTGTTCTCAGTCTTTTTCATTTCAGGGCTTCATTAATTAGGTTTCTGAAACATCTGTCAGCATAACCTTCTTCTTTCGCAAACTTTCAAGTTTTCAGAAAAGTTGCCGTTTAGTATGACATTTTTAATATTCAGGCTCAGCCCAAAAATTATTCTTGAGCTAAAAGAAAAATGATCAGTCTTTTTTTTTTACATTCATTTTGTGAGTAGAAAATATTCTTGTGACATTTTTCTCTCAAAGCAGAATGATTTTGAGAAACAGCAGAATTCCTGAAAACTTGGAATTAGACAAGCGAACCAAAGAAGATTTTATTTATTTCATTAGACCTGTTGTTCAGTGCCAGGTTTCTTCAAGCTTGAAATGTTTGGAAAAATGTTTCCACGCAGCAAAACTAAAAAACAAAGGCAAGCATGCTCATCAGCTTGAAATACTCTTATTTTTTCCTAATTCCTTCTCCTGTTTAGACTCTTCTGCCCAAACAGCTAAATCATCTGCCCCCAGACTACTACCATTCTCAGTAATGACCCTGATGAAGAAGTGACCCCCCCCCAATTTGTGTACTGTCCTGGGCTAATTTGTGCCTTCTGTTTCCTGTTTTGACCATTATTTCTGCCAAGACTGCTTCAGAGACCGGGGTGTCCTCACTAGTGTTGTTTAAAGCAGTACAGGGAATCTCTCATATTAAAGGCAGTACAAGAAACTCACTCTTTACTTATACTTCGGAAGCAAAAAGAAGAAAAATTATCTGAGACCAGATAATTTTTGTGCTAGGGCTGGGGCCAGGTGCTCCGCCAGGCAGTTCTGCCTGCAGCAGGGTTAGGTGAAAACACCACTAACATCAGCAGGATCGCGCGCTCGAGATCACCACCTCATCAAACCCGCCATCCTCACAGCACCCGGAGCCACCACGCACCCTGAAATAAACCTGCCTTTCATCAAGCAATCCAGCCAGGTGGGAGGATACTGACAAGATGACGGTAAGTAGGAGCTCCGTGGGGAGCCCAGTGGCACATCCACGTCTGCCATGCTGAATCGTGAGAGCTGGCTCTCTTGCAAGCCGGTTGAGCAACCTGGGCCTTTCGCTCATGCCTAAACATGATAAGGCTCCAGAAACCAGGCACAGAGAGACCTGCCTCCTGACCACCTCTCTCTTCTTGGAGAACGCCCAGCAGATCAGGCTCTTGAGTCCCTGCGCAACCTCAGAGGACAAGATTCGGGTAAGTACCCCACGCTGAGACACCTGCCTCCCCTACGCAAGGTACAGGGTGCCCTGGTACCTCAACACCAGACTCTGAGTGCCTCTCCAGGACCCACCTGCCTCAGAGCAGGATGTAGCACTTCTACGATCTGTCCTGTGCTCTCATGCTCCGTGGCACAAGTTTGTAGTCTGAGAAGAAAGCAGAACTGACCCGTAGGGGAAGTGAGCTGCCCGCATGAGTCGATGAATCTCGGTACAGCGTCAGGGCATCCTGCCACACACATGAGGATGGAGCCCGTGTGAGCTCCAGCCCTCCCCTGCACTTCTTCACCAGAAGGAAGTGCAGACACAAGCGTGCGTTTCATCTGTGTGATGGTATTACACCACGCAGCATCTGGAACAATTTGAGAAGAACAGGGTTTTAAGCTTGAGCTCCAAGGAAAAATGGTACCGATAGCTTCAGAAATGCTTCTGTGGCTTCTTGTGAAACACCTGTATTCCTAGTGAAGAAAGCATTTTCCACCTGGCTCTCTGTTGCTGGAACATCCCAATTTACTCATGCTTTGTTTTATCACAGCAACATTGGCACAGAAACATTTTACAGTTAAAAAATTGCTTCTGTACAGCACAGTTGGCAGGGAAGAGCGCACTAATTTGTGTGAAGTTTGCAATGCACAGACGTCCCTTGTCCTGTAGCAGATCAGAAAGGCGAGAGACTTGCTGCTTATATTAGTTAGCATGTGACAACTCAGCGGTAAGTAGTTTGGCTCTGAGGACAAGCAAAGCCGAAGCAGACGGTTGCCATAGTAGTCTCTAAAACCTTGACAGGAAGCGATATGTAAGCTCAGGCTGCCAAAAACCAGCACTCGTTGCTTGACACGTAAGGACCACAGCATGTCACTCAACACTTCTGGAGTCTGAGTTCCAGTTTAACAGCTCCTGGTCAGGAATGACTGTGACCAGCTTGCAAACAGTGTCAGGACAACCACCGTGTGGTTACATCCAGCTGTCAGAATTATCTTTGCTTTAAAAAAAAAACACAAACCCCCAAAAAACCCCTAATGCTGTTTGTAAGCTGACAACTGTCTCTGTAAAGCATTCCTGCAATTTCCATAGCCATGCTGGGGGCAAGGTCATCCAGATAGATGTGACAAGGAGAGCCCTGACATTTAACAGTCTGGGAAGCATGCTTCACGAGGTCTTCCTGTCGCAGAAAGCAACTCAGATCCACAGGCATCTTCAAAAATGCTGTAAAATAAAGTCCCTTGGTAGAAACAATATCCTCCCTCTATACCCAGCTGTAAGAAGTACTCTAAAAAGCTGAAGGTGCTGCTCTTGTATGAGGGTGACATGCAGGAAGATTCAGCATCACACCTGCCATCTTCCAGGGCTAGAAATTTACCAGTGGAAAGGGAAAATTCACAGTTGCCTAGTGAGACTTGATGCAGATATTGCTAGTTCCACAAGCTGATGAGATACGTAGTTTTTTTTCTTTTCTTTTCTTTCTCTACAAATAGGAATTCTCTCCAAGAATCCTGGCTTACCTGTGCTATCGTACAGCAGGAGACTGGAGAACGTCTGCATTTGAAAGGACCCACACCCATCAGCCAGGTTGCTAGACATCCTGTACAGCCTTAATAAATAATCAGTCCTGTGTCCTGTCTGAAAAGCAATGAGGTAGAGCTCTGCTTTTTCTTTCCTGACCATCAGTTATTTTTCCATATGCCCAGCACCTCGAGCTGTCAGATGTCTGGCAAACCATGTATTGCTGCAGATGCACTTGGACGTAATCCTCGTGTACTGCTCTATCGCGCCGACCGGGAGGTGTGAGCTGACCAGGGCTACTCGCTGCGCGCACGACAGCCACGTGGTACTTTCACAGTCTCTGTCTCTTTTTTTTCATTCTCCCCAGAGCTGCAGACAACTGTGGTCATCGCTGCCATATAAAAGACCCCGCTCCAACTTGCTTTCCGCTGCGGCTTTCCCCTGAGAGCAAACCGCGTACAAGCACCACAGATGCTGCCTCTGAGTCCGTCCGGTTTAGTGGCCTTTGTGCCAGAGCCCTTGGCGTTATGTCAGCCCCAAGGGGAACGCGCTGTGCCTGCAAGTTCCTGTGCAGCTAAAAGAGCCTTCTTTGCTGTTGCTGCTGTAAATACAAAGGAATTGGGCGTTTCATTCTGTTCTCAGAAAAGCTGGTTTTGCGTGCAAAAGCACAACAGCCAAGAACAGACAGGGAAAATAACTGCTCAAGAGACTCGAGCACTGTCTGTTGCAGTTTTTCCTTGTACGTTTAGCTATTACAGCACCCAGCTGCAATGTGAACTGTTGGTGTATACACTTTTAGCAATAAAAAGATGGACATTGCAAAGCCTCAGGTTTCTAATGAACATTTGAATTCCCAGCTTTTCTCTGAATTCACATCAGTTGGTGGCAAGCGGACTGACCACTGGTGTCAGCTTGTTGTAAGCTAAGCACAGGACTGCCTACATAGAGGGATCCACAAACTCCACCTGGAAGTATTTATTTCAGCGCACTCCCTTAGCAGACCAACACCCATTTAAACTTAAATACTTGGTTCTTCAGCCAGAATAAAAATACAGCTTTAATGAATAGGACCAAAAAAGAAGTTTCTCTTGCAGTTTCTCCCAGAAAACATTTCTGTTTTCAGGTAGCTGTAGCACTCAAAGCTAAAAAAGAATCTGCCAGAACAGGAACATAGCAACCTTCTATCTTGCTTTTGCACGGCTTACAAGAAGGTAAGGATGAAATAAGTTCTGCTTGTTCCGCTTTCATCATTTTTGTTATTGCACGCTAACCGCTGCAGCACACCTCCTTAAACCCCTCGAAAACAAAGTGAGAGTGTCTCTTAAGAAGGGCAGAGGCCCCAGGAACGCTGCCGGTCCCCCGCTGCCGCGCAGGCTGGGCTCGTTGGGGGGGTGGCTGGGCAGACCTGCGGACCTGTCGGATCAGGAGGCAAGGCTGAGCTCCTCGGGCCCATGCCTTAAGTTAGCACTGCTGAGGTGCTGATAAAGCAGCAGTCAGACATCTTCACCAGCAAAATCCTTAAAGGTTGTTTTAATAATGTTTTGTGTATTGCTAAAGGGCAAGTTCTGAGCCAAAAGTTAATGGTTTCCTACTTGATGCTCTTTAGACATTGAGAGACAAGCATTTCGCTACAGTAGTTTCTCACACGGATATACTTTTCCAGCTCTCTCTTGCAAAACGCAACCCAAAAAGGCAAAATCAGCAGCAGCAGCATGTGCCTCATTTTCAATAGCTCTGTCAGCTTTGTCTGGAAGAAGCTGAAGTGCAGTGTACATCTCTCCCTCCTGAAATCCAACAACTGATGGAAACAATACAGGACAATATGAAAGTGCCAGCGAAGCATCTGTAACTACTTAAAAACAACAGAACAAGTAGAAAGTCATTAGTAAGACTACCGAAACCCACAAATTAAATTATATATTTCTCCCCTGAGGAAAATGGGAGAATAAGCACCGCAAATTATTCCAGAGGAAAAGACCATCTGGGCAGAATTTTGAAAATCCCAGCAAGTGCAGTAGCGTGGACTGGGCACTTGGCCAGAGGGAGCTTACCAAAAACTGAATGCCTCAGGTGGCTCGGTGGACAATGACCTGGAGGCTGAGCTCAGAAACAACACGAACCGAAATGAAACTCTTGGTTTTGGTTGAATAATATCAGCATGTTTGTGTCCTTGATTAAAAGTATCTGAATGAAGCACTTAAAAAAGGAAATATTTTGAAACCTAAGAAAGATAGTAACATTTTATGGGATAAAAAGTTTAGAGAGATTTCAGTTTAGTCATCGTCTTGTTCAGATGATATTAGCCTAGGAATGAATAAAATACAGCTATTGATGCCATCCGGCACAGGAAACTGCTTTTCGTACCTTTCCTACATACATAGTCAGCGGACAGAAGGTAAATCAAGGCGCCTAAATCAGGCCTGGGGAAAACCCACTCCCTTTTCCGTGGAGCTGCATGCCTAAGGCTGGGCTCTCTGAATATCCTTCCAGACGTCCACCATCAGAAACTCACAAGGAATGAAAGCTCTGTTTCCTGATCCCCTTTAGCCACTCACTACACGGCCTACATTTTGGGATTAGCAGGCTTCCCAGAAAAGGTAGGCAGGGATCCAGTCAAGCTGCAGGAAATTGGAAACTGCGCCTTAGATTTCAGTGACAAAAAGCCTTCCAGTAGCGCAGGAGTCCCGCGGGACTTAAGTCACTGCTCCGCGCTCAGAGCAGAGCACGTGCACACCCGCCACCAGGCAGAGAAGGACAAGGGCACCATTCCAACGTTATCACTTGCAGACAAGCTTTTTATTATGGAAACATCTGCATAAATCTGTTAGCCCCAGCACATTTATTGTCATTCCTTAGCGGGTAACCAAGATCAAGATCTGGCCTTTTATTTTCAGCACACGCTCCAATTAACAACAGATACATGCATAAAATAAAAGCCTACTTTGAGACCTTTTAAAGATGGATATTTGTAAGTTTGTTTGCAGAGTAAATGGTTAGTTTAGGTTTAATTCATGTTTATTAAAGTCCATGAAAGTTACTGTATCAGAGACAAATACAATTATCTTTACTATGGGAATAAACATATAATAAAATCCTAGCTTTCCCTCTTTAAAATAACATACTTCACAATAAGTATAGATGTTGGCAAAGCAATGTTCCCCTGCCACACAGTACTTGTTTAATGAAGTTACTCCTCAGCTGTTTGTTGCTGAACTGAACTGAGCCAAAATGAGATAAGCAAACTGAGTTTGTAAGCACTCCTAGCCCATTAAAGTGGAAGCCTCCACCAAAGGAAAACACTTTACAGTTTCAATCTAAAAAGTATGTCAGCTTATCGAAAAGACAATCATTCTGTCTTTTCACAAAGCAATTAAAGCAGAAAGCAATCACAGAAAGGAATTAAGAGGGATTTGTGGTCAGATCCCCCATCAGGATCACTCAGACCAGACGGATTCATGAGCCTCAGACCTCTCCCTTTGCCTTGTTACGTCCTAGCCAGCAACAGCTTTTGGCATGGGTACACTGAAAGCATGCCAATGGCACTTGCATGCACTGCAATTAATAAGCAAGGTTTTAATTTACCTATTAAGACCAGTTACATTCTAGGAAGCTAATGAAAAGCCATTTCATTAGCAAAACAACTTCTTTCCTCTGGCCTGAATAAATGACCCCAATATTACAGAGCCCACCCACACTCAGAAGGAACGATTTTTGGTTTCAGAAAAAAAATCAAGACTTTCTGCAAGGAAAACCATGTCACTGGAACAGTATGCACTGCAAAATCGATCTTTAATAGTCAATAAAGGCAGAAAAAGGCAGTGTTTGCTACCTTATAGCTACCAGTTTTTCAAATTACGGAATTCATCTGTCACACTCCACTTAGCATATCTGTATCACTTCACCAAGTAATGCCACCATCAGATAGTTATTTTAATAGTGAACAGGTAAATGAATAGTATAAAGGGTAATAGAATGGGGAGGAAAAAGAGACAAGACCATTAAGTCAAGACTTTTTTTTCTTTTTCTCTGACACTGAAGAGTGAAGGTTCCTCTTTAACTTGCTGTAAATGGGGAGGAATGCAAGGGAAGAAAATATGTATTTAACAAGGCAATTTACTTAATACAAGAGAAATCTTCAAGCTTATTTCAGGGGCAGATCTCTAGTGGTGTGTCATGGTTTAATCCCAGCCAGCAGCTAAGCACCACGCAGCCACTTGCTCACTCCCCTCGGTGGGGTGGGGGGAGAGAGCTGGAAGAGAAAAAGTGACAAAACTTGTGGGTCGAGAAAGGAACAATTTAATAATTAAAATGAAATAAAATAAAATAATTGTAATTAAAAGGAAAATAACAGAGAGAGGAATAAAACCCAAGAAAGACAAGTGATGCAAATGAGAAACAAATGGTCACCACCAACTGACCGATGCCCAGCCTGTCCCTGAACAGTGGCCCTCTGGCCAGCTTTCCTTCTAGTTTATAGGCTGAGCATGACATCATATGGTATGGAATATCCCTATGTTTAGTAGGAGTCAGCTGTCCCAGCTGTGTCCCCTCCCCACTCCTTGTGCACCCCCAGCCATCCCACTGGTGGGGTGGCGTGAGAAGCAGAAAAGGCCTTGGCTCTGTGTGAGCACTGCTCAGCAATAAAAAAAACACCTCTATATAACAAAAACATCTCTATAGGATCAACGCTGTTTCCAGCACAAATCCAAAACATAGCCCCATAGTAGCTACTGTGAAGAAAACTAACTCTATCCCAGCCAAGACCAGCACATGCTGCTTCCACTTCTCAAGGGTATGTAAGCACAAAGAACTTTACTGTATGGATTTACATATGATTTACATCAAGAAAGATTGAATTGAGACTTGTCCCTAAAAATTCAAAGCCTCCATCCGTACAGTCTTTGTTCTCCACAGCAGCTGGTAAGCCGTGGTCCTTGGTCAAGTAGTGCTCAAGGTGCAGGCTGCAAAGCCCGCGGGTCTCTGGAGCAGGCTGGCTGTGCCCAGACCGCCGGCTGGGAGCAAGGACGGGTACAGCGCAGTCCTGTGAGCCTCCCCAGCAGAGCCGGGGGTTCAACATGCAAAATGTCGAGAGCCTCAGGCAATTCTCCAAATGGGCACCCATACATTCCCGGCTTGCTTCTCCAAGTGCTTATCTCAGGACACCAAAAGGGAAAGCCACCTTCCTTGAGGGGGAGGTGCAGAAGTGAGGGCTCAGCATGCAGGAAGATTCCTGGATAAAACAGCTTGTTTTGTCTGTTTTTCTGGCGGCTGGCTTGCAAGAGCAGCGCAGGAGATGGCCGTCCTGCTTACGTGATGAGGAGGCTCTCCGCCTTCTCTGAGCAGGGAGCAAAACACACAGGCCGGTCCGCTCTGGGAACTGGGGACCTGTGGAAACGTGGGCTGCTCTTCACCCCATCGCTCACGTTTGTTAACACAGCTGAAGCCGTCGGGAGGCTTTAGTAGCCACTGAGTTTTGTTTCGAAAAGCTGTTTCCCTCAGTTCCCTCGGTTCTAGCAGTAGCCTGGGCCAGAGAGACAGCAGAGCACTGCTGCGGCCGCAAAGCTCGGAGCTGGAGCGTTTCACGGTTTGTTTTTAACCTGCCTTCAGCTGCTGCTCTGGCCACCGCTCCCACACCACGCGGTGCACGGAGACCGCGGGAGCGAGGGGGGCAAAGGAAGAGCTTTTGCATGCAGGGCATCTTTTCTAATGTAAAGTTCCTGATATATAAAGTTCCTATATATGTTCCTCCTGATATATGTAGCCCATATCTAAAATCTGCCCCCTTATATATCGCCGCTGCATACATGCTACTACATTTATTAACCAGCCCGCTAGAAAAGAGTCCTGTATCTTCTTCAAGTCTTCTCGCTCCTTTTCATAAAATAAAGTGCACCTATTGCATAAGAGATTATCTGAATTTTGCAAAGATCTTTTGTTCATTATTTAATAGAAGAAGATAGCATACATTCAGGGAATATAAAAATGTTTTATTCACTATCTTCAGTTGACTTTTATTTTTCCTCTACCCCAGTAATAGTTAATATATTTGTATGCATTCTCAATGTAGTATTTCACATTCCACCTGCAGATATATCTTTTTGTCTTTGAAATATCTAAGAAATGCATTAAATAATCACCATAAGCCATCTTTTGTTGATAACTTTATCATTTTACTGCCCTGAATTATTCATACAAAGCCAACACCGTATCACTATGTTATTATAGGAAAGCAATTAAGGTAGACTGTATGATTTGGAGAAAATGGAAATCCCTCTATTCTGTTGCATGGAGCAGGTTGTTTCCATCCCCTATTTAGGTCAGTGTCAGAAAACATCAGAAGTTTGCAGAGCTGTTTGGGCATGTGTGTGTGTGCGAAGCGGGTGGTTGTTCAGTAGTGTTACCAGTTGCATAGGGGAATAAAGACCGGCCATTTTTCTTAGCCCTCATGCCTGGCTCTAACAGAGCACTTGTCATCAAAGCACGTATAAAGAAGCGAGTGCAATTTTTTCCCTGGCCGCAGCTGGCGAAACAGAGGCATGGCACAGTCTGCCTGCAGTTACGCTCGCAGCTACTGCCTGCTGCGAGGCGCCCGCGGTTCTCCAATGCCAGCTCCGTGCGAGAGCTGGTCAGGCGTGCAACCACGCGAGCGGACAAAATCTCGGCCTCGTCCCAGCAGATGGAAGTGGCTGGTTTTAAAAATGCAGCCACTGGGTTCAGGTGCCTTAACACCTGCGTATTGCTTTCATGTACCTGTGAATGCCGCTGATCCCTTAACACCAGCCTGTAAATTAAAGTCTACGTTGTGACTTGCTTTGTGGAAGAATCTGAGTCCATCGGAGCACCGGTCTTCCTATATCTGTTTGAAATCTGATTTGGTAAAGACTCGCTTGCTTCTTTCACGTGGCACTGCTTATATGAGATGGTTTTTTTTTTTCTCCCCTTTTAACAACTCATGGAACACTGAATAAAGCACTCTCCAATCTAAAATACATATCAAAGTCATGGGTGTTGCTGATTTAATGAAATCAGCTGGGAAATCTGCATAGACAATGAATACAGTTTTTGTGTTTAGACCAAATTTAATGCAAACATTAAAAAACAGAACAGGAAACAGGAATTGTCCCCACACAGTCTTGTACAGCTAGCATTAAGGTCTGGAACAGCCGGCCTGTGAAAATAAATCAGTCCCATCAATGAACAGTGCTGACAGAAAATGCAAACACTCCACAGTGAAACATCTCACAAAAGCTCCCTGTTCATCATCAAAAGCTATGAGAAGCAGAGCATACTATTATACATACGTACATACATACATGTGTATATATATATATTTTTTTTTACTAGTTCTAGTAATGAATTATTCTTTCCTAGGAAACACCAAAGAAATTAATGAAACATTTTCTCAGTCTGTAAAGCCTTATTTTAGGTAATAACTGTAAAACAGAAAAGGAAAAGAGATTAAGGAAAAAGAAGAAAATCTTGCCAAGAGGGTTCAAATTCTGGGGGAAAAAAAAAAAAAAAGCCCCTCTTCTTTGAAAAGCTGAATTGTTTAAAAAATAATACACACAGGAATTCTTCCTGCTTTGCCACTCTCCCCCACATCAGCAACTGTGCCTTCTCACAACTCTAGAGATGGCAAAGTGGGACCACAAAGCCCCCTGAGACTGCGGAGTCAAGTAACAAAACCGAAACCCCCCCGTAACCATTACAGATGGGGACTGAAGTGAAGCCTTTTCCCTATGCCCAATGCTGTGCGGCTGCCAGATGAAACCACAGCCCAAAGTGAATTACAGAGCTGCAAGGCTGAGCCTGTGTCCAGCATGTCCTTGAGGTCTACAAGACATCTCAAGCCTGTCTGGAAATCCTGTCCACTGGGCAGTGGAAATTGCTGGGCAGAGAGGAACCAACCCTGTGGGCACCAATTAGGAAAGAAAAATAGACCCTCCTGCCCTTAGGTAGCTCTGTCCTCCTGCTAATGTGTCCTTTCTTATCAACTGGAAGCAGCCCTCATGGATGTAGAGCGCAGGAAACCACCTCTAGGTTTGGAAGAAAGCACTTTAGGTTTGACAGAAAGGAAAAAAGCTTTGTCAAGTCACTGTCTCTGTCATTTGCACAGCGAAACAATGGTCAAACAGGCACTATTCACTTATTCACATTCAGCAACCCAGAGCATAAAACAAACCAGGGAGCTGGCAGGTTAGCTGAACTAACATGCTGGGTAATTTATTATACACAGCTCCCTAATGAGCTGTGAAATAAATTCAGATGTGGCCATTTTAGCAAAATCAGAATCACCTCCATTCCATCTCTCAAACATCTGAGCTAATGATTTGCAGTTTGTTCACAAATGGAAATGCCACTCCCCCAGTCTGTTGCTACTGGTTTTAACGTCAAGGTAGCAGTAACAAGTCTATACCTCTTCTTTACGTTATAGAGGTACCTAAACTCTCCAGCCAACTTCAAGTTTCTCTCCCGCCTGGGACTGCACGGACAGCCCCTTTGCAGTGCCTCCACTGCAGGGCGGACATTTTCTAAGAATTTTGAGACAGCTCAGAAAATGTCTTTTGATCTGAGAACTTTGGCAATGGCTATCCTGGCTACTCTTCCACATAGTTATCATCACTTTTCTCCATTTTACCACAAACCCAGTTCCCTACTAAGCACGCCTTACCAGCTAGAATTTTTGGGTGTTTTTTTTTTTTTCAGAAGTGAGAGGAGCAGATATACATTAAAGGGAGCAAAAAAATATAGTGGGCATGTGCTTATGACTCGCAAACTTACATGATGGTATGCAACAGATAAAAGATGCACATATTATTTGGTGCATCTGTTGGGAATTATTAAATATGATGAGCTCAAGACTGTGAAGCCTCAGTGATAACTATAAATTCATATGCTATAAACATACAATCTTGCTCGACCTGCAAGACATTTGTATTCTGTCACACCCAGTTTTAAAAGTCTCAGGCAAAGGTGATTTTGCAGACTGTTATATTTCATTAGCAAGGGGCTTTCTGGTTACTCATTTACAATTTTTCCCTTCCTTAATTAAGTCCAACTACTTCTAGTTACACCTTTGTGTGCTTCGTTAAATCATTTCATTTCCTCCTTGGTACTTAACCCCCTTCAGTTATTTGCAGACTGCTGACCTCCATTCTCACCCTTTAGGTTGGCTAGTGGCCAAAACGAAACTAGCCAGCTCAGATCCTCAGCTGGTGTAAATCACTTTAGTACTTTTAATCTTCTCATACTGTACAAGTCGTTCATTCCAAGTCAACGATCTGCTCATCAATTTTTTCTCTTTCAGCTCTGACCTCTCCCTACTGATAACACGATGTCCAGACTCAGCACAACATTCAAGAAATGAGTGCACCAGAGTTCTTCTGTAAAGGCAGCCCAGATGACTTTTTCTAAATGGGTTGCAAACCAATGTCTCATTCTGGTCTAATAGCAGAATAGTAGACTCTGTCTGCTTCAATATTTTCTTCCTGTGCTGTATGCAGGTGGATGTTTTCAGTAAAATCATTGGAAAAAATACAATTTAGTACAACTTAACTCATTTTCATTTTGTAGTTTTTCTCTGCTCAAATGCATTTGTCTCTTACATTGAATCACAGAATCTCAGGTCTGTTTATCTCATTGAGTAAAACATAAGCCCCAAACGAATCTCATTGGAGTGTGCGCCAGTTAAGTGTACGGGCTTAGGTGCTTCTGAAAAGCAAAGGCATAAGACCTATTCAAACCTGCTCACTAGGAGATACGTGGGGAGCATCTGGGGAGCTTACAGATGTCTACAGTAGAGAACCGGAGGAAGGAAGCAGAAGTGTTGTCCTCCAATCTGAATTACTATCTAGCAGTGCTAGAGCTGCTACGCAAACAGAAAGCTCGTCCTTGTCTATGCGGCTTGCAGGTGAGTATGTTCAAAGAAGTGCAGTGCCTGTGAGTAACTTTTATTGCTTGCTACTGAAGGAACTATGCATACTGCATATTGCTGTCAGGATGTGCAGAACTGATCTCTCTAATTAGATGTATTGTCTTCAGTAATTTCCCAATGACTTCAACTGAATAACTGACAGAAGGAAATAGCTTCAGGCTTTTGTGCCTCTGAGGACTCAGCTTCCCTCCCAGCCCAAGGCAGATGTTGCTGTTTCTGCTGCTCAAGGGACAGTGCTTCTGAGTTTTGCTTCTAAGTATAAATGCAGTTGCACAGTCCAGAGTGTTCAGAGGTCATTTTGTGCCATGCAGCTTCTCAGAAACAACCCCACTAACACTCTGCAGACATGAAGCCTGACAAATGGACATGCTATGAACAGCAATGATTTCTCACAGCAGAGAAGGCAGCACGCAGTGCTGATAAAAGACGTGAAAGGCATTTAACACCCAGGTTTTCAATGGCCTAAGTAGAGAGGTTATTTTCCTCAAGAAAGGAAACAATCATGGCTGGGGTACTGCAAAATAGTGTGAGCTGAACACAAATGCCAGGAAATAGTTTTCGACAGAACTGACACAGCTGAACTAGTGTTTAGCAAACAGGTCAGTAGCTGGGGCTATCCCAGAGGGCTGCAAATGTCAACATGGCCAAGTAGTTTCTGTGTGAGATGAAGGGAATTACATCCTACCCATTCGCTCAGAACAGCAACATAAGGGACAGTGGTGTGACTGCCAGCTTCTAGAAGGATGACTGTAGTTTGCTTCTCACCCTTCCACACTAAAATTGAACACCTTTTGCATCCCATAAACTATATACATCTTTTCCACAGAGGAACAACAGGCTATCTGAGAATTACCTATGTGCGCATTAACTAAATAAAAACTGTCTTCTCAGATACAGTGGAAATACCACGAGTAATAAACAGCCTTTCATGCTCACCAAAGATCAGACAGGGGATCAGATCTTCAGTATTGGAGAATTTGTATGTGACGATATTTGCTAATTAGACAATTCCTTGTAATGTCTTATTAAACTACCAAAATTAACTATGACTGCTTTAGAAAATCCTGTTCTTTGCCTTCATATACAGCAGACTGAAAACTGTCAGCTTCTTGAGGTAGACCGATGAACACAGTAGAAACTGCAGACTATGAGAAAGCTGTTTCCAATGCAATGATTCTCAAGACCAGAACTAGTGACGTTATCATTTCAAGCTGCCCTGAGGTTGCTCTAAGCTATGCCATACATACGGGATCTTCATATAGACAGTACCAGTGCAGAAAACCAGCAGGCCCCAGACACATATGATCTGTACCTTCCTTCCATATGGGCTGCATATTTTTTTCTGCATCATTATTGGATGCTAGTAATATTACAGTGGGTGCTAATATTTGTCCTATCAATGATTTCAAAGGTCAATTCTGTTCTCAGCCACTCCATGGTTGACCCTGACCTACACCAAATGTGGGTACAGCCACAGCAATCCAGAAATTCATGCTGTTATTAACTCTTGATGGGAACATCTCCCATGCCCACATAAATCTCATTTTTCTCCATCTGAGAAACTTTCAAGACCTTTGCATATCTTTCTAATCCAAGAATAATTCACATGGAAGTTGTGACTTGAATTCAGGTCCCTTGAGCAGCATAAAGGAGGATGTATGTAGCAGACTCCAGCTGAGTTCCCAGTATACGTGAAAAAATTATAGAATCATAGAATGGTTTGCGCTGGAAGGGACCTTAAAGATTATCTAGTTCCAACCCCCCCCTGCCATGGGTAGGGACACTTTCCACTAGACCAGGTTGCCCAAAGCCCCATCCAACCTGGCCTTGAACACTTCCAGGGATGGGGCATCCACAACCTCTCTGGGCAACCTGTTCCAGTGCCTCACCACCCTTACAGTAAAGAATTTCTTCCTAACATCTAATCTAAATCTACCCTCCTTCAGCTTAAGGCCATTACCCCTTGTCTTATCACTAGATGCCCTTCTCTAGCGTTCTTGTGGGCCCCCTGTGCCCCCTTCTCCAGCTTTCTGGTAGGCCAGGTAGGTACTGGAAGGCTGCTATAAGGCCTCCCTGGAGCCTTCTCATCTCCAGGCTGAACAGCCCCAATTCTCTCAGCCTGGCTTCATAGGAGAGGTGCTCCAGCCCTCTGAACATTTTCGTGGCCCTCCTCTGGACTCATTCCAACAGGTCCATGTCCTGCTTATGTTGGGGACCCCAGAGCTGCATGCAGTACTCTGGGTGGGATCTCACAAGAGCAGAGTAGTAGATATGAATGATATAATAGGAGAAGAGCCAAGTCAATACAGCAAAAAATTGAAATTTGAGTGGTTTGTGCAGCAATTTACAGGAAGAGAAAGTTGCAAGTAAGGCTGAAAAGACAAACCTAGACCTGAGTGGAGCTCTCATCAGAAGTTGTTACAAGCCAGAGTATTGCACTGCAAATTATTCTGGACTTTAAAGGCTGCAGTTTGAAACTAGCCAACGTTTAAACTAATAAAATACAGAAAAAATTATGTGTATTTTCTGTTAGAGAAGTCTTCCTTCATAAGGGGTATCTTTCCTTTGTTTTCATCACTTAACCCGTTCTAATTTTGCTGCTCACAATAACAAGCACCCTTATGGCTACAGGACTGATTTTTCTCCAAAATCATCCTGTGCTATAAATCAGATCTGCAGAGATTTTAAGCATGAACCTTGCAAGTTTTGAGGTTTTTGAGGTTTCCTGGAAAAATTCACCTCTTGGAGTAAAGCGGTTATGCTACAGTATCGGGCTTCGTTAACAAAAAGTCAGGATTCTTTGATGCCCCATGCGTGATGTTTTTAATGTCCATGTTGGCAGGGCAGTGTCTGTCTGAGCAGAGAACAACTGCAGCCTTGATTCTAGAAAGGCGCTTAATTTTACACATTATGGTCATGTCCAATGGGAATATGAAGATGAGGACTTTCAACCACGCATAGAATTCTTGCCATCACTGACAATCAAATGTGCTGCAGAGGCTTGGCCTCACCCCAACTTGCTTCCCCTGCCAGTCTGAATTTTAATGTTTTTATGCTTTTCTCTTTCCCTCTACAATCAGTCCACACACATACACATGCTCATACACTCCTTTCTCAACATCTTTACCTCTGCAATCCTATAACTAATCCAAGAGTCAATAATGAAACTCTGAATTGCAAGATTTTGAGGGCAGGATTGTGTTTTTATACTGTGCCTCAGCTTTTGCCAATAACCAGCTTCTCACTCAGGTAACCCCTCCGAAAGCCTCAAGCAGCTACACGCGTGGCAAAACCACAGCAATCCCAATACAACTTTTGACATATGTACCCTGCTGGAATTGTAGTGCTGCTTTCTGCCCCAATGTATATAAGTGTTAGGGTAGGACAAACAGTGACATGCTCTTTGTCTTCAGTTTTAGACCACTTTTACCTCAAGACCCTATCTAATTGGGATGCAGCCAACTCAAAAAGAAGAGCTTTGAGAGGGTATTATCAACAGTCTCCTGCAATGCCTGTTTTAATTAAGCTGTGTTGAGCCAACCGCACTTTGAGTTTCTTATGCCTTTGTTTGCTGGGTGTGAATCATCTTCATCATTTGTGCTTTCATTCTTTCACTGATGGAAAAGATAGCAAGAAAGGATTCCTCAGGATTGATTAACTAAGCTCTCATCCCATTGCCCTTGGTAAGTTTAAAGAGAACTGGAGGTTATAATCATCTTTATCACTGCGCGTTGCACAGCTATGCAGATTTCCATCTTTCATTTTATCACATCATGACTTTGCACTTAAAGGAGCGCATAGCTCTGCTAAAGCAACCATCCTCCCTCTCTCTCTCCAACCAACTGTTGCCAAGAAAGTTCTGGATAGCTACAGTATGCTGTGAAGCCTCCTTCAGTGAGCTTGGCTTTATAAAAGTGCTTATTGTAGTCTAGAGAACATGACATTAATCATATGGGGGTTGAAATCTGTGCTTCATTCTATACTACCTGTGTGACCTTGGGCTGTTCAGGTTGGGTTATAGGCACAGCAAGACCACGCTTGTTCCGAACACCTGTGAAATTCACAGACCTGGCTTTGTTCTTCAAGGATGGTGCTCATGGCAAGCATATAAGCCTGGAAAAGGACTATGGAGCCAGAAAGGTGTATGAGGGAAAAGCATAGTGTTTCAGGGCAAATTGGAAAAGAGACATCACAGCGGTCTCAGAAATCACCCTTCTCTTGGGCTTAGAGGCACAAACCCAAGCGCAAGAGTCAATTTAGTTCAGCTATTACAAACCTCATCCTGGATGAGGGATCAGTGCAGCAGTCTGCTTAAAACATTTATAACAAGTAAAACTCTTTTCACAGAGGAAATGCAGTCCAAATTTCAGAAACCAAAGTGTCTACTGTGTTTCATGGACCAGTGGTAAAATTCTTGGCTTGAACCAGTCTGAGAAGAAGAGCCAGCTGGCAGGGCATGAGGATGCTAATAGACTAATTGCCCTCATCAACCTCTCCTGGTGCCTCCAGACTCCACCCATAGCCCAGGAGCTCTATATAAGCTCAGGTCTGACCACTCTGCTGTTTTTTGTGTACTGTGTTGTAGAGATGGGCTCAGCTTTGTTCTCTGCTGAGCCTGACTTGCCTTCAAGATTTCCTAGCTTGCCCTGGGACTTGTTTCATCCTTGTGTGTTTGCTCAATGGTCACTGAGCAGTTGCTGGTACTTGTTATTGCCACCAATCCTGCTCAGCAGTGTGCCCTACACTGGTGAAATTGCTGTGGCATGCTTTGTCCTCCTCAGTGGAGCACCCTGCTGCTGGCCTCCTGCCTCCAAGGAAAGTGCCCTGTGGGCTAGTGACTGGTTAGACTGGCTGAGCACCCCCTGGGGCGGGGGGTCTGCCCATGCCACAGGTAAAGACTTGTTCCAGTGTTGGTAACTTAATGTTCCTTGCAGGACCTTCTGTGAGAGCCTAGAAAAATGCAGCTGGGGGATGTGTGGGGCAAGGCAACATGAAGACACAAGTCCCTTAGTTTGGTTGCAGTGGAGAGATTTGGGTCACTTTGTGAGAGTCCTGGCCCAAACTTGGGGACCTGGGTGCCCCTGGACTCCAAGGTGGCAGAGCAGGGGCTTTAAGAGAAGCCACTGATACTGAAAGACTTGGACAGATACATATTTTTGGAGAGCAGAAGACTGTCCAAGTCTTGTGCAGTTTATGTGCTGCTACTTCTTTAGGGAGGGAAACTGATGAGAAAAGAGTTTTTTGAAAGGTTTTAAACCCTCTGGTTTTGTGTTCTTCCTCTTGTTGAGCTTGCTTTAATGATACTAATGAGATGGCCTGATGGAGTATTAATTCCCTCTCCTGGTCACCAAAAGAAAGTCTGAATCGGACTAAGATTTTTATTGCCACTGTGAAGCTTTGTAAGCCTCCTTCTTCTAAGCACTGAAGCAGAACGGAATTATAAAGAACAAACACATGAACTGTGCTTTTTCCAGAGTTTAAAGGTGAAGTTGTGCAAATATCAGAAACTAATTAAGCTGACTGTGTGATATTTAGTTATCTTAGATCCTAGGAGAAAAATTGATTTCTGTTGCACTGAATTAAATTACATTTTCATACTGATTGACACAACCAGACTTTGCTTCTATGTGTCTTGCAAAAGTAACAGTCATCCAGCTTTAATTCTTGAAACTAGGCTGCTGAACTTTTGCAGTGATGCTATTTTAGAACTATATTGATGAACAAACACTTTGCCTGGGGGTAACATTGGTCTGAAAGATCTTATATGCATATTACATCACTTTTTCAACTAATCGAAGTTGTCAAAAGGATGTTTATTTTTCCTAAGTGAAACAGTATTTTTGGATGATTCTAAAACTGCTTTCCTACTGTGAGAGAATTTATCACCTTTTTGGCTTGAGGGGAAAAAATACAGGAAGGCTAATCTGAAAATGTTATCTTGCTAGCCTGATGTACTTTGTAATGGATGATGGTCTCTTAATCTTGTAAGATAATTTTGAGAATCCCCTTGATTCCTATGGAAAGCAGGCACACCTGGAACTGCCCAAAGTTTTTGGTCTGAATAATTTTCTGCATGCCTGACTCCTTCCACTCATTCATGCTTCTCATGGATTCCTGGTGTAATGGAAATTGCATGTGGCATGTCTTTCACACTCATGGGCTTATCAAAGTAAAGCTGACACGTTCTCTCTTCTCAGCCTCTGACTCTGCATGACAACCTGTAGTAAGTCTTGGCTGCTTCCAGACAGATGACTACTTCTGTTTCCCACAAGACCAGAGATGCTTTGTTACACTGATAAAGTGCCTGTCACAGAGCGCTGGGGTTAAGTGCTGCTCAAAATACACCAAAAGCAATGGGGAACTGGCACAAGAAATGAAGATGAAAGGGAGAAAGGAAACTTCATGCTAGACCCAAGCACTGTGAAGAGCTTGGTCACCTTATGGGAGGAACTGCACAAATTCAATCCAGTGGACGAGCTTTGGATGGCAGGAGAAGGTGAATGCATCCAGTTTTCTTGGGTCACAGCCATGTGCTGTGACTACCTGCTTCCCAAAGATTTAGATAGTTTTCTGAGGCACTGTGAACAATTTGAATACAGAAATCTGTGCCCAGGTACTTCACATAAGAACTGCACATAATAATTGCATGACCCAAGGGAGAAAGTGTAAGGCCAAGTCCTCATCCCCCTTTTGCACTGAATACAGAGATGCATGCATCCATCCATTTCTGTGCTTCATGGAAGGCCTGATGCACGTGAGCAGGGAAGCAATACTATCCCCTGATAAAGATGCTGTTAGGATAAAAACTCCTGACTTGCCACTGGGGACAGCCTCTGTGCCAGGGGTAGGGACCCTCAACCAAGGTATGCCACAAGGAAGTGGAGGAGAGAAATTAGTCTCTCTTCCCCAGTACCAGTTGGAGCCCATGTCCCTTGGAGACTGATCCAACTAAATTCTGTTTCCAGCATGCTGAGCAGACTCTTCAGAAGTCACTGTTATTCTGCCATGCCACGGCTGCCTGTCCTACCAACTCACATGCTGCTGTTTTCCCTCAGGTATTTGCATTGATACAAGTCACCTCAAACTCTGAATGCAAACGCACATGCTATCTTCCATACTGTACAGAGAGGTGAATACTCTGAGCTGCAGAAAAACCCATTTCAGTGGCAAGGGAAAAACTATTACATTCATCTCACCTTCTTTATTTTTTTTTGCTTGGTCTTTACTTAATAGGTACAAAAGTGACAGCATCACTTTGAGACAGCACTTAAGAGTTACATTATGTGAAGTTTGGCTAAAAACCTTTCTACTTATTTGGGTTATTTCTAAGCACTGCAGAAAGGGGTTAAAAGGCTATATCAATTTGCAGGCTGTTCTATTCCATAAAAACTTGTCCTTCCTAGCCCATCTTTATCCCAAATAATGTTCATTAAGGCAGAGTTCCCTTTCCTTTATGAAGGCTGAAGTAAATGCCCTCTTAGGTATCATTTGAAGAAAATCTGCTGGATTCACTGAGTATTATGACAAAGAGTTCTTGTTTGCTTCATTCTTTCATACATCAAATCAGTGTAAAGATATTTCCTTTGTTACTAAAAATTACTCCAGTTCCCCTTCACACAGGAATGTATAGAGACAAAAAGTTCTACTTTGTAAGACTAAAATTTGTAAGACCAGTTAACAAATGTGTGGTGTTTGCAGACGATGTCGATAAAAAAAGCAAGTACTGGGATAAGCAGAAAGAGTAGAAAAAATGAGGTAGAAAGGGTATACTAACAATACCAAAATAGCCTTTAAAGATCAAGAGGTTGCTGCTGAGACAGATGAGTAATGGTGGAAGTACAAGCTGCTGATGCAAAACCAGAAGAGAAATGATGGCTACAGGGAAGAGAGTGGCCCTCCCCTAAATTCACCAGCTTATGTGGCCGCTGTTAGAGTAGATTCAACTTGCAATCGGTTGCTTTTATTCTCATGCCAGCATTCGATATAGGGCAGAGGGTGTCACTGACTTTTCGGATGGGGGCCATTAGAAGTATGGTCACAGAGCAAAGCGAGCAGTCTTTCTCCTGCCCTAAACTATCCTCCAACCCACCAGGGCGCTTGCTCTTATTTTGCTCAGCCAGTTTCAGAAGTAGTACTCAAGGACTAAATTTCCACTTAATTTAATTGAGAAAGGCTGTAGGGCTTTACAGCTATCATTGTTTAGCAGTTATTTTTCCTGAAGCTGCAATTATCACTGCCAATGCAATTCAGTGGGTAATGGAGGAAGTCAGGACAGTATATGCTTCAAAACCTCTCAGGTACTAGCTACCCATGACACTTGTGAGGCTCCCACTCTGCTTCTCCGTTGCTCCAGGCACAATAAAAAGCACGAGTTCTCCCTGGTTTAAACCTCTAGCCCATCTTTTAAGTGTGCATTTGAAGGAGTGGGGAGGGAGGGTTGGGGGAGGAGGGGAACAAATTCAAAAAGTTAAACAAGGGTAATTACAGAACAAAGGCAAGAAGTCTGCACTCACTAATTTAGCCCTCAGGGGAGCTGAGAAAGTGTCAAAGTAAAGGATCTGACAGTTAAATGCATGAGTAGGAAAGATTGCTAGCAACTGCTTTGTGGACCAGGTAGAGTTTTTTTAAAAAAAGATTGTGCAATTTTGGCGTTGGTAAATCCAAAGGTCATCTGGCACTCAGTCATTTGTACTGAGATGCTTCCAGTTTTCCCCTCAAGGTTCTCAATCAGAACTTAGATCCCAGCCCTTGAACAGAAGGTGCTCCTATGACAGTCAGCCAACCTCTGAAGATTTCACCCCAGTCCCTGAAATATTTTTAACTTCAGATGCTGTTAGTTACATTTGTCATTAAGAGTCTGCATATAAAGAAATAATAAATGTTTTAATACATTCTTCATGAAGTCATAAAATCCAGCAGACCACCAAGTTGTTTCTACCTGTGGCCTGTAACCAGCTGCAGCGTTCGCTGATGTATTTATAACCATCTAAAGATAAGTGGCACATGTGATAACATTTCATACTCATTTATTAACCTCATATCCAACATTCACTGGAGAATGATCCTTTGATATAAAGTTGGATCATAATTTTATTACTCAGAGGGCATAAATTAATTTCCATTTACTGACTAGCCAAACTGAAGGTATCGTTGTTTAGTTTCAGCAGTAATTCATTGCTGCTTTTGAAGAAAAGGACAAAAGAGAACCCTGAACCACACATGAACACATGCAATGAACAAACCTGCTACAAACCTTCTGACAAAGAAGAAAAGACTGGGCAAGGAAAATTTGCCACCCTTGGAAGAAAAGGCTGAGTAAGGCAAAGGCAAATTTCTTGCCAAACTTACTGAAAGAATGAAAAAGTAATGAATTATCCAGGCAATATCTGGGATTAAAATTGCACAATACAGGGCTTTCTTGGTGTAATTATTTTGTATGCCCCGCTTATTCCTACTCAATACTACAGTGTTAGATTCCTTTAATCAATTAAACAGGTACATTCATGATGCAAAACAAATTAAGTGGAACAACTTTGGACAGGATTTGCTCGTTGATTTGTCCTGCCTTCAGCCTGCGGTGTGCTAATGCAAGTGTGCCATCAAGTGGTACAGCCAGAAAGAACTTGGCAAAGAACTGATCCTCTGGCTTAAGCCGATTATACCCAGGAGCTCTAGTGTCCCTTGAAATGCCACCTTTTTATCCGTAAATAGCTAGTGACAAATAATGATATGCCACCATAACACTAGGTGGGAAAGAGCTCCATGGCCGGGGTTACTGGGCCCATAACTACAGGGGCAAATGTCTTAATTCCACAGGCTTTGAGGCTCTTGTAACAGGCTAATGTAAAAACCTAACCTATTTAAAGTCTGCCAAAGGCCCTGGTGATCATACAGCGTGGTGTATGTCCCACATCACAGAGCAAAGCAGCTCCTGAATGACCCTTCTGAGGAACTGATGAGTAGTATGACTTGTTCAGACGGATGATGCTGATTTCAGTGCAGCTCGATTCAGCCCAGAAGGGAAACTGCCGCTGTCACCTTGTGCCTGCTGGTGGTCCCTGGTTGGTGAAAGACCTGTACACCTATGTGGGGACATCAGGAGCTCCTCCATTCTCCTCCTTGCATTGTTTCCAGCCATGCTGGAGCAGATGAGGTTGGCTCAGAAAAATTTGGTTGGGGTCAGGGATACAAAGGAATTAGTTTAGGTACACGAAGAATCCTTGCTGGGGATTTCTGAGGGACCTACACCCCTTCCATCACCAAACTACTTCAGTATCTCAAACCTGAATACATCAATCCCTAGGTTACCATGACGAAATGTTTTACTGCTTTTGTTTGTTTGTTTGTTTGTTTGTTTTGTTTTGTTTTTAAATCCAAGTAACTTGAGCACATACAAGGGAAAGATCATACTTCAAGAGCTGCTAAGGTGCTTGAACTCAGTAAAATCCCTACAAGTTAACTGCCCCTAAATACCTTTACAAATATGGTACTAGGCGATATGCCTCATACCACACAAGTACATACACTGTATGAACCCACGGCTTCCCTAGCCCTAGATATAGACCAAGAGCATCATAAAATGGATCTGTTATGTTTCAGACTAGCCTGCCGTATATTTGATTTTACCTCCCTTATATATCACTTATGAGTTACCTGCATTGTCCATTCTGGTGGAGCTGAGCAGCAGGTATTACCCTATGCAGAACTACTTCTGGCAATTGCACTTGCTCCAGATTTTCAGCATTTGCTTGATGCAGCTGAGATGAATGCAGCACAATTTCCATTGATTTCTTTTTGCTCCATCTTAATTAGAACTTTCCAGTATTTGCTGAATGAAACAGGAAAAACTGAGAAAGAGCAAGCGTTCAGCATTTTAATACAGCCCTGCGCCATGAATAACAATAATAGTCTGCTTGGCTAACATTCAGGTAAAGATTCTTTAAAATTATTGAGATGAATTTACCTTCCAAACACAGGCTGAATTTTTCTTATGGTGACCTTGAACTTTACTCTCAAACACATTTTTCCCTGGATATTACTTGATGCCAAACACATCTCAACACTGCCTGCTTCCCTTGATGAAAAAAGGTAATGCAGTTGTGTTAAGAGTGCAACTCTGTAAGACAGTGTGTGGTTAGTGGGTAATCACAGCCGTGTCGAAGCAGACATTTGAAATAACAGAATAGGAAAATGTCAAGGAAAAAGAACAATATGAGCAATAACTGAAAGATTGTTTGGAGAGCATCAGTAATTTGTGGTTAGCAACACAGAGATGTTTGAATCGGGACCACAATCATTTTATATCCTAAAAGCTAACCAAACCAACCTCCTTTCCAAAGCAGCTTGTTCTCACTGTCAAAAGCACTAGGAAACATCCAGCTTTCCTCTTTTTCACTAATTGTGAAGACTTATATTCAGTACAGTTCTCCACACTCAGCTGAGCTGGGATGTCTGTCTGTACTTGTGTTCTCACCCACAGCCAACCTCCCCTGGCAAAAAAAGTCACAGGAGCATAAAGGGGGCCCTCCTCTACTCCTTGGGGAGTATCTGCAATACTGGCACGCTGAAATAGCCAGGCCTTGTATTCCCTTTATTATCAGTATTTACACAGAGCTGGAGATAGAGGAGACAGGAAAGCAGAGGAAGAGAGGAAATGGCAATACACTGTATGTCACGTAGAGGAATGTTGCTTCCAATAGTTAAAAGGCTAGAGAAAAAATGAGACTTTGCAGAGGCTGTAAGTGGCTGTATTTGCATGCTATGTGATTTGCAGTCCAGAAAAACTGGGGACACACACACACGACCAAAGGGATTTTCATTATCAGTATCATAAAACAAACAGTAAAGCATATTGCATACTGGCAGACTTTAAAAACTACCAAGGAAGTGTGAGTGACAGGGAAAAGTTCATCAGAAGACAATGGCAAAGAATGAAAGGTAATTTAGTAGGAGATGTGTACCCACTTACCTGGGAAAGCAAGGAAAGGAGGGAGGCACAGAGTGTTCACTAAAAATAAATACACATCTGAAAGCGTTCATTATTAAAATTGCAGCTATTCTCTCCTCACTTCAGATGCTGTTGGAAAAGTAAACCTGCTGGTGGGTGAAGATATGGGCAAGACATGGGAGGCTTGGAAAATAACATGTGAAAAGTAGAGGCTGTGCTTTAAAGCAGTCAAAGAAAGTGAACACCAGAACTTCCAGCACTTCGTGCTCGAGTGGCTGCAATGCTGGTTCATGGGAAGGGCAATTCACCCTCTGCTCTTCAGCTCTTCCATTGCAACACCCTGACTTTTTCCTTTCCTCTTTAAAAAGCAAGCCTGAAATGAGTTTGTCTGTTCCCCCCAGCGGGGATAATGTGATGTATGGTCCTGCATCGCCAGATTGGCCCAGGCTCTTGCTTTCTGAAGAAGCTGGTCTAAAGTTTGCTGTTATCAGCTCTGTATCAAAGGAAGGTCATCAAAGCTGATGGTAGTGTTAGAGGCAGCACCATGTATGTACTCATGGTCTATAGCTATATTTGCTATAAGCCCTATGCTGAGCGTGTAAAAATGAATGAAAATACTCTGATTCAGGGAAAGCTACTTCCCAACAACGTATTATCAGAGAGAAGCTTTAAGCATCTTTGTTTACATATGTAAACCTTCCTCAGGGAAAGTGAGCCCAGAGTTCAGTGAGAGTAATGGTCTCTACGTAAAAGGTTGAGCTACTGTGCAAAGGTTTGGAGGATCAGAGCGAATGCTGTCAGAAGTCTCAATGGCAGAGTTGTAGTATCTCACAGCAGTAGGATGGAAACTGCCCACCTCTCTTCACTGTCTTCAAAATGATGAAGCTGGCTTAGATGAGGTTTTAATTGAATTTACCTTTTCCTTTCATCTGCTCTTCAGTCTTCTTATTGCAACGTGTAAAGCGTCTCCAATTTCCAAATTGATTTTCTCATAATTAATTGGATGATTAACCGTAACTTAGTAATTATTTATCAAGTATGCTAATTATGCAAATATCTACAGATCTAAAATATATCCACACTAAATGAATTTAATAACAAGGCATTGCTGTGGCTATTACAGAACTGTTCTTCACTTGCACCAAATATTCAAAAGGTAAATGTTAGGATTTTATTTCCTTTCATAGATCTCACAGGTTTTTGAAATGTGTCGAGGAATAAAATTACTGCGTTGATTGGAGATTCAAAAGCTCTTGAAGACTTTTTTAGAAAAAAATGGAAATGCTTTTGAAACTTGTGTGACACTTACAGGCTGATACAATGGTCCCTTAACTTCAGTCAGTGTCAGTACTCAGCTTAAGGAAGTTGTAGGGAAGATCACAGTCAGCAATGCAAGCTTCCTCTGGCAGGGCTGTTCAGTGTAGTAAGTCTTCTGTGCTGCTTTATAGGTGTGACCCTAATTCTGGATATCTCAATTCTCCAACCCTTTTTCTTCCCCTTTAAAGTGTGGCAACAGCTCAGTTACCAGCATGTGCTTAAAGCCCTAACACAGTACAGGAGAGGGAATGGGGCATGTGAACCACTACCAGCCAAAAAGGACCAGGAGAGGCCATGCTGACCACTGACTCCAGTTCTCTGCCATCACACGCCAGCACGCAATAGCTTATTAATGCTGAAAGGTCTGTAGAACATCCCTTTCATGTATTTCAAACCCTACCCATGAGCCATAAAACATCCCACAACTTAAGATGGCAGCTCCTGAAGTTTTTTTTGTAATAGTCAAGATTACCCCACACTGTAGAAAAGACTGAACAGGCACTTAGAAGGTCTTGGAGACCTGTGGTACACTAGCTGCTTTTTCTCTGTTAATTAGCCCCTCACCAGCCGCTTTCTAGCTTCAGAAATTGGGTAAGTCTTTTTGCTACACGTTAATGCACATGCTAAAACACTCCTGAAATGGAATCAAGTTAAAATAAAAGCTGTATCTTCTCATCAGACTTATCGGCTCAGCTATAGCAAATCAGCTGGCGATTCTACATAGTATACCCTGTTGCTCATCAGCCACATTATTAAATCATTTTTTCTGTTCTTCTGTTTGTAGACAAACTCCCCTTATAATGCATTGTTTCTGCACCTGCTCTATTGTTTGCATTCCTAGCGCACCTCTGAGACCCAGTCATGTTCTGGTCTCCTTGTATTTTGCTGTTTGATTAGACTGATGCTTAAAGTGCCATGTCATTTTGGATTGAACTAATGGCAACAGGTAATGTTCTGAAAGAGCAAGTACAAAAGGAGGAGAAATTTTACTTTTAATAACCTTGGCTTGGATAGTTCTTGTTTCCATGCTTCATTCTTTTGCCTTCCTTCTTCATTTATAGTATCTCTACCAATCCAGAGTACACAAATATTTCGTATAGAGAACCAAGGAACCATAAATGGCAGTTCTTGCCTCTTTGTCTCATTTGAGAGTCCCTCCTATGTCTATGATTAGTGACACTTTTTGAATTATGGTCAGTTCTGCACTTCTACCTTATTTTCTGTTTTGTACTTTATCATGAGCCACTCAGAGCAAAGTGAAGACACTGAACTGGAAAAACTGTTCAGAGTTATATGGTAGTTTCTGTGATTGGCTATTTTTATTTTAATGGCTCTTTGAGAGGTAAAGCATTGGAAATACTTGGCCTGCAGTTATTTGTGAGTAATGTTAAAATATCCATCATCCTGACTGGCTGGAAAGCTTGGAAGGCCATTTTCTGACTGGAAAATGGAGTTGCATCAACAATTTCTTTAATAACAGGGATTCTTCCTGACAGTTTGATGTCAAACCTGCTTCTCCTGCACCCACCCTATCAAAGGTACAGTTCTTCCTCCCATGGCTTCCTCGGAGCATTGCTCAATGCTTCGGCTTACTAGTGAGAAGAAAAAAAGATTAGTTTAATGTATTCCCTCGGGTGAATGGATTTGCTGATAAATTCTTAGCGGCTTTTGGTGGGGAACTGAAATGAAACTATTTAGCCAAATTCGGTTGTCACTCCCACCGGTGAAGTCTGGAGTCCTCTGCTGAAGTCACAAGGATCTATTGCAGTATTAAGAAGATCAAAATCTGACCCCTCACTGCTACGCCAGCAAGGCACTGCCTTACTTCAGCCACTTTCCCCTCTCACGCTAAGCATACAATGTCCGACCTTAATCACACCACGACCCGCTGGCAGTCAGCACTCAGAATTCCCTGGCGAATGAGAAGAAATGATAAAGGATCAGGGTCTCTTGGATTTTTTTTGGATCTAGTTCCCAACCTTCCTTTCACTTTACAGTCTACTGCGAAACAAATGTCCTTCAGATATGCAAAAGACACAGGTGCTGCACACAGCTCGGTGCTGGCTCTCCCGCTGGCAGCGGCGGGGGCCGAGCAGGGAAACCTCTTCACGTAGCAGGGGGACAAACTCACTGAACCTCTCAGGCCAGTGACAGCCCTTGCACAAAGGAGCAACGGAGGAGGGAAGGTCCTTCCTGAAGGAGCCCCAGCTCCCTCTGGCTGGACCGTGCCAGCCCGGCACCCTCACTCGCTCCTCGCTGGCGCTGCGCCCGGGGCTCCCCCGCCATCTGAGCGCCCTCCCTGGCCTCTCCAGGGGCCCTCGGGGCCGGGACGTGGAGCGGCCGCCGCTCTACCCGTGCCCGGCCCCACCGCCGCGCACCGCGCTCCTCTCCCGCGGCAGCAGCCGGCTTGCCGCAGCCTTGCGGTGGGGCAGGGGTGACCTCTAGCGTCCGCGGGTGACAGCCAGGTAAAGCACTTCTGCTACAGCCCTGGCGTTCGCTACGTTATGGGAATAAAACCGCCCAGCGAGCGAGGGGCTGAAAGCGGGAGAGGCCCTCACAGGGCACCAGCCCGGGCAGGGTGTGGAGAGCCGTGCCCGCGAGAGCCGCCGGAGCGGGTCTTTGCCGGCTCCAAGCTGGCCCAAGCTCCGCCGGAGGCGGCCCGAGCCCTGCGGGGCGGCGGGGGGCAGTTTCCAGAGGAGCGGGGGGCCGGTGTGTGCCGCAGCTGTAATGGCGGCCGGGGCCCCCCG
>VXBL01004289.1:20762-69380 GCA_013400195.1 Aramus guarauna | reverse complement strand
CGGCGGGCCCCCGCCCCCCCCCCCGCCTCTCCGGTGGCTGCGGAGGTGGCAAGGCCGGCAGGGCGGGGGGTGTCGTCGTTCCCCAGAAGAGGTTTGGGACAGGCTTTGATCCGGAGCGCCTGCTTCTGAGTCAATGTTTTCACAACAGTTCAGTTTCGCTTGTGATATGTATGGCCTGGGTATTTTTTATGAAAGGCAAAAAGCAGCCAGCATAGATGGAGACTTTACTTCCTTACGGAAAGCTGGCAGAAGAAAACAACGAAGCCTTCCTACAAGGAGTGCTGAATCTCCATTCCCATTTCAGATACGCATCTGCTATCTGATCACAGACCAGTAACCGAACTGCTTTTACGGCCTTCATGAGTAAAAGATGCATAAGGCTGTGATACAGTCTAACTGACAATTGTGAAAAAACTGCAGGCGCCTACGGGAATGCTTCATGGGCTTGAAATTATTTTGCAAATACTGTACTCTTAAAAAGGAATGGATGCTATCAACATTTAGGTAACAAGATACCCCGAACTTCTTCCCCGGAGATGCTTGCTGCCTTCATCTCAACTGACTGCAGCCTGTGCTTGTTATGGATTGTAGCAGGGGGTTGGCTGATGTGACAACAAGAAAGCAAAAGGAGAAAATTCCAGCTGCTTTAAAAAAAATCAAATGCTGCTTCTCTGTTTGTCTGGCAGGTGTTGACTCTAACGAATATCTTCAGGAGGGGGAATATCAGAGGGTCTAAAAAGCTGTAATGTAACTACAATCGCCTGTCTTTGAACGTGGGGAAGAAGCACTGAAAAAAATCAGATAAAAAGGATTATAGTACCCTATAGAATAAAGCAGTATATAGACAGGTCTTGCTGCACAGAGCATCATATGTACCAAATAGCACCGTAATGCATAAGAATAACACCTCTAAAAACACTTTCATGCATAGCAATTGATGATCAGCAATAAATGTGTGCCTAGTCTAGTCAGCCATCCAAGTACCTCGGAAGGGAAGAGGCTGTAGCTAGTGCGATCACTGTCGTAGCATTTGCACAGCTATTTCAGGTCATCCTTATCAGTATGCCCTGTGACCTTCGGGGGCGGGGGGGAAGCATGTCTAACCAAGGCGTAAAGCACAGTTTCTCTGAAGAGTTGATATGCTCCCGTTTTCCCTGTTCTGGGGCAGTATTGCTGCACTACCACTCTTCAGAAGTCATGCAGCCTAGCTGTTTGAAAATCATCGGCTAAGGCACCAGATAATGAGATTGGAGGCTTTGTCTGACAAAGGAAACCCCAGTGTTTCTTTTCATGGACTGTTAAGTGTAAATGTATGCCACTTGCAAGTGTCTTTCTGCAGCTAAGTGCTCAGAAGAGGTTATGATTTTAAAGAAAGCTAAAACTTTGCATGAAACCTGCACAGGATTTAATGACTTTGCTCCTGGTTGTAATGATAATTAGCCCCCTAACTGCTTTTCGTAAAATCAAATGTCAAGTCTCGTGAAAGGGGGAGAATCCATAATATTTGCAATAAAATTGTGAGATTTGGCAACATTGTCAACTGTGTTGTTAATCAGTAGGTCTTGCTCTGCAGGTGGGATCCCGGGAGACATGGCCAGCACACACAGGCATGTTTTGCAGGGTGACTGGAGTAACTGGCTGTTCTGTTGATGCTGGTGTTGTAACATGCACCTGCTTGGTGTGGTGATTTGCTGTGCTGAGATGTGAAGCTGTGCTGTTAAGTCTGAGGCTTAAATATCTTTTTGTATGCTTTGTGACGCAGTTCTTGCGGGACAGGGTTAGAGACCAACCTCAGATCAGTGCAGGGTACTTATCTGGGCTGAAAAGATTGAGGTTGGAGTCTGGATTGTGGAGAGCAGGAATGTAACCCAAAAGGGAACCTTGCAGGGGTCTGGAGGAACCGCAGTAGTGATGATTCAGAGTTTCTCCAAGAAATCTCTCTGGATGGATGTTTTGTCAGGGCAGGTGGGTTTCCCCCAACATTCAGTTTTACCCAATGAATTGTGTGACATGGTAAATTGTGCTGCTGGACTGAGAGTTGGGAAATAGCAGCTCTGGTGGGCCTGACTCAATCTTTGAACCTTTTGTGTGACCTCATTTTTCTGTGCCTGTGACTACAGGATAGCACTTGCAGTGACTGAGAGTGACTTTATTTACTGCTGCTTCCAAACACAGAGAGAAGCTCCCGTGACCAAGGTCATATGTACCTGTGGGAGGCCAGTCCAGGGCCAGACATGCGTGAGCCTTGCCTGTTTCTGATAAGGATGAATCTGGCCCTGTTTAAATCAGCAGTGCATGAGTTGTAAAATGGACAGCCCACAAGGCACAACTACCAATTTGTTTTCTGCAAGTGAGAAGTGCCGCCAACTGCACCAATAATACCCCATTGCTCTGGCAGTACGATGGCTCTTAAAAGGCAGGTTGATGTGGTAAGGCATCTGCTCCTGTTTCAAAGTTGCAGAAAGTATTGCAGAAGGGCTGCTTGCTTTGGACTGCAAAGTTTTGGTCACTGCGAAGGGATCTTATTTTCTTAGGGACTGTTCCTGAAATTTAGGCCTTTCTGAGCTTGTTGGGCAGGAATTTTTGTTCTGCACCGCAGGACACCTGATATTTCCACCTGTGGAAGCAATGTAAATAAGTAACAGTAGAGTTTAAGGCTGCACAGAAAAATATCAAATACCTTGAGTAGATGCGAAAGTCTTGGCTTAAGTGCTACAAAGAATCTTTAACTTCAGGGCAAAAAAATTCCAGTCGTGCTCTAATGTTGTCCTTTCACAGCTTGTTAAGTTGTTTATGCCTGTGCGGAGTCAATTTTAAATTGCTAGCAAAACAGATTGATGGCATTCTAGCATGGCTTTTCCAAGGGATAAGAGGAGGTCAGGTTATCATTCTCTCAAAGGTATCAATCATCTCTGTGTGTAGCACAATGGTACTGTTTTCTGTCCCTCTTAAGCTCTTCAGCTCAACAAGAGTGTCTATGCTGAAGTAACGGAGGAGCCAGACGATGCCTGTTGGCTTAGGTGCAGTAGTTCCCAAATTACACTCTGCTTTCCATGCCAAACTGCAAAGCACTGGTCATAAGTGGTCCCCAGAACTGTTTGAAAAATATGAGAACATGACAGCTAGCAGCTGTTTGGCCTGAAAATTTTTTAGGGCTGTTACTGTTCTAGTAATTTAAAATATTCCAGAGGCACAGATTAGGAAAGTTCCAAAGCTCTTAAGGGTGCTGAAATATTCACAGCCATTTTCAAACTGACTTTAAGGAACAGGGCCTGCTGCATATTCGGGTCCATGCCAGTCCAATTCATAAAGGCAAAAATATCATTGATGTTTCCTCAAAGATGCCTACTGAGAATTGCTGCTGGACTGCTCACACAGCTTTTGAGTTGAGGACCACCTCTTCCGCATGATAAAGCAAACCAATTGGTAGACAAACAAGAGATGCAGACATAAAATTTTTATACAGACTAAGTAGTTGCTACTGGGTCATGACTTAGACCTCTTGGTAATAAACACCACCAAACCTGCACTCTGAGTGCTGATCCTGCTGCTTTAGAATACCATGACTCCTCCAAACTCTGGTGACTCTGAAAACTCTTGCTGCCTATGTACAGGAAATGCAGATTGTATTTAAAAGCTGTTGAACGGTGTAACTGAAGGACCTGGGACCACTCAGCTTCTGTGTGTAGATACAACCTGAAGGGTCTGTGCAAATTCCCACCCAAGGACTGAACCAAGCCAAGCCAAATGTCTCTATCTAGGTGCCCCATCTGTCTTCACACAGAGCTTGATTCTGAGGATGGCTAAATACACTCATCTACTTAAAGAAACCTGCATGCTTGCAATGCCTTTGAAACCAAGTTCTTTCTGGCAATGTCTAATAAAGACTCACAGGCTTGAAAGCGTTTGGTGATATTCTGATGCTACTCAGATGTCATTACTGATATAAAAGTCCTGCATATGTCAGAAATACTGTGACAGATATGTTTAAAGTAGTATAACTCCTGGAAGATGTGTATATAATGCAGATGGATGTGATAAATCTTTTATTCAATTTGATTTATACATGAATCTAGCCTTTGTAAAAGAATTTGAATTCGTCAGGCTTTGCTTTCAACTCTGACAAGGCATTTATTCATATTTCTCTTGACTGATGTGGAATTTCTCATGTCTGCCACAGGTTGCAAAGCACAGTAATAAGGGATTTGGCATTTGAATGCAGGCACTTGCATTAGAAGGTGTGTGGGGCAAAGAGTGACAGCAGAGCTTGTCTGGGAATTTTTCATCTTCAAGATAAATCCTACTAATGTCGAGAGGAAACTGTACCTGTCTTCAAGTATAGCAGTCTCAGGGCAAGTTTCAGATCCTTGATGTAAAATTACAGTAGTTGTCAAGCACACCTATGTTTTATTGACACAGAAATGTTAACAAGGAATACTATTTTTGCATGTTATAATTATATCCATAGGGCATTGAAATGGGAGACTGAAGGAATGCAATTTGTTCTGCTAAACACGAAGCTGATTGAGATGTGATTTAGCAATAATGTAGAAAAAACTGTATGGGGAGGAAGCACCTTGATTTATGTTAGGAAGACACAGTACTTTTATCTAAAAAATATTAAAAATAAGGATCAGCTATTAATAGTGAGGCCAATTAACAACTGCAAATGTATGATAATCTTTGCTGGGTTTCTCCATTACTTGATGGCCTCAGATCAGATGTGTATCTGTTTGAGCATTATGTTCTTAAATAATGGGAATATTTGGGCTCTTTTCTATCCTTGAGTTTGTAAAGGAGGTCAAATGAAAAGACCTCATTGTCCCTGATATTTAACACTTCTGGAATTTTCTTCTGGCACAGATCCACTGTCTTCACAAGAGTTATGCTAGCAGAAGATAGGTCTCAGGGTCCCCTGCGTATTCCAATGAATTAGAGGGGTAGGCATTAAGAGCAGGAGGCTTTAGTAATCGGGCTCTGGAGCTCAAGAAGAGTAGGGTAAAGGATCCCCTTTTGTCACTACACACCCCACTCTGGCAGTTACACAAATGCACAAAATCTTCTTAGGATGTATGCCAGTGAGGAGGGAACACCCATGTGGTTGTATGAGTGCAGGGGAAGGAAAGAAGGGCAAGTACAATGACAACAAGGGAAGGTCAACAAAGTCAGGAGAAAGGAAGATTAATGTCAAAGGATGTACTAAAATCAAGATGTCCGAACTCCATTACCTCTTACTGTCATTACAAAAAGGCTGATTCACTAACCACGATTTGTTTGGATGTCAGTTTTGCTCGGGCCTTCATAATGAGGTGGGGGAGGAGGTTGCCTTTAAAATATCTTTAGCCAATCAACGTGGTTGGGAGATAATAACTTTTTGAAGAGCTGAAGATGTTCTGGAAACCTCAGAGATTTAATTGAGGCCTTCTGTCATTAAATTCATATTACTGTGCAATGGAGCTCTGCAACAACCTAGATTAAAATGAGTCATCTCAATAGAAGCTGGCATTGAGATGGATCCTATCGATATTAGCATAATGAAGGCTTTCAGATAAACATTCAATTAGTTTGAAACACAGCAATGGAATAGCTTTGTATTAAGCGAGGCAGAGTAGTGTTAATGTCTGGTTTTGTGTTTGCTGGAGGATCCTGAAAAGTCTTCTCTTTTTGGGTTTAAGTTTAATTCTTAATAATGCCCTCACTGAAAAGCAAATAACATATGAAATCCTTAATGGATTTGCAAGTTAATAATAAAAAATGATTGATTTAAAGCTCAGCTGGCTTGCCCTTTTAAAAGCCAGAACCAAAGAAATTAAGAGCAAAAAAGACCATCAAGTAAAACAAAAACCAGAAAATCCACTTCCCCCCCCCCCCTTCCCCCATCCCCATTCAGGCCCAATTACCTATGGCTTGCCTAAAGTAATAGCATGTTCATTTTTGCAGCCACAGATGGGAGAGTGCCTAATATTAATTGCTGACAGAATTAAGTGAGTAGTCATCAGAGAAATGCTCAGGCAGAGAAAAGGCAATGTGTATCTTCATAGCCCAAAGTGGAATGAAAAAGCTCCCGTGGCTCTTTACTAGACCAATGCAGACTCCAAAAGCACATATATCAGCTCATATATAGATGTCACTCAGCAGCTCAACTTTTCAGGTGAGACCTCTTTGGGTAATTGTAATAAAAGATTGGACTGTGAGTAGGTATTTGAGTTAATCTCTAGGAACACAAATTCAACCTGTGTTTTAACATAGTACCAGGAAAAATGGAGTGGACGTCACTTCTGCTCACATCCCTTCCCATCTTTCCCTGCCCTCAAACTCAACTTGACAGAAAGAATGAGAATCACCATGAAGTCACCAGTAGTCTATAAGCTCATTTTAGGTGAATAGGTGAATAGCTTTCCATGGCAGAACTAGAGAAATGCCTTTTTTTTTTTTTTTTTTTTCCCCACAAATCTGCTTTTTCTCTTGCTATGTTTTAATTCTGATCCACTGAATTTCTGTTACAGAATTTCAAGTCAAAGATTTTGATGCCTTTTTCGAGCATTAGCCAGCAAAGCCTGGAAACACTCTGCTACAGGTAAGAATTACCCCTATTTTACGCAAAGTTAAAATAAGTGCTTAGTAAGTTACAGCACAGATCCTGAGACTTGTGACTCCTGTGTCCCACTTCTAATTAAAAAAAAAACAAAACAAAACAAACCCTGCCTTTTATAACCTACTGCTGTTCTCACCAAAATGTATAGCAATGTAAGTGTGAATTCCTGGACCAAATTACATCAGTGATCTTTTGGATTTTGCTTCAACGAGGGCAGCCTTTGTCCTTTAGACACCACTACAAAGTCACATATCCATGTAGATATTGGTCCTTCCTTGCAATGAGCTGCATCCTGAAAATCTCTGAAGAAAGGTCACTTCATAGACAAGTGTGAAGAAAATGGTGAAAATGTTTTTGCACAGAAAACAGCTTCTTTCATGTAGCAAATGTTGTTTCCAGGGAATATAAATGAGCCTCTAGAATATTTTTGCGTGAAAATGCATGTGGAAATGTTGTCCCTTCCCATTGCATCCTGCTTTCTCCAGTTCAGTCCAATACCGCTCTCTTGTGCCCTGTAAGCCCTGTTGTAGTTCATAGAGCCATAGAATGGTTTGGGTTGGAAGGGACCTCAAAGACCATCTAGTTCCAACCCCCTTGCCATGGGCAGGGACACCCTCCACTAGACCAGGTTTCCCAAAGCCCCATCCAGCCTGGCCTTGAACACTTCTGGGAGGGCTTATCTACAGCTTCTCTGGGCAATCTGTTCCAGTGCCTCACCACCCACATAGGAAGAATTTCTTCCTAACATCTAACCTAAGTCTACTCTCCTTCAGTTTAAACCCATTACCCCTTGTCTTATCACTACACTCCCTGATAAACAGTCCCTCTCCATCTTTCCTGTAGGCCCCCTTCAGCTACTGGAAGACTGCTATAAGGTCTCCCTGGAGCCTTCTCTTCTCCAGGCTGAACAGCCCCAACTCTCTCAGCCTGACTTCATAGGAGAGGTGCTCCAGCCCTCTGATCATCTTTGTGGTCCTTCTCTGGAATTACTCCAACAGCTCCATGTCTTTCTTGTACTGGGGATCCCAGAGCTGGATGCAGTACTGCAGGTGGGGTCTCACAAGAGCAGAGTAGAGGGTGAGAATCACCTCCCTTGTCCTGCTGGTCATGCTTCTTTTGATGCAGCCCAGGATATGGTTGGCTTTTTGGGCTACAAGTGCACATTGCCAGGTCATGTTGAGCTTTTTGTCAAGCAACACCCCCAAGTCCTCCTCCTCCTCAGGGCTGTTCTCAATCCATTCTCCAGCCAGCCTGTAGTTCTGCTTAGGATTGCGCTGACCCATGTGCAGGACCTTGCACTTGGCCTTGAACTTTATGAGGTTCACGTGGGCCTACCTCTCAAGCCTGTCCTCAAGGTCCCTCTGAATGGCATCCCTTCCCTCCAGCATGTTGACTGCACCACACAGCTTGGTGTTGTTGGCAAACTTGCTGAGGATGCACTCGATCCCACTGTCTATGTCGCCAACAAAGATGTTACACAGTGCCAGTCCCACTACTGACCACTGAGCAATGCCACTCATCACTGGTCTCCACTTGGACATCAAGCCGTTGACCACAACTCTTTGAGTGTGACCATCCAGACAATTCCTTATCCACTGAGTGGTCCATCTGTCAAATCCATGTCTCTCCAATTTAGAGACAAGGATGCAGGACAGCATCAAATTCTTTGCGCAAGTCCAGGTAGATGATGTCAGTTGCTCTTCCCTTATCCACTGACACTGTAACCCCATTGTAGAAGGCCACCAAATTTGTCAGACACAATTTGCCCTTAGTGAAGCCAGAGATCACTAGCATCCTCGGCTACAATTCAGTTGTGCTTCAGGCAGGAAGGAGGAGCTGTGCAAGCCTGCAGGCATCACTGCGTAGTGCAAGCAGTCCACCAGCTCCAGCCCTGCTCTTCTCCTAGCCTGGAGGAATACCAGCTTCTAGCTCCCAGTCCTGGGCTGGATGCTTCGGGGTGAGGACAACAAGCCTAGTTCAGTTTGCAGAAGCTTAGGTAGGCAAAGTCAAACTGGTTAGAGTTAGAATGAGAAAGAAACAGACATGCATTGCTGTGTGTTCCTTGAACCAGTCATGCTTTACACTAGAGATACATTTTACATGGGTTAGAAAGTTTCTGCAGTGTAAATTTTTCTCATGATGGAACAGTGTTTAAAGAAGTATTTTTGGGTTTGCTTAAAGATGTTGGTACCAGGTAACAGAAAGATGAGCACTGGAGTTGTCTAACAAGTTCATTTGCCTTCAGAACTACCTTGTGCTCTGTTAATTAACCATCTGGTAAAATATTAATTGAGCATCATAGGGCTAGGTTCCAAAGAGAGTTTGGTTCTTAGATATGTAAATGAAATGTCTGATAATTCTAAATGTTACTATTTCTAATTCTTCAATAAAATGGTTGTGGAAGGTGCACAATACTGAACTTAGAAACAAAAATGGAATCAATTGCATTTTTCGCAAAATTCCAAGTTAGTTGTGTGAGTGGATCTCTTACTAGGCAAAACTGCTCTTAGGAAAGCAGTAACAGTTGTAGAGGTATGTGATACATTTGTGTGATACTGAACAGGCCCAGCAAATAACCTACTCCGCTACCCTATTGTTAGAGGTCAGAACATGGTTCAGAACAACAGGGATAGGGCATTTATTGATGGTCAGTTTCTGTTTGTCTCCCCAGTTAATCTGAAAAGGAAACACATCTGAAAGGAATTGCAACCTGTAGCAAACTTTCTCTGAATAACATTCCTCCAAAAACATCCAGGAAAGTAGAAGCTTTCAGAGCTGTGAGCTGAATGACATCTCAGTTGGTTCTGAACCATTGGGTTTGCTTCCATCCGAATGGAATTTGGTCATCAAAAGAAAACCTTACCCAGGTAGGTCAAAGTGAATGAGCAAATCTGGACTTGTTTTCTCCTAAGGGATATTCCAATCTTTGAGCATTTGTCTTTGACCTAAAGTAGGATTTAAAAACATTGAAAACTGTTGAAATCATGCAGCTTCATTGCAATTTCCCTCACTGTGGAGTTGAAATATTTACTGTAAAAAATGCAATTTGGATATTTGTGGAAGTTGTTTTCCATCAGGGAATCCTCCTGATGGAAAACTCCCATCTGGTTCTTGAGGTGAGATCTTTATGCCCTGTTTTCTTTCATCTCTTCCCTTTTTGTTTTCCTTTGTTCTCTTCATTAATGGGTTATAATGCTGCAGACTACAGGTTACATTCTCATTGTAGTTTTTATAGTCATTAAAGATATAATGTGTGCTTGTTTCAGAAAGCAGATAAGAGCCTTTGCTGATAAGTAATTTCTTTACCCCAGTATGCACTTACCCCAAGTGAGTAACAGTAAGACGAAGGAAGAAGTTCTCTAGGAGTATGGAACTGGCCAGATTTTTTTCACTGAAACATTTTCACACACACAATGTTCTTCAGTCATTCTAAAAAACCCACATCTTTAGCAGGAACAAGTTTGGGTCTTTTAGTGAAAACCCAATAGTATGTTTTCATATTTTAAACAAGCATTTAGTTGAATATTTTTAGAAAAAAAGTAGTGTTAAAAATTCTTTTAGAGACTAATTGAATTAAATTTCTTTTGCTTACCAGCTGTCTTCAAAACACTGATTAGATAAACTTACAAATCTCTTGACTAGGTGCCTGTTTTTAACTACGGTCAGTTCAGAATGAGAAAGAGGCAAACAGTGACCACATTGAGAATTCTGGGGTAGCTGACTGAGCCAACTAGACCCCAAATTTTGAAGATTAGCATATACCTATAGGATGTGAACACTTTAACCCTCTTAACACTATTGACTTGATATTTCAAATGGATTATACTCCATCAGTTTCTTCCCTTAGTAGAGGATTTGCCAATGGCAATAACTCTAATAGAAATATTAAGTGTATTTGTCCTAATCATAGTGAAAAGAAGTGGGTGAAAGAAAACAAGGAGAAAGGCAGAAGCTCTAGAAATTGCTGCACAAATTCCAGACTTCCTCTATGTGGGCAAATTTCCAAAACCTTGGAATGAGATCACATTACTTTGGTCAATTTAGGTTAGATGTCTTAGGTTAGGGGTCTGTTCCTGGAAGTTGGGCTAAGGATCACTGAAAGATAAATGATTTCTGAACAGCTTGTTGGAAGATAAAAAGGAAGAGAGGCCTTTGGTGAACAGGATGCCCCCTTCACCCTCTGCCCTGAGTATAATTTTATTTCTATACATATGTGCCAAGTCTGGCAACATCAGTGCCTTGACAAGTATGAACTGTGTTGTGTTCACAAAATCTTTCGCCGAGTACAGAGCAAAATACCCCATCTCCAAAGGTAAAGGTGAAGAGGGGCGACACATTTCAAATAGCAGCTGTACATGAGAAACAAAGCGTGTTGGATTCCCATGCCCAAATTCTTCTCCTCCTGAGATGTGGAAGTATTCTTCTGAGACTAATGAGGGAGGTGATGTACTTGACAAACCATTCATGGATCAGAAAGATGATGTGCTGCTGACACTCATTTTACTTTAAGAAACAAAGCAGAATGGTAATTTATTTCAAATTTCAGACCTTTAGAATGCAGACAGAATCTGCTCACATAGAAAAACCCGCTCCTTGATTGAGTTGTTTCATTAGCTGTATGAAATGAGACAAGGAAACACTTGGGAAAGCAGTGAGATTTAGAGGCAAAGAGTGAATTCAAAGAGATGATTTGAAGGTTATGTGGTAAAACGCTCAGTTTCTTCAACTAATTAGGGCTGCTGGGACTGTTGGGAAATGTGCAGTTTCTAGGTCATATTAAGTTTAAGAAGCTGCTTCTTTAGCCAATTGAAAAATAAAGCTTGGCTGAACTGTTTTTGTGATGCATTTACTTTTCCCCTAAGTTATCTATCTTCATTTATTCTTGCCATAGAAGCAACCAGATAAGGTAGAGACGGAAACCAAAACCACACCATTTTATTAAAATCTACAGTTCATCTTCCCTTCACTTCTTGAAGATCCTCCAAGCAATTTTGAACTGTAAAACTTCATATATACAGAAGTGGTGCTTAAAATGCACTTGTTCAGCTGCACCTGATGGTGGCGGCTGCTGAATTTCCCATGCTCTGAAAACATGAACAAAAAGTCCAGATGGCCCAGTCCTGGGCTCTGTTGATCTCAAGAAGCTGAGTGTCTTGGTAAAGGATGTGACCTACGATTTCTAAATGGGAAGTTGTTGCTTAAGAAGTTTTTTTCTTCTGCTGCAGTTACGCAGCTTCTGATTTGTTCCAGACTCAGAACAGATTCAAATCCAAAATCACAGCTGATCCTGCCATCCCCATTTACACAGCTATGTAGTGCCTTTCTGAACAAGTCATTTTTAGAGCTCCTATCAAGGCTGGTTCAACCATTCACACCTCTGTGCTCCAGTGAGTGCTTCTCTACTTATCTATCAGTGGCATTATCTATTTTTTGTAGGCATGGCCTGCAAGCAGAGAAACGTCTGAGATGAAAACAGTGAGAAAATCCATGCCATTGAATAAAATCCAGTCAGGAAACAGTATTTCAGTTTCTTTTTTAAAAAAAGTATGTGAAAAATATCACTATTCCTACTTTTGTTCCTTAATCTGGAGATGAGCAGGTTTTTTTCTGACAGTAGAGTCTCTATTTTCAACTGCTTCTACATTTTGGCTATTCTTTTTTTTGTCTCTTTTCTTGAATTCCAAAATAAAGCTGGCGCTTTCACCTTCCATTTGTGTTTCATTCTGGATTTTGATAAGCAAACGAAAAGAAATTGCTCTTTTGTAATGAAACAGACATGTAAATTTGACTTGTAAGCAGGCTTTTTTGCTTTATCTAGAAACTTTACCAAAGGATGTAAAAACTGTTACTTTATATTTTGTGAAACAAAAGTCTTTAGGCTTTCAACTAACTTCCAGTCTACTCAGGTGGAAACAGCTCCCTGAGCCTCTGATTTCAGTCTCATTCATAAAGTTCTTGACACTATTTTTAATTCAAAGCCTTTTATTTAAAATTGAGGCTTTCTACTTCTTCAGACACCACCTGAGCTAGAGTACGCAGTGCTCATTTTTATTACTTTTGATTTTTTCAGGAGCAGTACCCCTGCCTCAAATGTCAGCAATGAAGGATGTATTTACTGTGTGTTTCTATAATTTATGCAGTGACGGCTGCTATGGGCTGGTGGGGGTAGGATGTGGAGCGGATGTCTCCTTAGGTACAGGCTGGAACACGATGCAGGTGTTCACAGACTCTTCCAGAACCTGATCCCTCTTTTCCCCTGTGCTGCTTCTGGGTATTTTCAGTGCAAGACACGGCCTGTAATTACAAGGGCTGCACACGTTCAGGACCCCTGAGAGATAATAAGCCAACTAACTGCAGTGCCACAGAGATCTGGCTAGGATTTAGCTCTGTTTTTTTCTCCAGGAAAAAAGTACACAGGGGAAGAACCAGGACGGCCCCCACTATTCTCTCACTTTTTTTGATTTACCAGAATGCACGAAAGACAGTTATTCCTTTCAGACCTTTTCCTTTTTCTAATAAAAAGCTTCATTTCCAAGAAGACTGGAGTGCAAATTATCTTGTCTTTCAATTACAAAATCTGATCACCGCCTTTTACTTTTTCACCACTAATAAAAGTTATTGAAGTAAAGCAGTCATCTCTTGTTATGGAAAAACAGATTAAAATATATATTGCTATACCCTTTCTAGGGAATGTAGTGCAGTAATTGCTTAAGACAATGACAACAGGCACTAGAGGGAACATTATATTTTTGTGGAACATTTCCAGGGATAATGGGTGGAATCCTCCACTGGTTTAAATCAGCAAAGCTCCAGCAAGCTGCTACTCTGGCTGATGTAAATTATCATGTCTTCACTGAGGTCAGTGGCCCAGCTCCTCCAGCTCTTGTAACACGGGATATTTCCCTGAAATATAAACTATAATCTGGTCATTTTAGATACATATAACAACCGAGGTGCAGTAGATCTAATGTTCTAGGCTCTGGGCTGGGATATGCACTGAGGACAGGGTAGGAGTTTGGCATGGCCTGTGCTACCAATGTAACAGGTTGATGAGTAGCCGAGCAAAGATGTGCCATATCTTCAGGCTATCTTGCTGCCTGTCATGGCTCAAGTGACAAACATCAGCTAATCATAGAATCATAGAATCATAGAATCATCTCGGTTGGAAAAGACCTTTAAGATCATCAAGTCCAACCACTAACCTAACCTTNGCTAATTATACCACACATTCTGGAAAAAGAGATAAAAAGGGGATGGAGTTTGTTTAACAGCAGTAGGGACTTCAATTCACAAAACTTTTCTAGTGCTTACAGTTTTGCTGCAGTTCTATTGTGAGAACTTGGGTGATCAAAGAATTGGTGAAGCAAAAGCTGGCTCCAGTGCTGTGCTACTAAAGTGTGGGGAAAAGAAAAAAAAAAAAGCCCCCCAAAAAACCAAACCAAAAATCTTGTCCCTGCAGAGTGAAAACTAGATATTCATCATACTAATAGGAAACAGAAACCAAGAACAGGTTAGGGATAAAGTGTTACAATCAGATATTTGAAAACTCAATAGAGAACCCGTCAAAGGTCAGGTTGTCTTATATATTAAGTATCTATGGAAACACTTCAGAGGTGGGAAAGCTCAAAGCAAAGGTCGAATGTTTAACCTCTAGCTTTAAAAGGTTCTACATGCGCCTTATAAAAGCAGACAGAAAATACATACTGGTACTTCTCATGTGGTATATGAAGGGATTTTTTGTTGGTTTTTAGTCCATATTCATGCATATTTTTGCAGGTTTCCTTAACTGTGAGATACTGTTCTGTTTCAGCAACGTATGATCTTTATGGCATTTTTGTGTGGCAGAGAGTTGTTAGCTTTCTGACCTTACATATCAGAAATGGGAGCAATTTGGCTAGTTCTAGCAGTGTTAGCACAGACAAACCTTTAAGCATTTCAGCTTGAATTCTGAGATCAAGCACTATAGATTCATATCCAGCCCTCATATCTTACCATGCATTAACCTTGTCAGCGTAATGAATGCTAGCATAGTGCTAACAGTTTTACTTTTCTTTCTTCACAATAGATTCATGAAGAGCCTTCCGTAGCGGTCTTTTAAAAATTTAAGAGATCAAGCATGAGATTTAAACTAGCAATCCCTATTAAATTTCTGTGCAGACACACATGTAGTCAGAGTGAAATTGTGATATTTGCAAATATTTATGTTTGTGTAGCCTTGGACTCTGGGGCCAATGGTGGGAGGTGTAACGAGACAGAAGAGAATTTTCTTCCATGATTGAGGAAACAGCATTAAAGGAGATAATTCTGACTAGGACTCTGCCTCAGCTTCTTTTAATATCTGCCCAGCATGATAATAGAAAGCCAGGGTTCTGGTTTTCAACACTGGCCCTGAAAAGCCTGAGAAGGACAAAATCCATTTGCAGGCCTTAATTTAATTTTTTTTTTATTGTTGTTTTCGGTAGAGTGAAAGACAGCTTAGGCCAGTTTGAGCTGCCATGTAGTCCTCCCATATTGTGGGTCCTCATTCTGAGACCACCAGCTTCTCAGGGTGAACATCTTCTGAAAGTCACATTCATACTCTATTGGCATTAGCCCTTCAAGCAAGGTTGATGACACCACCTGATCTATCTTGTGTGTATGCTCTTTGGAAATAGCTGTCTGATACAATGGGTCTTCTTTTTTGGGGTGTTAGTTGCCAGGATGAGTAATGAATAGCACAGCTAGAAACATTAGTCCAGGTTATCCTGGCCCTACGAAGGGATCAGTTCTAAACTGAGCTTGTAGCCAAGTTTCTGGTGAACTTGGGAAGGAAAACATCAGCCTCTCCTTGTGCTTTGTCTTGTCTTTGACAATTCAGCTTTCCTTTTCAGGTGTGTGCCCCCAGCTCAGGCAAGAGAGTGCTGCTTTCATTTTGTGTGCAAGGCAGAACTACTTACGGTGAAAAATACTGATTCTGGAGAAGAAAACATTTACTTTCCTGTACATCTCCATTGCATTCTCAGCCTTGCAAAACTGTCAGTGGGAGTCAATAATTTTTGCAATGCATTTCCTTTTTTTTTTTTTCCCTGCAGAAGATTCTATTTGCTAATCTACATCACAAAGCAGCTTATTTTATACTGAAGCTGGAATGGGTTCATTAGTCAATGAGTTCTTCTCTCTCCCTATATATATATAGGTATATAGAAAGATATACCCCATTTTGCCTTCGTTCTGACTATGAAGGTGAAATTGAGGTAAGGGTGGTCTGGCTCTCTTCATCTACTGCCAAGAGAGTACATTCATTCCTAAACAAGCAAACACTGTAGTTGCTTTAAAGCATATCCTGAGCTCTTTGAAGTTTGTCTGCTACACCAGTGATTGGAGAAGCAAGTGGACCAGAGCTGATGTTAGCACGTCAATGAACCTGCTCCATTTTCACAGGGAAAACTCTATTTGAAGTTCTGTGTTTAATGGTGTGGGACTCCATAGACCCCTGAATTGCATGCTGCTATTCCAGATGTGCATCGTCTCTGTAGGAATGCAATTTCACAGTCATTAAACATTTTAAGTTCATCAAGTGCTAATTATAGCAGAGAGCATGACAGCAGAATCTTCAAAGCCCTGGTGGACAGAAAAGCCTATTGATCATTCAATTGATTTTTATTACTTGATATTGAGCGGCAGGGCTGCCTGCTGTTTTATAATCTGGTTGTTTTTTTTTTTTTTCTTTTCTAGTTATTATACTAGACTCATGAAGTAGCCTAGCTTGCTCTGATACAGAGCATTGTTTGAGTGGCATATCACCTGGTGTAGTGTACTGCATTACTGCAGCTCTCCAAAATTTCTGTCAGTGCTGTTTTCTCTTCTAGAGAAAGTGCTGCTTGTTCTAGACCTTTCCCCTGGAGCTATATATCCAATGATGATGTCTCAGTGACTGAAGTGAGCCAGCTTCTATCTTCTGGTGTGCTGATGTCGACTTGCACCAGTTCCATCAGCTTGGTGAGTTTCCAGTGTGGGAGGGGAAGGAGAGTTTGGCAGTGTGCTGAGACACAGTCACTCATTGCAATTTTGGCGCTGCTCCTGGGATTTACTGCATGTGATCTGAGTATTGACTCACTGGGAGCATCGATCAATCACAGTATCAAGCCACTCATCTTTGCAATAGAAAATAAGCTGAGAAATGGTGTTTGCTCTACAAACTGCCACAAAGCTGTCAGGTTTCTGCCAAGCTCCTGGGGGACAAGCAAAAGGGAACAAGAGGTCCTGCCATTCCTGTAAGCTGCTTCCTCTTGTGACTTGCTATGGCTGATCTCTCCCCTCTTACACTCTTTTCTCCATCCTGTCTCTCTTAGCTTGCAGTGGAAGGATAAGCACAGATACCTGCAAATCTGCCAGTTGAGGAGTTACGTGTTCAAGATGAATTTTGATGTTAATGAACCATGCAGAGCAACAGACAGCCTCAGAGGATTAATCAGGGGCTCGTGCCAGATACCTGTTGAAATAATGGGCAAGATTTCCACTGACTTCAGTAAGCTCTGGTTCCCTTTCTAATTGCACCCTGCCATGTTTCTCAGGAACTTGAATCCAGGAAGCTAGATATGTTGTGCTTATGCACCCACAGCTCCTAATGTTCTTTCTCTGCCAGGGCTCTGGAGAAACAGGCTGTATCCCAGATGCGCTTTAGTCTTCTGTGTACATTAGTGACACACCTCACAGCCTCAGTTTCCCCATCTGCAAAGATATAAAGATAATGATAGTTGCTTCTTTTAAAAAAAAATGCATGAGGACTTCTCATTTATTGCCTAGAGGAGTTGATTGCTTCCTTTGTTAGTTTCAGTTGAGCGGACAGTCAGAAAAGGAGATGAACAAAACCAAAATGAATGTATCTAGTATCAGGACAGCTACATCGATGATCCTCTGAGAGCCCGTGTGTTGTGGCAGACAAAGATCGGACCACTGTTGAGCCAGAACCAGTTAGCTTAGCTAAATTGCCTCTTTGCTGTAAACAGCCTGTATTTAGGATAGGATCTTTGAAAGCTGTCATGGTTGGCTGTGTGTGATCACATTGAAATCAAGTGCCAAAACTCAGCTGCATTAGGAAGGAACGTAGACTGCTGCAGACCTTTGTGGTAAAGAACATCCTGAATACACAAGCACTCTTTTGTGTTAAGGATATTTCTGCTAGCAACTTCTGTCAGTTGTTTTTTTTAAGAAGTCAGGGGAGGGAAAGAAAGAAAAGAACAAAGTGCATTTAAGACACAAGGAGACAAAGCCATGTTAAGTTTCATTTACAGAGATGAATTAGGAACAGGTGCTTCACATAACTGAGGGGCACCATTCTGTGAGAGAGCCCTTGAGAATCAAGAGAAAGGAATTACAAAGAGGAACGCTATATTCAGAAAGATAACTATAATCAAGCTCTTTCCATGTCTATTAAGGGGAAAAGACAACAACCACAAATGCAATGGAGAGATTAAAATTGACTTTGTAAAAAGCCAGTTTTTATTTATTTTTTGTTTCTCTGAAATAATTTCAAAACCAAAGGCAGGAATAATTGAAGCATTTACAGAATATATCAATAATACCTCATTATCCAGCTTTGCTTCAATTCACTGATTTCAATTTTCTTTTGAACAAGTGGCGTTTATCAGAGGAGTTAGCATATGAATGGGGAGGGGGGAGAAATGTAAAATACATGCTCTAGATTTACATGTCTTAGGATGCCAAATAGCCATCAAAACTAATTGTTTCTGAAATGCTTTATAAACCTTATCTTATGTGTTGACCCTAATCAGAGCAATTAATTTCATAATGAATTCTTTTTACACACGCCCTATCTTATTATTATCCACAGTCTAAATTAATAACATCATGATAATAATTAGTAGATATGAATATGTCTCTTCACTACTTCTCATAGCATGTGGGCTTGATATAAAAGAACAACAAGGGTGACAATTAGAGGAAAACATGTCAGCTGTATTGATTGTTGTGCACCTTAACCCTAGCATCTGCAAAACAGGCTTTATTTAAATACAAAAATCTTTTATATTCTCCCTCTGTTTCTCCTCCCATTTTATTTCAACAGTTTTCCTTCCTGTAAGAGGCAAACGTCTCCCCCTGAAAGCTCACTACAAAAAGACTGAAGTAGAATTTTAGGGCCTGATTCAAAGTGTGCTGATGCCAGATTTTGTAGCAAATGAGCAATAGGGACCTATGATTTAGGAGAGCATCAGCGTCTGGAGATCCATCTGTATTCTCTAAAGCCTTCTTGAGGTTTCAGCCTTCCAAAAACCTCAGGAAAAGTGGACATCTTTATACCTTGGACTGTGGTTTTATGGACTCATTAAGACAAATTAATTTGAGTAGGGTGCTGCTGTCACAGTGCCAGATCCGTTCCTTGCTTTGCCTCACCACCTAATCGTGGGAAGGTAGTGTGAGAGAACAGTGGAACTGCCCATGTTTAGAAGAACATAAGACAGACATGAAACTAGAGCCTTAGCCCTTTTCTTGGGCTTTACTTGAATACATTACTGTGTATCAATCAATCACTGAAATAAGTCTTCTACCTTCTCTGAAGGTAAAAATCTCTTTCTGCAGGCATGGCTGTTAGATGATAGTCCCTGTCAGTCTGCAGCTCTACCTTTAGGCCCAGGTCTGTTGCAGCCTTAGAATTTCCTCTCTCCGTTATTCAAAGTCCCTTTTCCAGCCTGTGCAGTCACAAGAAAACACGACACACCTGCATTAACAAATGATTGCCTGAAGCCGACAGCTTGAATAGGGACCGAAACAGGACAAGGCACATGGAAAACTTGCTTCAGAATGTTTTATTCATGCACCTGACTGATGATGTATGGTCTACAGCTTTATGGTGATAGGAAAAAAAGAGATCTGTTGTGGTTGGGTTTTGGCTTTTTTTTTCTTCAAAAAAAAAGGTAATGATCAAGACCATGGAATATTAAGCACAAAAGGAGAGTCTACTCTGAAATAGCAGATGTTAAGTCACTTTCGTTCTTTAGTGCAAGCAGAAAAGCTCAACCTTAGCTTCTCATTCTGGAAATTGAAGTTAGAAGAACACATTCCCTTGATGCCATTTAAAAAAGAGATAGCTAACATTTCCCTTGCAAAGGGAGGTATTTTGATGTTTTGTGAAGAAAGCCTATGACAGAATCACACTGCTGACGGTCAAGATGAAGGCACACCTATCACAGAAATACAGTCCCTTGTGTGTTTCTTTTTTTTTCCTAAATCAGTTGTGAACAGCTTTTAAACTACCTTTGTATTTTTGAAACGAGCATCTTGAAGTGCTGCTTCTATCACAAAATCTGCAATTCAGTGTGCAGGTTAAAATGTTAAGCAAAAAATGTGGTCTTGCTATACAGACAGAGTGAATGTGTCTTTGTTATTGGTGGCACTAATGTGAATCCTAGATCATCAAACCAAGTTCATGGTCCCCTTGTGCTTTGTGCTGCACACACAGGTAGTAGGAAAGATTCAAAGGCCTTCTCCTCTGTACATACCAGGGGTATATCTGAGATGTAACTATGACTTGCCTGATGCACCTTTCACCTAAAAGGTGACGGCCTACTGGCAGCAAAAATATAGCACAGGCCACAAACTTCAGAACCTTTAGAATGAATAATTCTACAGAAACAGTGGTCAAACAATCAATTTCTGGTTCGTATATTTTGTCCTGACTATTTTTTCAGTCTTCAGAAATGAAATTAAAATAATGGCTAATGAGAAGGTTACTTCACAAAGTATTTAAGTATTTCATTTTTAAAAACACTAAAAAGAAATGTTTCCTCACTTCTATTTTTCATGCCAAGAATATTTGCCAAATTCTACTGAAATTTTACATTCATTTTGGAAAATGAAACAAAGTTAATTTCCATTGTTTAGAAGTGTTCATGAGCTTCTCTTTAATCTGAGAACAAGCTTCTTTGGCATCCTCACTTATTGCCTACCATGCTCTATGGTACAGCAATCTGGAATTCAGACCTACTTAGTGGCAGCATGTCCATACTGGCCTCTATAACAGAAGATGGCAGCAGAACTTACTTGTAAGTACTGTAGCGGTATCTGTCCTTGTAAAGCCAAATAGATTTCAACGTAAGTAATATTCAGCCCCCAAATTTGCTCCCTGCTTTATTTTTTAATTACTCTGCACTAATTCCTATGTCATTTGTGTGCTTACATAGATTCTCTTATGCCTTCAGTTCACCTTTGGCTCTGGTTCAGAACATACAGTTCACACAAGTGAAGTTAACATGACATGAATAGGTTCCTTCTGGTATCTATTGGCTATATACCGCAGCCGAAAGCCCTTTTGTTCTAGTCTGTTTTCCTGTCAGGTGAGATTTGATCGTTATCCAAGGAACATCTTGTCGTGTTCAGATGACAGGGACTGATCTTAGCCTCACTTTAACTCAGTTACTGGCAATAACTCCAGCTTTGGCTCAACTCCTTGACTTTTGTGTATCAGTGCTGATTTAACCAGCTTGAAGGTTAGGTGCTCTTGGGACAGATAATATAAAGAACTCAGGTCCTATTAAGGCACTTAAAATCTGTGAACATTTTAAATAATAAGACACTCATGGTCACTTGAAACAGAGAGGTATGTGGAGTTGAGATGTTTTGGGAAAATAACCTGCCCATAATCTTGACAACCCCAGACGTTCTGGTGGTTTAATGGTGTTGCACCCCATGGAGATTTAGGGACTCCACAGCATAGGTCTTGAATGCCTTTGCTGTCTAATGCAGTGAGGTGAGTAGCCATACAGTAAAAACAGTGTGCAAACTTCTCGCTTAATCGTACATCAGGAGTGTCATTTGGGATGATCTCAGGCTGGAGCATTTTCTAAATGACCTCCAGGCCGGTAAAATCTGTGAGGCACCCAAAACATCTCTGCATACAGAGCTGTATGCAAGCAAAAGGGGCTGAGGAGACACGGAGGAGTCAGCCCAGAGCTGTGTTTCTGCTTCAGTTCCACTAGAGTGCAGTTGTGCCACAGCCAAAGCTGAGAAGAGCGGACAAGACCAGGGGTGCAGCGTGCAAATTCTCTCAGTATGTGCTTCACCCCGAGTAGTGTTGTCTCACTGAGATTAGGATGCAAGCTCTGTTACTCACTTGTGTACAAATCCATATTCAGTTTTTGAGCTGAACTAACATTAAAGACTAAGAAGTCCTGTTAAAGACTAGGTATTTTATTTAGATTCAGATTAGAGATTTTGATTATACTCTGAAACCCCAGTTTAGCATTGATTGTACTGGAACTAGATAAATGTTTAATGTTTGGCGTACGCTTAGTTGTGCATGTTTGAATTACCTTGCTGAATCACAGTCTCCTTTAATATAAAATATGGAAGAGGGAGAAAATTAGCCAGAACTGGGTAAGACATGGTCAGCCTTTGAGACTGCACTGAACAGTAAATTATGTTGAATCTTTAATACAGAAAGCTCAGCTGAGTTAGTATATTGTGTATCTGTTCTGTGAGCTCAGAGAAAATTTCAAAAGTAGATCAAGCTTTGAACTTTCTGCAAAGGAAGAAAAGAAGTGCTTAAGTTCTGATACTTTATTAAAGAGATGATTGCTTCTAAGTATAGAATTTTTTGGTGTTTCTGAATACTGAATCATCAATTCATGTAGTGCTTTTGTCATCTGTCAAAAAAACTTTGCCTTCTCTCCTCCAAACCGTTTCAACACGAATATTTTTTCTCATGCAGAACTGTTTCACTGAAACCTGCTGATTTGTGCCTCTGTACTGTTTAGAGTACTGTTAAACATGTGCTGCAAACAATGGTTATAAGGTGATTAAATTCCCCCTGTGAAAAATGTATTTTATAACCTGGCCCCCTGTGGCCTGATTCACATCATAGTTAAAGTTGTAGAATCTCCATTCCTACCTGATGCATCAGTTCGTACGTCCATTTTATGTATCACTAAATACTTATGACAAGTTCCAGAGGAGCAGACCTGGACAGAAATACTCTGTACAGAAACCTTGTACGGAAGACTCAGCTAGTACACAAGCAAGTCCCTTACACAGAACGGAGAGAAACTGATGTGGAAAATTATGGGAAAAAAATGTGTAACTTTACCTGTCTCTCAACTGCAAGAATGAATGACTGGTCAAACTGCACAAGATAAATGTGAATTAAAGATGGCTGGTAAGAAACATTAGTTCATCTAAGGTGAGTCATGAGCTTTCAATTCATTTTACCTAGGCCTGTCAGGATATTCAAATAGCTGTAACAAACACCAAAACAACTGTAGTCTTTTTCAAGTTAAAAAAAAATGGGCTTATAACTTTAATGGAAATTACAAACCCTGTGTCTTTAACCAGCTCCAAAATATTGTAGCTTATGAATTTTCTATGAAATATCAATAATTATGAAAGTGCTTATAGGGATGTCAGGGAAATTGTTTTTCAGCTGCTTCTACTGGGGACCATTAACTTTGTGTTAGCATTGGCCACACTTGTCAAATAATGTTGCTACAAGCAGACTTTCAAGAACTGGGTATTTCATGAAAGCATTTGAATTGTCCTCACTTGCATCATTGCCTTCTTATGACTTGTGTTGCCTTCCCATGATTGTTTTCAAAACCGTGCGGCCAGCGCACGTGACAGGGAAGGTAGCTGGCCTAAAGTCTTTTTGTAACCCCAATCCCTACTTTTTTAAAGATGCACTTCTTTAAAAGCAATGCCATAGAGCCACGCTTTCAAAAATAGCTGTCATCTGCAGTAACTGAACACGAGATGAATCGAGCTTGCTATTTCATTGAGAGCAGAGTAGGGCCTAGCCGAACACTTTATAGGGTAGCCTGAAATAACCTCAAGGTTCAAAGAATTATTGAAAAAGCTAGAAACTCTTCCAAAGTATTTCCTGCATTGGAAATGCTGCCTGAGCTGCTCAGATAGTAATCTCATGTTTACCTCAAGATAGTATCTCAGCTGGTTGTGAGCATTACTTAACACATCCTCTTAGAAAAACCCAGCCTTAAAAACTGGCATGTGAGCAAAGGCAAGACGGAGAGAGGAATACCCTGAGGTCTTTGTTCAACAGAGTGGATATCTGCCCATTGAAACGGAACCAGTGAAAGTAAAACCTGCCTCTATACTACATGGTAGCTCTCCTTATGCCTCTTAACAATATTTTGCCCTCACCAAGAAAGGACTTGCGATTGTGACATTCATGGTACCCCAGACATATTACTGCTAGGTTTAGTTTGCGTACCTAATTAAAGCTGGAATGGCTCATGGCTCACTGCCGCTTGCCATGACATGAAGCCTCTTGACATTATTTATGGGACTGCTAAGTGACACAGAAACACATCCAACGGAGAAGCAGAGAGGAACAAATGGCTAAAGAAAGGTCAGGGCAATACCACATGGCTGCTTGGCTGCTTCCTAGGAGTGGAAACAGAAATTCTGCTCCCCTTAAACCCTTCCTTTTCTATTCTTTGTTAGAAAAATTAGTTTATGGGTTGTGACATTGAGGACTTAATTTTCCTTTTATTACTTTGGAGGGCCACAAATACATGCAAAGCAATAAAGTAGAAATATGAATGTAGACATTCTCTTTTAAAACTGCCAGCAATTGGCTGTCAAGCAGACAGCATCATTTCTCTTTGTGCTTTATGCTGCAGACACTCTCAGATCAGGGCAAGATGCTTAAACATATTCTGTGTATTTCGGGAACATCTGTTGGCATATCATCATCTGAGAACAAATTTGCCAACCCCCATCAGAAATGCCACTAACACATATTTATATCAAGAGTCCGGGCATGTAGCAGGAGCTCAGCATTGTCTTGAAGCTAGGGTTTTTTTGTCATGGTGTACCAGCCTCTGCAATCTAGTATGGAAGAAAAGGTCTACAGTCTGATCAGTGGTACAGAACAGGTTTTATAAGAGGAGCAATGTAATGGATGAGCAGGTTCAAAGCAAATATAAGGAAACGTTTTCTCGTACATCATGCAGTTAATCTGTGGAACGTGTCACCATAGGATGACGTGGATGATAAGAGCTTAGAAAGGTTCAAAAAGTGACTGAATAAATTCAGGAAAAATAGCAAAATCACTGGAGAGTGCTAATCCCCATCACCACATCCCATGCAAGGGGCCTTATGTCTTGGATTACTGTAAGCTTCAGTGTACCTGGGAAATACCACTTTGATCTTGCTTTGGTCTTATCCTCGTACATAGGCATCTGCTACTGGCCACGCTTCAAAACAATCCAAAACCAAGTAGAGTTTTTTGCATTAAAGACAGCAAGAAATTTCACAGGTGCTTATTCTGCAGTTAGATCCTTAAAACTAAGCAAACACTTATGGCCCTTTGCATCACTTTACATACAGTCAGTCAGGAGGTCTTCATATAAACCACAAAGATTACCAAGTGCAGGCTCAGGCTTATTATCTTTATTTCTTTCAGCATAATGTGCCATTTCCTTTGAAATCAAACCCACATAAATATGAGATGTTTGCTTTATATTTTGTGGACTCAAATATTGCAGTGACATGGGAATTTTCCAATCTGGGGAAAAATTCCACTCAAAATGTCGTCCCTGTCCTGAAGGGCTTCTAGCCTTTAACTCTTTAGCTCTTCAGATCTGGGGCTTTTATGTATGTTGGCATGTTTGCTCTAGGTTGATATCAAGCAAACAGAGTGTGACAGAAGAGCTTCATTTATAAGCAGCCCATTATGAAAATGTAGATCAAGAAAAAAAGCTATTCTAAGTCTCTCCAGCTAAGGCCAGAAACACAATAAAAGGAGGTTTTGAAGGGCAAAGTGAGAGCATAAAAGAAAATGAGGAGAGAAGAGAGAGCGAAGGGAAGGAAAAGAGTTCAGATGAGGTTAGAGATGTGCTAAAAAAAAAAATAATAAAAAGAACCAACACATTAAAAATCATACCATGAAGAAAAGGCCAATGGCCTTGCTGATAGACTGATGTTTTTGTAGGGCAGAGGTGAGACTATGTTACACTTCACAGCCCCGACTTGACCTAGGCTGACTGACAGTCTTTGTTTCCCATTTCCTAACCATTAAGGATTTAATTTGGTTCATACTGCCTCTATTCTCTCCTGAGTGTTCATTTCTTCCTATTTAGAAAAATGCCATATATCCTGCAAGGGCATAATGAAGAAGTCTGTGTGCAATTTCGGTTTAAAACACAAAGCAATCCAGATTCTGACTGTCCATCTCCTTTTCCTTTCTGATCTGCACAATAGGTGGATCTTTTTTAGCAGCGAACTGACTTTGCCATACACATTCTTTGCAGGACATGAAATAGTTTGAGGTGCTGAATATAATGTGTCTTCAGTCTGCTAGAAAATGTGTACTGTGTAAGCCAAATACAATTTGAAAATACTGTGCTTAGAGATCTACATTTTTGATCAAGATGTTTTGGTCTATATGTTATGCTGTGTCGACTTGCAGAGGTTCCAAGCCAGAAGAGAGCTTCATTGTGCTAAAATGTCCTTGATATAATTCAACTCCTAGATATTTTTAAACTTTAGCAAGAGGCTAAGGCTAACGCTGAGCCCAGATAAATCTAATCTGCTGAGTGAGATCTTTCAAAGGTAATCATTCTGTTAACTGGCATTAAGGGCTCATGAAAATGTGTCTACTAGTGTCAGCTGACATCCACGGATTTTTGTCAGGGCTTGAGAATAAAAACAAGGAAAGCAAAGTGTTGGAACATATTAATGAATTTAAATGTTTCTACTTTTGTTGTGAAATACGATCAGATTTCAGATAAACAACTAGCTTCTGCCATAATAATCTGAAATGAAATACTCAGATTTAAACTGATATATACTGTAAAAAACCAACCCCAACCAAGCAGAACAACCAAACAGCAGTGCCTTAAAATGAAAACCAGGAAAAAATTGTGCTGGGATTTTCCAAGCCAGTCATCTTTGGTGTAGCCCTTCTGTGAATCATGTTGACAAAATTAACACTGACTACAGTGGAGCACCCCTCTTGGTTAGCGCTGAGCAGTTATAATCCCTGCTGCACCCATGAGCGCGTACTGCCAGTGACGTTTGACCTGAGCAATGGCACACACAACTTGGGCTCCTGCAGCAGGAGTTGGTGCATGTAGCTGTCAGAGTCTTCATCTCCTAGCCTGACAGTCTAGCTTAATTCTTAGAAAGCTACAGGAGAAGAAAACAGACCCCAAGCTGTGAATGAAGTTGCATGACTCACTAGTATCACCAGAATTTGATTAATGATTTTAAGCACACATGTGCTGGTGTAGGACTTATTGGAGCCAGTCACTTCATACTTCTGAAGAGGGAGAGGCAGTGTTTGTTAGGATTTCCCATAGCAGGGAGTTGGCAATACAACGTTCTCAACTGACTGCCACAGGTGTGTGGTCCCTTCAGTCCTTCCATATGAGGAATGTTTTATGAATCCACCTAAGATTTATGAATCCAATAGTGGATAAAATGTGCATGTAATATAGCAGTACCCAACAGGAAGAACCCACTGCACAAACTAGAGTGGAAATTTAGCAAAACCCTTGCCTTGGTGCTGGTGGCAATTCCTTTGGTGACAAAGCTATTTGTGTTTCGCAAGCAATAAAACCTCATTGCATTCTCTCCCAGTTCTTTTCTCTTCAGCTTGCACACACTTGCATTTAACTGCAGGGAAACTACCCATTTCTTCCTACCAAGATCTCCCTCTCACTCTGCTTTAGGGGGAAACACAGAATTAAGTTTTGTTTTGTTCCCAGATCTACCACCCTATTCTGTAAATCCCCATCTGATTAGCACCATGCAAACTCTAGGAAACACACAAGCAGTCAGAGTTGCTGCTAAAATCAAGGGCCTTTCTCCGCAGTTAAACTCCATCTTCTTTGACTAGGAAGTCTATTGATGGGCTGAGTCCTGGGTCTGCTGGCCCAGGTGAGAAATATTTCATTTATCCTGAGGTGTGGGACCAATTAGTAGCTGATATAGTTGCCCTACTCCCAAACTGGTGTCTGCTAAGGCAGGAGTGCCAAGTCTGAAAGGTGCGTGTGTTATAAAACAATCTCTAGGTTCCTGGTATGGAGAGTATTTGTTTGCTGTCTCCATGGATGAGCTTCTGAAAGAACTTTACAGTACAACTGTTCTCCCTGGCTGAATGCTTTGCAGTGTGAATAGGTTTGTTCAGAACTGCTCTGGTTGCTGCTGTGATCCAATGTATTGCTGGGGGTAAAGTGCTTGGCAGGGCACAGTAGACATGTCTTCTTCTCCTTGCTGTAGAGAGGAGAAAGGGGCTTGGAAAAGATACTTAATTTAAACCCATCTGTAAGATAAGTACCTTCTCTGTAAAGTGCATTGACATCTCCTCATGGAAAGAGCTAGGTATTAGTATTATTAAATAAGGCTTAAAGCCTTTGGCTCTTTCTTGTTTCCAGTTGCTTGAGCAGTAATATGTTCATCTGATGGGAAACTCACCTGTGGTTTTCCCTGCATGAAACTTATATTAAGTTCTCCTTGGTGGATTCATAAAACATTCCTCATAATTCCCATTTATTACAAGCCATTTTGCTGCTCTGAATAGCACAGTACCTCATAAAGAATGTTTCCTTTCATTCAGAAACCATTTGCATTTTATTTGTGCCTCAGAGGAAGAACAATCCAAGCTGATTACAATCCACAGACACTGTACGTAATGAAAAATTAATTGCATCAATCTTTTTGTTGTAGTGGTCTTAACAACTCATTTTCAACCGGTCATTTCTCCACCTGCTCACCGAGGCCCAAGCAGCTGAAGCAAGTGCATCTCTGACACTGACTGAATACCAATGAAGCTAAGGTCACCTAAGCATCAAGTGAGTGGGAGAACAGCACCCAGCAAAGGATGTCAGCATTTTGGACCGGCAGCAATCACTATGTACAGAAACCAAGTAAGTAACTGGAACACAAATCTCAGTGAATGCATGTTGCCACACACATACACACAAAAGAAAAGTTGCAACGGGAAGGAAGGATGTGTCTAAATCACAACAGCAAACAAAGATTGTTCTGGCTCCCTTCATCAGAGCTGTCTCTTGGCAAACGTTGACAGCAGTCGTAAATCATGATTTGCATGCTGGCTCAAATGCTACCAACTTGTTCTGCCAGGTAAAGCACTTTTGCAGAATGCATATTTATCAAGACATGGTTTCTGCTTTCTAAAATCAAAGCTGCTAAAATACACAAGGAAAAGTAACCATTAAAAATCAATACTTTAAAAAAAAAATGAGGGAGGGAGGGACGATAGCACCTGCTGCCTGCCTGCATCAGTAACCCCTCAAGGGAGTAATTTTCATCCTATGCCTGCACTGAAAATGTTCTTCAGGCACAATTCAGTGCGAACTGTATCTAAAGGCATTTTATGTGCAGGGAAAGTTAGAGTATTCCATGCTGAACTATGAAAAATTACCAGAACTGGCAAAAGAGGGTAATTGCTTAATATTGGGTGAAATGGCTTGAATTTTCCAAATTCCCTTATGACTTGATCAGAGCCCTCAGATAGGTTTAGGGGATGCCTGAATTTCAGCCATGTTTTAGAGGGTTTAGTCATCATCCGCACATCTGACTGAGGAAATACTCGTGTTTATATTTCAACAAAATTTCAGATTGTTTTAGGATGAGATATTTCTCCAGTCAAGTTGTTTTGTTTTGTTTTTTTTCTGCTTAGGTGTACACACATTCACCAAAATAAACAAACGTGCTTTTGAAGGAGGATATTTTACCTATAGTGGGCCTGACATAGCACATAGGAACTTTAAAAAAACCAAAACACAAACAAGCAAACAAAAAACCCCACAACATTCTTGAAAATATGCTGTAGCTCCCTGTGTAGCAGAATAATTTTAATTGAATTTTTTAAAATGGATTGTAATCGTTACTTTTAATTTTCCTCTAGAAAGTGCTTGCTATAGTTCAATAATGGAGGGAGGAAACAGCTGGTCTGCACATTTGTGAGTGAGCAACATCTAATAAGGTAATATGTTGCTTTTCTAGGTGTCAAGAATTATGAACTTATGCCAGGTCAAACTAATGCACGTGTTTTCACACAGCACAGTGAAGAGCTCTGTGAGCAAGTGCTGTTGCGTTTAGGGTGCTTGTGAAACATCTGCTCCTCTAGGAATGAGCCTCTCTGTTATGGAGATGCAGCCTTTTATAACAGAAATGGCAGATCACATCTAACCCATGCCTCAGTAGTCCCCCCAAAAAACCAAAACCAACATAAAGCTGCTGGCCATAAAAAATGTGGCTATATCTGATGCACAAGCCCCAGGCTCCCATCCTTCTCCTACTACCAAGTGCCCCATAGCGTTTCAGTAGTATGAATAAAAGCTAATTTTCCTTCTTCTGCCAAGGCAGCAATATGATACTGTGTTTGTAGTATAGCTAAAAAAAAAAAAAGATATCAAACTCTATTAAACTTTGGGCTAGACTTTTTTTGCTTCTTCCCAAAACCAGATAGTAAATATTGACTGAAGTAGGTTTATCAATATTTGTCTTGAGGGAAAAATAAATCTTCCTGTTTGCAAAACTATAAAGCCAGTTTTGTTAGAGAGAGATGACTGAAATGGTAAGTTTCCCAATAGTAATCTCAGTGCCTTTCAGCAAACAGAGGACATTAAAAGGGAATGATCAGCCAGGGAACATCCAAAAATGGCTCTCAGAGCCAACTGGGTGCTAAGGCTAGGCAGGTGGCCAACAAATAGATCCTTCTGCTTTTAGACACAGTGCCATTTTCAGAGGTGTCCCCTGAACTTCCCATTTAGAAGGTGACAATGGACTTGCGTACATGGAGAGACAGGAACTACTATGGCGCCAGGACAGAGGAGACACCTTGAGCACAGGGTGCGATGCCACTCACCCCTAGCATTTACCTCTTAGGGCAAACATAAGGAGAGATGTGAAAGGAGAGGAAAGGAAGGATGTGGGCAGTGAAAGAAGTTTACTTGTCAGCCCAGAGAGATCAAAGAGGGACAAAGAGGTATGAGTCAGGAATAGAAATAGATACACAGTTTGCACAACTGTAACTGGAGAGAAAGCAGCTGTCCTCGTGCAGCTAATGAGATGTGAGCCAGTGCTTCTGCCAGCACAGGGAGGGGGGCAATGCCCCTAGTACCAAGGGCACCCTGACAGCATCAGCGAACAGAGCAGACATAGTGGTAGAGGGACACGGGCTGGAGCTCCCTGGCCTGGCACGCTAGAGACGGTGAGCAGGAGGTTCAGAAAACTGTACTGAGCCCCTAATTTCAGCTCTTGTGTTCTTTTATTTGCTACATAGCTCTGCTCTTTATGCCTTGGTCATGTGCAAGGCTTAGTGCATTGAGACATGTAAGAGAAAGGTCTGAGTCAGCCTTGAATTTGCTGACCCATGGCTAGAACCAAAACACAAAAGATCGAGCATGTGCTTCTTCTTACAGATGTGCTTCTTGAGGTTGGGCCAGCATTTTGCTACCACATGTTTTTTGAGAGTCCACCCAAGAATAGCACAAATTCCCCTCTTTCTTGCACCTTCTCACTGGAAAATCCCATTACTCTTAGTGGTACAGATTGGCTTCTCCTTTCTTCCTAATCCACCTGCACAAGGGGGGGGAAAAAAGGATTGTCTTGAGACCAATAAATAAAGAGTTCTGCCAAAATGATTTAATACTGACTATATAAAGTGTCAATTATTAAATGTTCCATAGCCAGTGATAAGGAAAGGGAGAGATGGATTACCAGTTCAGTGACACATTGCAAAATATGCTCAGCTGAGATGAATACCCAAATTGGCAGGTTAGAAATGACTTCATTAGGTAAGATAGGAGCATGTGGAAAGGTGCAAAACATAATCCTGAGTGGGGCAGGAAGAGTTACTTGCATAAACCAACTTCAACTAATGGTTTTAACAAACTGATTCTAAACTATGAGCCTTGAATTATTTCCTGCTGACCTTCAGGAGAGTGTTTGAGTATTGGAATGATTTGGGGGGCTCCAAAAGCAATATTGTAACTTGCTTAGTTTTCAGCACACACACACACAAAAAAAGTTCTGACCCCTTGAGCTATTACACGTTGAACTGTGTGCATCTGGAAGAAGTGGTTATAAGAGGGCAACTATTTCCTTCAGAAGTATTTTGTCTTTGGAAATTTTCTTGACTGTTTATATGACCCTGAATGATGAGAGGGATTAATGGTGGGTTCGCAGGGTTTTAGAAAAAAAAAAACAACCTCATGTCAAAAATCAACATGTGGTCATCATCCTAAGATGTTAAGGTGGACTGGATAGCCAGTGTCCTTCATTCTCTATGTCATCATGAGAATGATGACCATAGGATAAAAGCCTCTTAGTGCCTGAATGCTGAACAGGCTGTTTGCCTGCACACATCTTAGTACTTGTATGTGGCACGAGTGCTAGTATGAGTCACTTTTCCTTCCCATAAGGTCTCTCACTGACCTTTCCCACATTGTTGCTACAATACCACAACGTTACTTCCTACATCTTATGCGTGTGTTTGTGTGTGTGCTGCACAGGTACATAAGAAGTCTGCAGCTGTAACTCAGCTCAGTGATAGGATAGTACACTGGCTGGCGACATCCTCCTGACCCCACTGAAGGGAGAGGCTTTGTGTCTTAAGAAATTTGATCTTGTCCTCCGCCTTCTTTCTGCAGCAGTTGTTAGGAAAGGCAGCTGGGATGACCTTTTTCTCCCTGTATGCTGTTGAATTACAGGCTTTTGGTTTCTTCATTGCCTCCAGAGTTCTAGCCCAATTTTCTTTCCTAGCGACCACACTGATTTTCCAAAATGCTTCCATTTATCAAACTCAGTATCCTAAGGTTTGGTCTAAGAAGGATATCCAGACCCAGGAACAATGCCTCAGAGTTGTGCACTTCATGTCTGAGGAAGAAAAAGAAAGCAACATGATCCAACTCTTTGTCCTTGTGCCATTGTTAATCTGCATAAAGAAGATTGAACTGGCAGGATCTGCATAAATTGCTAACAGAGAGAGGACACAAAGAATGAGGAGAAGAAAAAGCACATAGCAAAATGAGAATGCATATTACAGTGAAAGAGGTACCAACTGAAGGGGAGGAGCTTTTAAAACCAATGTTATACAATGAAATGCAATGTTAACATTGAATTTAATACAGAAGAATTGCCTTAAGGCTATGTTCTACCATGGCAGCATTTATCTCCGTGAGTGAGTGGAGAGGAGGGACAACTGCCAAGAGGAATAGCCACAAGTGAGTTATTCTGTCTTTCTGTGCTAGCAATGACAAGTGGCAGAAGGGAGATCCATCATCACCCTCCACATTGCTCTCCAGGATTGAAGCTGTTTCATGCAGCAGCTGGAGGGGATGGAAGATGCTTGGAAAGGTGATTATGCAAGATCCTAACAGCTAAAGGCTTTAAGGATTTTCCCCAAATGGAGGAACTTGTTGCGGTGCGCGACTAGAATTCCACGAAGGTCCAGAGTGCTCATCCTCTTACACAGGCTCCAAGTGTAGTGCTGAAAACTAGGTTTCTATCTGTGAAAATGCTGTTTGGGTTCAGTGCCATAAGTTGAATGTCATGAAACTAAAGAAGGTTATTTCAATGTCTAGTATTCTTAAAAAGCAATTCCAAAAGCCTTTTCTGGTCCAACTCTGGATACCTCAAGGACCTCAGGTGAATCTCCAGAAAGGGCTATCTTGGAAGTTAAAAAAAATTCAAATTCTGTTTTTCTATAATCATACTTGTAACTTTTCCTCCTCTCTGTCCTCTTCTAGGTAGACTCACTGCTTGTATTTCTGAGCTTTCTCATCAAATTGAATATTTAATTTCTGTAACATAAAAGTAATTTGTTATAATACCTTCACACATACAGCTGTGGTGTCATCTATGAATTCTCAGCAGTGTGGCCCAAGTCAATGCCAGGCTTAAGCTGTGCCAGAGGATAGCAAGAATCTAATAGAGAATGAAAAGATTTTTTTGTGATAGAAGGGTGAGGATGGTGGTGGGAATATTGTGCAGAAAAAGCTCTGGGGAATTATTTAATGCCATGCTTGTAGATCGAGGGCTTTAATAAAATAAAAAGAGCAAAGAGAAGACTATGTGCACTCTGATGATGGATGAATATGCCTGCTTCGGTACTTCTGGGATGGATTAAGCTATTGAAAAAGCATTCAACATTGGCTAAAGAACTGTAATATATGTGAAATTCCACAGTTAATGCATCATTAAATAATTTGCTGCAACTGATTTATAGGTGCAATATACTACACTGTGTCAAACTATGTGGGATAATAAATGGTATCACAAAAATATACTATTGAAACTTTTGTTCTAATCAGTCTTTTGAGTTTTAGTAGAACATAGTTCTGCAGAATGGAATTGTCCTATTGATCCTGATAGAGTAATAGGTAAAAGCTTCATGCTACGTATATTTTAAGGCTTTTTTTTTAGCGATCTGGGTTGTGGTCCAGTGAATCAGGCACTGGACTGTGACTTGTGGGACTCACGCTCTGGTCCTTGCTCTGTCATTGAAACTCTAAACTGCTGATGCAAGTTCCTCCAGGCTGAGCGCTGTAATGCGCACTTTTAGATATGTGCTCCCTCTTTCCATAGGCATAATCCAGGATCCCATCACCTGCCTGCATATATTGGGTGCACATATATTGGGGCAGGGATGTCAGAAGGGGAGATAACCATCAGCCTGTGAATCCAACCTTCACAGGGCTTGGGTGACTTACTGTTTGCAGGGGACATCTTCCCACTCCCCATATTCACTCCTTGGAAGAGAAATGCTTGTTCCCTCTCTCTCAAAAGGAATTATTTTCTTTTAAAGTATATTCAGGGGGGAAAAGCAACACATGCACACACCGCACCCTGCTAGTGCTCCTATTCAGTGGTTAAATTCTTTACAGAAGTGGAGGATGGGTTCAGTTCAGCTCTGATCTTGCCCAAAATATTCTTCACCTCGCCCTCCCACCCTCCACTTTCCAGGATGTGCCTAACCTTGGGGTTGCAGGGTCTTGCTAAGCAATGTTCACAGTCACTCTTACTAAAGGAATGTTCTCACTTGCAGAAAATAATGATTTTCTGGGCCAGGTAACAAAAGAGTAGTTTGGCCTTGGCAGACTGGTGGTGGGACATTTACGTGGAGGAGGTCCTCTCTCCTAATTCCTACAGGACTGCGTTCATACTTTGCAAAGTCCTGTTTGGGACCAATGTAAAGACCCCTGATGCTGGCTGGTACATTTAGATGCTACCATATCACTAATGGATGAGCTAATTGTAATTAATAATTTATTTGATTAATTTAACCCCTTTAAACTTTTGTACTGCATTGTTTGCAAACAAGCCTGCTTTTTTTCTGTCTTTCTAAATTATTAAGCAAGTATTTTGTGCAGCTATATTTCAACCTACAGGAAACAATTGCTAAGAATCATTTGAATCTGGTGTTCATACTGTGTGATTGGTCATGCTGTAATTAAAAGCTGTATTCTGTCACATTTTGTGAGAGTCCAGATGCAGCAATGGGCTCTTATTACCCTAGGAGACCTCACCTCGGACCTCCACCCTCACTGTCTGCTCATTGGCCGGGAGCTCCATTTAATCTCAAGACCAGGCCTTCAGCCCTTATCTGAGCAAAGTTGTAGGTGCACCTATTTCAATTCTGTTCCCAGATTGTTGCTCGGGTGTCCTGGGTTGACAGTGGACCTGACTTGTTACTTTCCCTTATGGTTGCTGGACTGTTGATAGAAGGTGTTGCTGCCACCACTCTACCTGGGCTGCCCAGCTCGGACACTGGAGGACTGTGCCCAGGTGGAGAGGTCGCTGCCCTGATCGTGTTGTGGCCGCCCTCAGCTCCCAACTCTTGCAGCTCCTTGATATATGTAACTTTTACTGGAGTAGTCCTGAGGGGAACGTTTAATACAAAACATCAAAAAGAATCTCTCCCTACCTGGTTAAAGGCAGCATTCTGAAATGTGTTAAGAGCGCTCCAAAGTCTCTTTCAGGAGTGATTTTGGCATTTCGGAGAAGAAGGCAGTGCGTAATTTGAATGAAACTATTTCTAAGAGCCTGACTGCAACAATGTTTGTAAGCAGTGATTAGTGAGAACTCTTAAGTTTAATAAGGAGGAGGTGTCATTAATGTAATTACAGCTGAAATGCTAGAAGGAAGAACTTTAGTGAGAAGGATTCCTGGGTAGATTGTTAATACCAATCAAAACCAGATGGCTTTTGGAGGACCAATTGTTTAAAAATTACCTTTAAGGTTAATCATGGTTCGAGATGGAGATTTAACTCTTTTAACATTTGAGTGGTTTAAAAACTTCTATCTAGAGGTCAAGAAGTCTTACTATCTAATGGCGATATTTCCAAATGCATCAGAGTTGCATAGCACCATCGTCCCTTTGAGAGCTGATGGAAGGAGTGCTAGTAAAAGATGATATTCCACTGGGTGAGGGGAGGTGGACCCTAAAATGTTAGGTTTGGCCAGATTAAGCATGGTAGCGCCCTTTTCAGAATATATGTGGTACAGAAGTTGATGGGAACACTCACCTGAATTACAATGAGACCGAGACCAGGCACCTTAGTGAATCCTAGAGCACACAGGACTGTTAGCAGACTTTTATAAAGTGAGACTGATTCTCTGCCAGTGCAAATCAGCTTACTCTTGCTGAAATCCGTGGCCTTCATTGCGGCAATCTGTGTAGCACAATCAACTTACAGGGACATACACTACTTTATTCCAACTGCAAATCTGTCCTAGAGTATGTGCTAACTTCCCTAATTGACAGCAAATGTTTCCAAGATTAAGTACTGACCTAAACACCACCATCGTCTCTTTAATATCAATTTTTACTGTATCATATGCCTGGCAAAATACAGCTAGTGCAAGATAAAGCAAGCTACTGGCAAGATGGAGAATCAGCTAAAGGAGTCACTTTTCTTTTAAGCCTTGAAAATACACTAACTCTGAGAAAACAGGCACTTGCAAAGGACCCTGGTGAATTATGGTCCATTGTCAGAAATGTTGCAGTTAATTAGCAGCCAGAGTTTCCAGAGAGAAGAAATTCTGACGTGATGGAATGGCTGTTGGCAGAGCCTCAGCCCATAGGTGTTTTGATGCTGGCACAGTTATTGATGGGACTTCTGCATTAAATTAATTTAAAGAGAGAGCCGCCGCACAGGGCTTCTAAATGAAATGAATGTTCAGTAGCTCATGCCTGTTTGGCACTTGCTTACTGACCACTGCTTTTTCAATTATAGCATTTTCAGGAGGTGCAGTTATGGTAGAAAGCATACTTACTACTGTGAGTATTCCGTGGGTTGTGGTAAGAGTTGGAGGCCTTGTTCATTTCCTTTTTAAGCATAGAAGAACTTACGTTTCTGTCCCAAAGAATTTGCACTGGGTCATCCACAGCCTTCTCCATGTGTAGTGAATTATCTCACCAACTCCAAAAACCATAAGGATTGCTTACATAAACCATTGCTTATGTACAGTTATCTACAGGATATCGATCTCCTGTTGGCTCCCAGTGAGTAAAGATTGCCCAAATGATTCCTCTCAGACTGGCTGCTCCTTGGGATTCTGCTTTTCTTTTAACTGCAGAATTTTGATGCACCTTTCAGAGAACAAGAGAAGAAATTATTTAACTTGAGGTGAATCTTGGTGATTAAGCTATCCAGCATAGAATGAATTATCTGCCACCATCTGAAAATCACTTGTGTGAGGTAAATCATTTAAGTGATGAATTAAATAACACCATTCTAGTTGCATGACTGAGCAAATAAAAAAGGATAAGGATAGTATTGCCACATAGCTTGGTAAATCTTCCAGTCTTCCCAGTGTACACTCATGTCATCTCGACAAAGACCTCTTTGCTTTCAGTTTCTAATTCCTATTTCATCCTTGGAAGAGTTATGTGCAGACATGGCAGCCTTCCTCCAGTAAACACTCCTTTGGTATTGTTGATGCTGGATGTGATACAGACTAATGAAGCAAAAGGTCATCAGTTTCTTATATGTGGGCAGAATGAGCAGAATTGCTCCTTTCTCCTAGTATAGTTTACTTCAGCAGAGGTGCTTTTGAAGACATTATTTTGTATTCTTTCACGTTTCAGACAATTCTTCTTCATCCAGGTCAGTCTGCACAGAAGGAGGAAATTAGGAATTAATTATTGCCACCTGTGTTCCTTTGAAGCTTGTTTCTACAAATATTACTAAAGCCTGGATTCCATCACTGTAATTTAAATGAACAATTGGCACTTTACTGACCCCATTTTCTTGTAGCTATTTCAGGAATTAGAGTGGTTAGCAAAGGCCTTGCCGGCAATAACACCTGATAGTGCATGGCAGAATGATTACCATGTTCATTTTCTGTCTGTTCTCAAACAGTAACTGTATTTAAAGGGGAAAAAAAGCTTCCTTGAATGTATTCAGGTTGTCTCTGCTCATCTTAATGGCTCATGTGCCGGACTGAGACTCAGAAAACCTGAGTTCATACATTTGCCACTGGTGATACTCCATGCCTCTACTTTGCCAGGTGCTGTGGTCACTGATGTTTTCTTTTGTGCAGCGCTGTGAGACCTCCCACAGGACCAGAAATACTCTGTCTGGAAGAAAGCAGCTAACTCTAATCTGTATCTGGCCCTCGACAGACCTCCTGCATTTGTTTCAGATGGTCAACTGACTGACTGTAAGAGCGGTGGGAATGGGGACTTTTTCTGCTGTACTGCAGAGTGGCTAAAAACACAATAAGCCACGCATTCAGTCCCATAGCCAGACAGTCAGTGCCTTTCCAGGACCTTGTAGGAGATGTTAAATCAATGGCTACCCCAGTCTTGACCTGCCTCATTGACCACAGGGCTGCTTTCTCTTCTTCATTCCATGGAACCATATAGTCGCACTAGGCTTTTTGTCAAAAAGAATAAAATTAAGGATTTCACAGCAATGATTTGATCATGGTGAGGGGAAACTGCTGACTGAATACCTTTGAAGTGTCTTGGAGGACAGGGTCTGAAAATGTAGTGTGTGCTATATTCTTGCACGCTTGTAACTGAGGGCTGCACAAATTTTCTGTGGTACACAGCCCCAGGACCCTCTTGGCACGTCTTTGCATGCCACAGGGCCCATAGGTGAACAGGAGCGTGGCATGAACCGTTGTCCCAGAACAGCTGGCTGCACTGTCACAGCATGGGAAGTGCCTCGCTTTACGCAGGCATAGTCTCGTCTGTGCAAAGCCGCAAGCCGTATTGCCTGAGTCTTCCCCACTGGCAGCCTGTAAGAGATTGGGAACTGAGCCTGCCTCCCAGATCAGCTCTTCCTCTTGTGATTGCTCTCACCAGCTCCTGTCTGCTATGGGAAGCTGAAACAGTCTCTCAGACTTGCTCAGACTCTTAATTTCTGAGCTGAGATTTCTCTGTGCTGAGTTTAATCAGTTTAGTGGGAGACAAACTTGTGGAAAGCAGCTTCCAAAGCATTCTTCCGACAGCATGTGAGTTCCCCCTGCATTTGAACAAGCATAACAGATACAAATGAAGCACATACATGTAATCACAAGTTTTGTTTTGAATACTTTTCCCTTGAAAGAGGACGACTATTCCTTTATGGAATGATCTCCCACTGAAAGAAGTAAAATTTAGCCACTGACCTCATAAATAATAATTTGTGGTTAATAAGAGTTTGGTTGTGTTTTTGGTTTTTTTTTTTTTTTTTTTTTTGTTCTAGTAATTTGAAATTGTGCTACAAATGTCTGGCCTGTCAAAGACTGCATACTAATTATAAGTAAATGTGACTCCTCATCTTTATAAGGAAATGATAGTTTAATCTCAGGACTGTCATTTTTCATTCGGAATGATGAAGCCTGACAGCAGTGTCAAACAGCTTATCACAGCTGATACTTCAAAGGCTCTCAGGCTTGGTTAATTGGTGAAACAATAAAATAAGGAGACCATCAGCAGCCTAGTGAGTGATTCCATTTGTATTTTTCCCATTCATAAGAGGCCAGGCTATTTTATTGAAGAATTACTAATTTGTGGGGGAATATAATACAGCAGTTTATTGGGAGTCCTGGTTTTGGAAGATAATTGAACGCAGGTTGATTTTTTTTTTTTTTTTTAATTAGTGTGCACATAAATGCAGTTTTCCAGAAATGCACTCAGAACTGGGGTGAGACTTCTGAAAGAGTTTGCTTTCTACTAATGTTAGTGATATTAACAGTCAGATCAGCAAAGATCCTCAGCACACAGTAGCTGCCATTCTGGGAACCATGGCTAAATGCAATGGAATCTTGAAAACATGGTCCAAAATAGAAAGGATTTGTGTTTGTTTTATTCATGGTGGCTTTCTTTGCCAATCCAGCCAAGTATGTCACAGTTAGAGCTGCAGGAACTGGCTTTGTGCTGAACCTGGTGTCAGGCTTTGACAGTGGAGGTGTTCTTGAAAACTTGGCCCTGTGGTCTGGGTTGAAGCTGCCTTTCCGAGCTCCCTGGGGATATGTCTACAAAATATACTACAAACAGCTGCAAGTCACTCTGTCTCTTGCTCCAAACCGATAATAAGTTCGATGAACAATGTTAACAGGGCCCCACTGGGCTTCTGCTGACCAGCTTGGGTGCTCTCCCTCCGATTGAGGCTTATTAGCTCAATACTGTGCTGTCAGCTCTGAGCCCACAACTGTTGGCAAAATATTGTGTATAGATACCCATTGTCTAAGCAACAGCTTCCTTGGACCTCTGAACCCAGCTGGTTTCACCAGACGCTCATCTCCAGCATTAGACTTTTTGTTTTCTCTTCCTGGAGGTGGAATCTTACAGGTTTCCCATTGCTAGACCAGAATTTGACTACCCGAGGCAGATCTGTTGTGACCATTTCTTAGAACTTGCTGGTGTTCTTATTTGTGGAAATCTGTGCCTGATTTTCTTAAAAACAAAGAATTTTTAGTTTATGAAGCTTGAACTGAAAAGATTTTTAAAAAGTTAGGTGGCATGGTTAGTTTCATCTAATCTGACACTTCCTCAAAGGCAAAATCAAGTAAGATTTTCTCCTTTACGTAGGACTGAGATGCTCTTGAGAAGAACTGAACAACTTCTGGTTCTTGCGAGGACCTAAAAGCCTCCCTGAGCCAAATTAAATCCTTATTTCTGTGTGTCCCTGATCTTGGATCCACCTCACGTTTGAACTGTGCAAGCACAAATCACACGCTTCACTTATAGAGTAAGTTCAGTATCAGAACCAGCTTACAGTATAGTGCTGAGAGAGGAGCACCAGAACGCGATGTGCTTATCAGAAATAAACCTGTCGTATAAAAATTGTAAGAGCAAGAGGAATTGCTTTGGCAATAGATTCTGTCAGAAGTCCCCAAATATGAATAGCCTTTTAGGAGCTGATGCTTCAGGTATGTACTCACTGCATCTAAAAAGCAGCTGAGGGACTAAAAAGCATATAAAGATCCACTTAGAAAGCAGCTACTCTTCAATAATGAGAAAAAAAACACCACTACACATCAACTGGGTAGCTTAGTAGGTCATCCTTAAACATAATGGCTGGAGAGCCAAGGCACTGTGCTGGTATTCATTGCCACTACTGCTGCGCTGTGTTCTGTTCCTCATTGCTCAGTGGCTGACATCATCCCTGTGGATGTTTTTGTTGTTACTCAGAGCAGCTCTGGATTTATGATACAATTTTGCCAGTAGGACTTTTTTGGGGGAAATCTGAGGAAGATCTGTTCTATTGCTGTGTGCTGCAAAGCAACACTGATATTTCAGGCTATTGTGGTGCTGCAGCGCTTTTCTCACTGGAAAAATATCTCCATCACAGGCTTTGCCATGAACTGTGTCTCCATACCAGCCTCCTTTTGCCCAGTGTACAAGCTATATATGTTGCCTGTTTAAATTAATAGTAGATGAGCAGCAGGCAGCCCTGCTGTGCACTAATGTAGCCTAATTGGCTTGACCTGCCTCACCTGGGACTCCCACCCACTGGCTCTGCCCATGGCTCCAGGAGCTCCATTTAAGCTCAGGGCTTGCAGCCTATGCCTGAGTGATGCTGTGGGTGTACTTGTTTTTAGTCCTGTCTTCAGACTTCTGCTGCTCCTGCCTGGATTCCTTGAAAGGACCATAGGACTGATTTGTGACCTTGCCTTGCCTGCTAGAGGACCCTGCTGTGAGCTCCTTGCTGTGCCCACCCTGTTCAGGTGCTGGGGGGCTGCTCCCTGGTCAGTGAGGTCACTGCTTTGCCTGTGCTGTGGTCACCCTTGACTCCTGGCTCTTGTTGCTCTCCAACACCTGACTTTTCCCATTAAAAAAACAACAGCAAGCAGAGCTGGAAAACTGAAGGTGTTGGTTGTATACCTCATAGACAAGACCAATGCAGAGCATGCAGTGTTGCTCACAGATGATTATTTTTATGATTGGAGGTTCCTGTCACTACTACAGTAGCTCCTTTCCTTAGGCACCGCCAATGGAGAATGTCAGGGAATCCTATAAAGCTCCCCTGTCTCAAGAGTCAATGTGGAGGTTTGGGGTGTGTCCTGGTTTTAGCTGGGATAGAGTTAATTTTCTTCCTTGTAGCTGGTATAGTGCTGTGGTTTGGATTTAGGATAAGAATAATGTTAATAACACAGTGATATTTAGCTGTTGCTGAGCAGTGTTTACAATTAAGTCAAGGACTTTTGAGCTTCACAGGCCCTGCCAGTGAGGAGGCATGAGCCTTATGCAGGAGGTGCAGAAGAAGCTGGGAGAGCACAATCAGGACAGCTAATGCAGACTGGCCAAAGGGATATTCCATACATATGATGTCATGCTCCATATATAGCTGAGGGCAGTTGGCTGGGGAGGGCTGTGGCTGGGGAACTAGCTGGGCATCGGTCAGTGATTGGTGAGCAACTGTGCTGTGCATCACTTGTTTTGTATGTTCTTTTATCATTATTATTATTCTCTTCCATTTCTGTCCTATTAAACTATTTTTATCTCAACCCACAAGTTTTACTTTTTTCAATTCTCTCCCCCATCCCACTGTGAGGAGTGAGCAAATGGCTGTGTGGTCATTTTAGCTGCCTAGTGGGTTAAAACACAACAGAGTGTGGAGCAGGAGACTGGGAAGTGATTTATCAGTGCCACAAAGAAAGTGTGAAAGAGGAAGAGTTAGAGTTCAGCTCTCCAGAGACCTTGTATTTTTCCTCATTAATCATGACAGTTGGGGTATATGCAAAGCTGTGCAAGGCACCTCAACAGTTTTATGCTGTAGTTATTCTACAGGGTTCCTCCTTTGCTACTGTGTCTCCATAGTTAGAAGATACTTGTGAAATACGTAGGTGACTGTAGTGTCAGCATGAATGTACCGTTGTGAAATCAGTAGATATGCAGTGATGCAAAACCATAATAGGCAAATATATGAAGAGAAACTTAAATGTCAAAAGGAAGGTTTGTGCATCTTTATAATTTGACTCTCTCATCAACTTCACTGTTTAAAACGTACCTGCTAATGCTCTGCTAATATAATTTCATGTAGGAGAATAGCCATGGGTATCAAGCATGGTTTTTACTTGTTTCAGTCTGGGAAAGACAGAAAGGTATTTAACAAAATAGTACTGGGTAAACAACTGAACATGTGGTTGTACTTGCTTGATGTAGAAAGGTATTACAGTCCCACCCAGCAGAGAACAAGTCTGTTTAGCAACCCTTGCACACCGTTTTCTCATTGTCATTCACAGCAATTCAGTCTCAGAGCATATTTCTTCTGACATGTTTCATTGCCAGGTGCCAGCATACAAATCAGTATTTTGGTGGCTTCTACCATTTATTTTCTTCTTCTTGTTTGATGTTATTAATCAAAGGCAATTCTAGGTGCATATGTTCATCTTCTAAGATAGGAGAGGAAAACTTGATTCTCAATTTTAAATTTAAATGTAGCTAGCCTTCCAAGGCTGGAGGGGGTGGTGGAAAGGGGAAAGGAGGAAACAATTTTTCTAGAGTAGAGAAATTCAAACATTGCTTTATCTGGCTATTAAAGTTTTAGGAAAGGCTTCTGGGTACCACTTGAAGGCAAACAATAGAGTTACAGGATCACAGGGACACAGGACCAAGCCTACATCCACTTTCTTTAGTGTCCTGTCCTCCACAACACTTATTAGCAAATGCTCCTACAGAAGGAGGCTGTCCCCTCCCACCAATGTCAATCTCCTTGTCTCTTATATTTAGATGCTGGTATGAGTTGTAGAAAGCCCAAAGACTAATAATCCTCATGTTGGAAAAAATAAAAAGATAAAAAATAATTCCTTTTGGAGTCTATGCGGACAGTGGGACAGGTTTGGAGCCTGGTTTTGGTGCTGAAGGCTGAGCCAGAATGGTAAGGTCCCATTCTTCTCAGTGGGAATGTAAAAAGTCTTATTGTCTGTGAAGGGCTGTATGACTGTAGTTTACAAAAACCTGTGTCTCCATAGCCCCTGAGGTGTGATTTTATTTCACTAATGTTAATTCAAGAACCTTTTGGCTCTGCTAGTTACAGATAAAACTATTATTGTCTGGTTTCTCTTTTCCCACCCAACACCTCCTGCATTTGCTTCTCTTTCCTGGGCTGCACACCAAAACCAAACTGAAGAATGTTTCCCCAAAATATGCAAAGAATGCATATGCAGTTGATAAAAATGTCCCGGTCTCCACCTTTAAACGACAAGCTTAAAAAGCTGCCGTAGGAACATGGCTGACATAAGCCTCTCTCGGGAGCTTAGCCTGACTGTTCTGCTGTCCGCAGCCATAAGGAACACCATTTCTGACCAACGCCTGTGGTGTCTGCAGCCCCCCAGCCTGCCTGCAGTCAGGGGTGAGCCAGAACCGGGGCTCTGCTTGAACTCGAGCTGAAACCATCCAGCCTGCCAGCTGTGCTGGCTTCTGGCTGAGCTGGGTGCTCAGGCCCAGGGCTGTTGTTCTTAGTCTTGCTGTACTTTGGGGCTGCTAAGGTGAAAAGGCCTGTCCTTCACTATTTCTTTCTACTGACCAGTCTACAACTTCAACCAAAACCTCTTCTCTCCCTTCAAAATGGGAACAATATCGAGGCAACTGGATTTGCTGCATTCCCTACCTAGAAGGAAGCTGCTCTGATAACCACAGCTGCTAAATACAGCAGGTCAATTACACATCCCACGGTCAGGAGAATAAATGCATGCTTGAAGGCAAACAGGAGTGTTTCCAGGAAGCCTCTTGGATCCGTGTGATGATTCTGTCCTTTAAACTCTCAATGATGAGCAAGCAGTATGAGAAGGATAGTGCTAAGATATTTTTCATCATTTTCAGAAATCATTGTAGTTTATGTCCTCTGTTTATATTAATAATCCTTTACAATCTTGACACTGGAATCTGTTTTCTTCCCAGGACCGTTCCCCTCCATCACTCATGCACAAGCTCTTGGTTAATGGAAGGCTGCTGCTGGGAAATTGTTTTTTTTCTTTTTCTTTACACCAGTAAAAGCTATGAGACTCTCTGTCTCAAGGAAGCCTTCCAGCCTCTGGAACAGCCTCGTTATCCAGGGAATACTCAGCACAGGAAAAACAAAGGGAGAGAAGGAAAGTCAGGATGGTGAAATGTTGGCTGCATCTGCACAAAGGAGGAAAGGTACCCTTTTATGAATGTATATAGGACTTGATGGTCTTGTGCAGAGAAGAGACCTTTCCCGCATTCAAATATCTTTTATCCCATCTTCCAGTTCATCTGCAGGACCCATCTGGAGATGGACATGTTTCTGTGCATGTTTCAACTGTGTTTGCGGCTTATTCCCCACCTGGCCCCATAACGCAGAGGTAGATGCACAGACGGGCACTTTCTGCTCAGCTTTGCCCCACTGGCACAAAACAAACAAAGCTGGTCATCAAACATGTGAAATTGAGTTTCTAGTCACTTTGCTGTGCTAGGTATGCAGCAGGGAGATCAACCCACTGCCTTGTTCATGGCGCTATCCCAGCTGAGGGTGCACAACATCACTGCTCATCGGTAATTGTGACTTTGGGTTCCCTCAGTTCCCATCTGCCTGATGTTTCTAGTTGTTGCTTCTAGGTTGCTGCTGGAATTGCGCATTTTTGGTGGAAAGAGCTGACTGATCTTTCTGACTGTTAATGCAGTGCTCTTGCTGTACTCTGGTGAGCCCTTGTTTGCCCTTCCTTGGCTGCTCCAGGGCAAGTTATGATAATTGTTATGGTGATGTGCCCAAAACAAGGAATTCCCATCTCAGGTAAGAAGAGATATTCTGAACTTGGGGTTTGGGTCTGGAGGTAGAGTTACAGCCACTTTGCACATACAAACGTGAACCCTGTAGGACAGACTGTGTGGGTTTCTATGGCTGCTTCCAGCCCTGGTTCCTACGGTACATGTGGCAGCATCTGATACCATTATGGTCATCCAGGATAGAATTTCTGTATTTCAAACTAAGTCAAAGCAGCTTTTTGACATTTAAAAAACAACACTTTCGTAGTGGTATCATTTCAGGAGGCAGTTATTTTTCTCATCTAAATTTGGAGCCCCTCACCCTTATTTTGTTCCTTGGATCGAAATTTTCAAAACAAGCAAAAGATTCAAACACAGACTCTTGGACCTGAAAATAAACTGAGAATGATCTGAACATCCAGGTTCATGGTTAGGCTTTGGAAATTTGTGTGATCTGTGAATAAAAAATCAGATTAGTTATTCAGCACAAACCTGGAAAGGAAACAAAACTGAAGTGACTTCAAACTCTGCCTGTCTTTTGCTCCATTTGAACATGATATGAGAGCCCGCTTTTCCGCTCTGCAGGCAGAGAAAACAAATGGATAGTCAGAGAGAACAATTTCCAGTGCATTAATGGAAAAATGAAAAAAATGCATCAAAACAGGAGGCTCCATGTCAAGACCATCAATTCCCTTCACTCCCCATTTGGCTTGGGACAGCCTTTGATGGAAAGCATCACATCAGAGTGAGTGACAAGCAGGGAGTGGAGGTGATGCATAAAGGTAGATTGGGGAAAGAGTGCAAATGAGTAATGATCCTCACCACTAACCCACGTGTCTTGCTGCTGGGATACAGTGGAGATGGATGGGAGAAGGCAGGAAGAAGTCATCTACTCAATGAGGTTGCTTAACAGACAAATAGCTAAAGCAAAGGGACAATATACAGGCATAATAGTGAAATATAATCGGATTCCCAACAGCTTTTTCTGGACAATAACTCTGGTCTGTGTTCTGGTATAAACCTGATACCCAGTGCTTTACTTCTCATTCCCTTAGCTTCATTTTCAGAGGTCATGGTCTCTCCAGCAATGCATTTTAGAGCAGTGAGCGAGCTACCTGGGGACTTGGATGCTGTGGTGTTTCACTGAGTTAAACAATAGGCGTTGCTTTGAGGAAAGTCAGGGAGACTTCAGGGTGTACAAGATCTTTATTTATTGTTTGTCTGGGAGATACACACACGCAGCATGAGACCTTGCAGGGCTTGTATAAGACAGGAAAAGGAGTCCAGCTCCAGGACCCAGAGCTGAGTTGCTTTGCCCAGCCACCCATTGGGATTCTGTAGGAGAGCCAAGAATTTAATCCTAAGTTTCAAACCTCAGATGAATATTTCACAAACAAGAACATTTTTCTTCCGTTTTTTTGCTTGCAGGTGGCCAAAACTTCACCAACCTGATCTTGACTTCAGACCAATGTAAATCAGAAGCTGTGGCCAGCAGATGAACACTAAGGAGATGGAGAAAAGCAATATGATGGAGAAAAGCAGTATGATGGAGAAAAGCAATATGATGGGTCATGTCACATTCTTCATGCATCAAGATGTGAGTCAAGACAGGGGGACATGGACATATTAAAAGACCATGCTTTCTAGGTGCCTTTCTTTTTGTCAGTCCTGACTTACATGACAACACAGTATGTTTTTAATCATTTTTAATGAGAGTAGATCTAGTTACACCAGAGTCTAACCTCCTGTTCTAGTTGCTTTCAACTGCCTTTGGCAATTCACTGGTTCAGAAAAAAATATTGATCAGGAGATCTGTTGTAGCACTGTATCTTCCCATGTTAAATACAGTGGTGACGTCGAGGAGGGAATTCCAAGTATTGAATTTCAGAAAGGGAAATTTTCTCAGCTATTCCAGCAGACTCTTTTTCCAAACCAGAGAAAGTACTATCAAATCATAAATGTGCTATGAAAGCAGCCATGTTGTTTGGTTAATTTTCTACATTACCTTTCCCATGCTCTCACACCACAGTTAGCATTTGAGCTCTTTTAGCTTAGAAGATGCTTGCAGCATGGAGGTGTGATGTGCGCTCCCAGATGTGCTGTCTGCCCAGCTGGACCTTTGCATGCTGCTCTGTAGCCAGCAAAGTATTCTGGGACAGCCCCATTTTTCAGATTTCTACCAACACCAGTATTCAAGGGCTGAATGTTGACTTGTTTATGGTCTGACATTGAAACTGTAACATTTTAATTTAATCTCAGCAAGGCTTTTGACACCATCTCCCATAACATCCTCACAGGCAAACTTAGGAAGCGTGGGTTAGATGAGTGGGCAGTGATGTGGGTTGAGAACTGACTAAATGACAGATCTCAGAGGGATGGGATAAGTGACACAGGGTCTAGCTGGAGGCCTGTAGCTAGTGGTGTGCCACAGGGGTCAGTACTGGGTCCGATCTTGTTCAACATATTCATCAATGACCTGGATGAAGGGACAGAGTGTACCCACAGCAAGTTTGCTGATGATACAGAACTGGGAGGAGTAGCTGATACACCAGAAGGCTGTGCTGCCATTCAGTGAGACCTGGATGGGCTGGAGAGTTTGGTGGAGAGGAATCTAATGAAATTCAACAAGGGCAAGTGTTGGGTCCTGCACCTAGGGAAGAACAACCCCAAGCACCAGTATAGGTTAGGGGCTGACCTGCTGGGAAGCAGTGCTGCAGAGCAGGACCTGAGAGTCCTGGTGGACAAGAAGTTCTCCATGAGCCAGCAATGTGCCCTCATGGCCAAGAAGGCCAATGGTATCCTGGGGTGCATTAAGAGGAGTGAGGCCAGCAGGTGGAGGGAGGTTATCCTCCCCCTCTACTCTGCCCTGGTGAGG